>JAHHFK020001450.1:0-72956 GCA_024533555.2 Aedes koreicus
GCGTCAGATGAGCCATACAACTTGCCCACCATTGGAGCCGAAACAAGCATCCCAGGAGCTAAAGATCCTGCATCAGATTCCCCAACAGCAATCGGCATCACTGAGCCTTCCTTTTGCTCCTATGTTGACATACGTAAGCTTGTATTCAGCATCCACCACACCCATTAGAACAATGCTGAACTGCTTTTTATAACTTAAATAATCCCTGACGCTCTTTGCAGGGGCTTTTATACTAACGTTCTTTCCGTCTAACGTTCCTACACTATTGGAAAACTACCATTTTGCTTCAAAACACGTGAAATTGACAGCCATTCCTCTTGTGAATAGTATTTGTATTTTAATTAAAGCTGTTATTTCAATTTCATTTAATTTTTGCTGCTCTAAGTACCGGTACGAATAATTTGAAACCTTTCTCTTAAGAACTTCCTTGAACTTCTCTGAAGAATTTACAAGAAGTTCTCTGACGAAAATCCCAGAAGATCACTGAAGAACTTTTCTGAAGTTCTCTGAAGAACTTCCCCGAAGTTTTGTGCAAAATTCCACCAAAATTCTCTGAAGAACTTCCCCCGAAATTACTTTCCTGTAATTCCCTGAATAATTTTCCCAAACTTCTCTGAAGAATTATCTGGATGTTCTCTGAAGAATTTCCCTGAACTTCTCTCAAGAACTTCCGCAAAGTTCTCTGCAGTACTTCACCGAAGTTTTCTGAAGAACTTCCCGAATTTCTCTGAAAAACATCCCCGAAATTCTCTGAAAAACTTTCCTGAACTTATGTAAGGAACTACCCTGAATTTCTATGAAGAACTTCTTTAAAGAACTTCCTTGAATTTCCGTGAAGAACTTCCTTGAATTTCCTCTGGAGAACTTTCCTGTAGTTTCTCTGAACAATTTCCCCCTGAAAATCTCTGAAAAACTTCCCTGAAATTAATTTCCTAAATTCCTCTGAAGAATTTCCCTGAACTTCTCTGAAAAATTATCTGAAGTTCCCTGAAGAACTTCCCTGAAGTTCTCTGAATTTCTCTCAAGAACTTCTCGGAAATTTCTCTGAAGAATTTCCTTGATGTTTCTCTGAAGCACTTCCCTGTAGTTCCTCTGAATAACTTCCCTGAAATTAGTTTCCTAAAATTCTCTGAAGAAATTTCCCAAACTTCTCTAAAGAATTATCTGAAGTTCTCTGAACAACTTCCCCTGAACTCCTATGAAGAAATTCTCCGGACTTCTCTGAAGAACTTCCCTATATTTCTCTGAAGAACTTCCCTGAACTTCTCTAATGAACTCCCCCGAATTTCTCTTAACTTCTCTGAGGAACTCCTCTGAGCTTCTCTGAAGAATTTCACTGAAACAGTGAGCCGGATCTTCATAACCCAGCTCCTTCAGCAGATTAGCTTGAATTCCATAGCCTTTCAGACGAGCAATCCTCGACTTTGTCCAGACTTTACGAGTTTTTCGTTTTATCCGCCTTTCCAATATGATGTACGCAGCAACTGCTTTCATTCTTTGTCCATAGCTGCCGAATGTGCCCAAATTTATTTTTCAAAGGCTCGCAACTGAATATATGCGACCACAAAGAAAATCAATCGTGTGTACACCGAAAAAAGTTAAGTGATAGCGCTGCGGCAAAGATTTCTACTACATAGCTTCTATTACTCATATTTTTTTGCAAAACCGTTTCTCGAATCTCATAGAACTATGAAATAGATATCTATAACGGCTATATCATAGTAAACTATAGCAAATATTTCAAGCGCCGTGTGGCGGCACCTTCTGTGTGGTTGCGGCGGGTTGGGGTGGGGTAGTTTGTTTTTAAGTGGGGGGGGTGGAGAAGACAACACTCATGTCATGTTATATGCATGGGTTGGGTTTTTTCTTCGTTTTGATTTGAAGTAGAGTTGAAAATCCGCTTTCACAAAGGTTGACATGAATGGGATTAGGATCTTCAATGCCTCCATGGAAACTTTGGGGTATGAGCCACTCATAGCACACCAGAACTGGCTCAGATCCTTTTCATGAAAGAAATCGCGAGACGAAGAATCGTTTTGCAGGTCCAAGTATTCATCCTGTATCTCATCTGGAAAGCTAGCCACATCCAATGAAGATGAAAACGGATTGCGTACTAAAGCAGCTACTTCTTGCTTCAACTCGAGGAAATACTTCTCAAATTGCTGCTCCAGTGAATCCAAATGTGCAATAATTTCTGCTAGAGAGCCGAAGTCAGCTCGCTTGCTCCTTTATCGGTCATATTGCACAGACGATCAAACATGGCAACATTTCCCATCTTAACTTTTCTGCGCCAATTTTTTAGTTTTTCCGCGTATGCATGAAGATGATCTTGGAAGTGAACAAGATTGGATTGTTTGCCCTGAAGTTTCAAATTTAGCAAATTCAGATGCTCAAAAACGTCAGCTAAGTAAGCGAGACGCTTCTGAACGTTCTTAATTAAAATGTGCAAGGAAATCATTTTTCCCTTGAGCTTTCAAAAACGTTTGGATCTCATCCTTCAACTCGAAAACACGATTGAGTACATTACCCATCGACAACCAGCGTACGGAAGTGAAGAAAAGAAGAACCTCGTGATCTGAGTTCATTTCCCTGCAGAGTTTCTTGAATAAACGTGTATTCAGGGCTCCAGACTTAACATAGTTAACAATCTTTATGACCAATTCCAGTACATTCAATAACCCTTCCGGCAACGTCTTGCTGGCAAGAGCATATCGATGGATCATCGATGGATCATGCAATGGACACCTGCGACACCTGTGGGGCAAGCTTCTTGACCTTCTTCTGAAATTCAGATTTCTTGCCAAGCATAGCAGGAGCTCCATCGGTGCAAACCCCACAAAGTTTTTTCCCACTGCAAGTCACCAGATTCAAAAAACGCCTTGATTTTAGCCATGATATCATCACTTTTGGTAGTAGTTTCCAAGTCACAACAGAAAAGTAACTCCTCCTTTGAATCGCCAGCAGAGTATAAGTACTTCTTAAAAAACGAAGACGCGGTGGTGGCTCAGGTGTTGTGCGGAGAAAAGAGGTGGTTGTTTTACTTCCTGAAGTGCTGTTTCTCGTCGTCGGAGGTATGGGGGGTACGTCGTTGTTGAGTGGTGGTGGTTAGATAATGTGACTGTTTCTTTCTTCTTTCCCAAGAACCAAATAAGCAATTTTGTGTTAGGTAAAGGGGGATAGACGAAGTAGACAAAAGACGAAGGGGGCGAATGTAGGGGATTTGGGGGTACGAATAGACAGTTTGTTAGAACCATTTAAGCTATCGGTAGTATATGAGCACGATCAAGCGCACATTCTTTTGCCAGACAAGGTGGTGCATTCGTTCCAGCCTTGACCTACCCCGCAGGGGATGCTTGGCAAAAGATTGTGTGCTTGTTTCGAAATACTACCTCGCAATGCCCTCCGCTCAATTTTCAAAGCTACTTCTATTCAATCTTCACAGCCTGCCGTGCGCTAACGGAACTATCAATACCTTCTCTCAACAACTTTGTTCTAGCAAAAAAAGTGCCGTCTACTCCTAGAGCCTCACGTGTGATGAGAAATTATTTCCTTCTCAAAAACAACATCATCATGTTAGGTTTGATCAGAGTTTCTCCAATCGTATGAGGTTTTTTTTTTTTGGGGGTTTCCGGGCGGTGTCTCATAGAACGCCCGCTACCGCGGTGTTTTGTTTTTTGGAGTTGCCCGAGCCCGAGGGGTCCGAATTTTGCCCGTTTCAAACCAAGTTCCGGGACCCAAAAAATGCCCATTCCTTGTGTTTTGGGAGATCTTTAGTTCCAAAGGCGGTTTCAATTTTGGTGGCTTCATTGGTTCAACACTCAACACAACGTTCAAAAGCACGGACTGTGGCTTGTCGACGCCATTAACGATTATAGTTGTGAAACCGAATTTCATATAATCCTCGAAATACTTGCGTTTCTTTTCCATGGTGAGGCCGTCTATAAAGTTCAACATAATCTTGATCTTTTCTGTAGCTATTTTAAATTTATTTAATACTTTACCTATTCAAGTTGACAATATTTAGTTTGCAGCGGTAAACCAAAATCTCAGCAAAATTGTAAATGTGGAAGCAAGAAATTGGTCGGTTGATTGATTCGGGACTCGACGCGTGAATGGCCAGTTCAGTTGTAAAAGAAGACAAAACAAATGAGCCAACTACTACTGCGCATTCATTGAGTTTTTCTTCACGTTTTACGAGGCACCAGGACGCACACTAATACATCAACTCACATCTCAGTAAGAAGGAAAGAGCAAGTAAAAATGAATCCATTCAATCGCGTGTGCTAGCAAGAAAAGGACAATGGAAGAGGCAACTGTCCTTCGTTGCCTTCCGTTCACCACTACTCTGCTCTACTCGAACAAATTATGAGACGCACGAAGACCAAAATATACTCGTTAATTCTTTAAATTCATGCACTTTATAAGAGTGTAGCCAGCCCTAACGATCCAACTCTAAAGCGTGTGGCTTAAGCGCCACTCCATAAAGGAGACCACACACCAATTCTTATTGGCCCGGTTAAGACTCTCCTCAGGGCGAGTCCATTAATTTTCTAAAAGATTTATGGATCGAAACAGCCGACTGGTACTCTAAACGACCCAAAACGGGACAACCCTATCACCTTCATGAACTCATAAACACGATAGTCACTTAGAGAATCCGAAACGAGAGTACGCTATACCTAAAGCCTCTACACCACAGAGAGTATCCTCATTGGTAGTCCCTCCATCTGCCACTAGACGTCACCCCGAGCTGGAAGTACGCTCTTCCACTCAACATAAACACTCATAGAGAGGACGGGACAAGAGAAACTAATACGGAGAACGCGAGATGATGTCAAACATTTGAATCAATTAACCCTATGAATATTCTGGTAACAGTAACATTTATTATACAAACTAGACGGATTTCTACAAAACTACTACATATTTATTCTCTCATCTTATTAATGGGTTCTTACTGTCTCCTACGTGTGTGCGTCTTCTCTCTCCCTAACTGTCTACCATGTGCTCATGTGCTCTATTCTGTTTTCTACGTCACGAAATCTCAGCAACTCAGCTCCAAACCGGTCTGCGCTCCTGGTGACAACGCTTACTTAGAATCGCATTTTAGGCGGTTTGTACTTCCGCTCACGAGTCCGGATAGTGACACGGACCTCGGAAGTTTTGCGCATGGCTCTTCAGTTCAACAACTGGCAAAAAAAAACAAATACGTGGCGCCCTTGCCGGACGCCACACTACAATGAAAAAAAGGTTGACTCACCAGATTCTATAGGGAGGGTCGATCATCTACTTGCTGCGTCTATAGGCGCTGTCGATGACCTATCAACAGTTTAACGCACTGGCGCCTTTATCCTGGTCAATGGCGATGCACAATGGCCTTTCTTACGCCGGTTCGATGGCGGTTACTCGGCTAGCCGGGCAGTTGACGGGCCGGCGCGTGGACGCTATCCACGTGGAGAATCCCCGATTCTCCTCGGACAGATGTGGTGACGTATCTGTCCGCTTCCGGCCGGTTGGTGGATGCCGGGAATCTTCCGTCCGTTGGGGGAGAAGGTTGACCGCGCTTGGGTGCGGAATTATTGCTGCGAATTATCGAAAGCAAACGAACTACAACAACACAGTGAATAGTGCACAAGCAGACACATGGACAGCACATTTGAGCACGGTAATTTACCTGGGGTTGGTAGCCTAACTACTATATCGCACACAATTTATTCGACGCACACTTAATTGAATATCTAGCTATTTGAACAAAGAACTTTATTAATCTAAACACTTGACATCACTTTAAATAACCTACTTCAACTAACCAAAAACGACTACGAACAAACGCGAACACTTCCAGATCGGTATAAGGTCACGGACGAAATGATCGAGACCGTGAATCCTCAGAATAAGGTAGTTTCAGACTCGAATAAACCGGAAGTTTAACATTTCCCGAATCTCTTCGTGTACTATCGTGAATCTAACAACACGATAGGTATTTTGGATCGTGTAGTGCTGCGACTGTCCCTTTCCCACCTTAAACATAAAATTAAATGGGCCCGTCTGAGGAGACGAGCGGCAAAAATGCTGACGCTTTCGCATAGCCTACACTAAGGAACTAAATTACGGCTAATAAATTATGTACAAAATCTACCACATTACAGATCGTTACAGTAGGTTGATTCTATTTTATGGATCAGTTTTTTTTTTTGAAAGGGGGGAGGGGGATATATTGAAAAATTGGGGGAGGGTGTGTTTGGGGGAGAAGGAGGGGAGAGGGAAAATATGGGAAGTGTTTTTTCTTAGTTATTTCGAACGTTATTTTTTGTTATCTTTAATTTATAATGTTGCAGTGCGAAAACCATAATATATTTTGCACAATTGTTAAACAGTTCCAGATCAATGGCACCGATTACAAAAAAAAAGGTTTGTGAGCTTAGGATCAGATGAGCATCGGTAATGATGGGTTCTGACTGATCCATCAAGAAGCTGCTGAAACGTGACTGTCCTCATTTGATCATTATCGAATGTACTGGCTCTTGTGCAAGCTAAGCATGCGAATAGCTGCCATTTTACCTTTGTATGGTTGACCCGATCCAATACGATCCAAGGAATTCCAGATGATACAAAGTTTCTTGGAATTGAAGCCTTTGAAAGTTTTGTATCCATCTACCACAAGATGGATATCGTTGGAGGCAGTTTTCAAAAGGAATTTGGAACGGTTTTCAGAGCTCGTGTTTTTTTCTCTCGTTCCAACCCAAATGCGACAACAATCAATCCGCACAGCGCATTCTCTGTCATCTGAATAACCCGATGACGCGGCCACTTCTCCACTTCTGAGCTATGTTTCACCCCTTTTCAACAAAGCGAACCGCATCTTCCAGTCAGAAGCTCCGAAATTTCCGAACATGTAAAAAAAGCTGAAGCCTCGCTAATGGTGCTAATGGTTCTCCTTGAAAAGATTTGTGAGGATAATTACCTAACATACCGGACGGCCTTCGGAGTTTCTGATATCAAGAAACAATTTGGTAAGAAGTAAGAAATATATACCGGAGTAGCAGCAGGAGAAATGCTTGGATCCGGAACTCTCGATGATACGAGGAAGAAAGCTTTCTGCCCGGTCTGCTGTACTTTCTATACCGAGTTGATTATACAGATCATTAAGCGCTTTGATCTGAACAATCCAGTTCTGACTACTGCATAGAAGGTTGACCCTAAGAAGCTGCACATTTTGAAGGAGTTCAACTCGATTATTAAACAATATATGAACTTCTTTGGAAGCAATGAAGAACCGGGCATCGAAAATGAGTTTCGTGAGCTGAGGATGCCAATCATATGCAAGGACTTCAAGATGGAAGATTCGGATGACTTAAAAACTTGTTGGAGAAAACTGCTGTGTTTCAAACGAGCAGGTCGGAAGCTGGCTTTTCCCTTGCTAAGGAAGATCATTGCGAACTTTCTAAAAAATTCTCATTCTTCGGCAGAGGTAGAGCGCGTTTTCTCAAAGTAATCTGAATAAGACCAAAATCCAGAATCGCCTGAGTATGTACTTTTAGAAATCAAAACAGACACCGCACGATTCATTTTCATGTCAATACTGGCCTGTCAGATGGGCTTATGGCTGGCCCACAATTGAAACGTCGCGGATTCGTTTGCGTAAATTTTACAGTTTTCCCAAAGGTTTTCTTTTGTCAAATTAACGTCAACGGAACGCAAACTTATCTATTGTGTGCAATGATCGCAATTATAAAAAAGAAGTGCATTAGCATTCAGGCACCTGAAAAGTTTCCATTCTACTTTTAGAACACACAGCTTGAAGAAAGACTTTTGGCAAGATTTCTGCAGTTAAACACAGATAAAAATTTTTTTATATAAATATTTTGTTTTTTTTTTTTTTTTGTAGGGGAGAACAGTACAAAATGCACTGGTGGGGTAGAATGACCCACACAATAAATGTGCTCAAATCTTCAAAACTATAGCTTTAATGGAATGATACTTTATCAATTTTTACCTAAAACAGCATAACTCATAATTTTGTAGTACAATAAGGCACTAAATACACCAAAATATGATCAAAATTGAATAAATCTTCATGACTGTACCTCACATGTAAATAATAGTGTTCTTAAAATAAGCTTTTACCATGCGTTAACATCCATGGTTTATACAAAATTCACTTCACATGTATCGCTGACAACAAAACTTCAAGATAGTACCAAAACTTCACTATAATTCCACGTATTTTCAGAATATTTAGACAAAACTATGCAAGACTAAAACTGGGGCAGAACGCACCGTGGCGTTATATACGTCTACACGCTTAGAAAAAAGTACCCAAGGGAGCGGTTAAGTGTAGGAAACCAACCTTGGGTATAATCATGTTAACCTACCGCTGAGTATAAATAATTTACTTCTGGTAAAATTCTACCCAAACTTATGTAATTTGAACCCAATGGTAGGTAAACATAATTATTCCCAACGTTGGCTTCCCACACTTAAATGCTTCGTTTGGTACTTTTTTCTAATCGTGTATATAATGAGGAGTTGGCAACATATCGCAAGGTTTTGCTATCTTTATTCCATACCCATTGGATGCTTGAGCTAAAAAGATGTGGCGAGATGTTGCAACCTCCTCACTTTACAACTCTGAGTAACTTATTATAGCCGTGTTTTTACCTTTTTACAAGCGGTGCATTCAATCCCAATATTGTGGTGCATCATATACCAGTGTTGTGGTGCGTCTTACCCCAATTTTGAGGTGCATATTGAGCAATGAAACAGGCGTTTTACCCCGGTGTCGTCTTGGCATCAAGTTGGAAAAGGTTTAAAAAATCATGAAAAATCATCGTTTTGTATTTAAATTACATTTGATCTACAACGAAAACATAGTAATGCACCATACCCAATAACTTCTTCCTAAATTTCAGCTTCCATTCACTAGTAATTCACGATGTTGCTTAAACAGTGCATTTTGTACCATCCTCCCCTAAAGCATGAGAACTTTCATGGAAGTTCTTCAGAGAACTTCATGAAAGTTCAGGGAAGTTCTACAAAAAAACATCTGGGAAGTTCTGCAAAGAACTTCAGGGAAGCACTGCAAAGAACTTCAGGGAAGTACTGCAAAGAACTTCAGGGAAGTACTGCAAAGAACTTCAGGGAAGTCTTTCAGAGAACTCCAGGGAAGTTCTTTAGAGAACTTCAGATGAATTATTCAGTGACCTTGAGACAAGATTTGCAGAGAACTTCATGGAAATTCTTCAGAGAACTTCAGGGAAATTCTGCTGAGAAATTCAGGAAAGTTCTGCTGAGAACATCAGGCAAGTTCATCAGAAAACTTGAGGTAAATTTTGCAATGAACTGCATGGAAGTACTGCAAAGTACTTCAGGGAAGTTCTACAGAGAACTTCAGGGATGTTCTGTCGAGAACTTCAGGAAAGTTCTGCAGAGAACTTCAGAGAAATTCTTCAGTGGACTTCAGGCAAGATTTACAGAGAAATTCAGGGAAGATATTCAGAGAGCTTCATGAAAGTTCTTTAGAGAACTTCATAAAAGTTCTTCAGAGAACTTCAGCGAAGTTCTTCAAAGAACTTCAGGGAAGTTTTGCAAAGAACTTTAGAGAAATTCTTCAGAGAACTTCAAGTAAGTTCTTCACTTCAGCAAAGTTTTTCAGAGAACTTCAGGGAAGTTCTTTAGAAAACTTCAGGGAAGTTTTGCTGAGAGCTTCAGGGAAGTTTTGCAGAGAACTTCATGGAAGTTCTTTAGAGAACTTCAGGGAAGTCTTTCAGAAAACTTCAGGGAAGTACTGCAGAGAACATCAGATGACGAAATTTATCAGAAGCAGATAATATCCCATCAACATGAGAGGCTCTAGGAACGGACAGTAATTTATTGCTAGAACTAAGAGACATGAAGAGAAAGTTTTTTTTTTTTTTTTTTTGTCTGGATTATCGAGATTTTCAGCCTCGGGCTGGTTCATCTCCCGCCGAGTCACTCAAATACCTCTTTTGGGTATTTTCGTAACTTGTCCGGGAGTGAGATTCGAACTCGTGACTATGGCGTGAGAGGTATGGATGTTAACCACTACGCCGGGGTCGCCCCCAACGAAGAGAAAGTGTTGATAGTTAAGCGTTTAGTGTAACGGCAGGCTATGAAAATTGAAAAAAAATTAACAAGTTGAAAACGAGCAGAGGGCATTTGAATGGCAGTATAGATCGGTTTTTTACCAAGCTACCCCAGATGCAGGGTAGGCAAGGGGGAGGATACCCCCTTGACTGGCAAAAGAGTATGCGACCGATCGTGCTCTTATACTACCTATTGCTTTGATCTGGTTCTATGCCTAACATGGGTGAGAAATTATCTCTTGCTGTTGGGTATATTTTTGGCATGTTTTCTGGAAAATTTCTCTGAAGTTCTCTGCAGAACTTCCCTGAAATTCTCTGAAGAACTACCCTGAAGTTCTCTGCAGAATTTCTCTGAAGTTCTCTGCAAAACTTCCTTAAAGTTCACTGAAGAAGAACTTCCCTGAAGTGCTCTGAAGAACTTCCCTGAAGATCTCTGCAGAGCTTCCATGAAGTTCTCTGAAGGATTTACCCGAAGTTTTGTGAAGAACTTATTAGAAGGCTAACCCGAAGTTGTTAGAAGAACGTACCAAAAATACCCATATTTGGGTAATCAGCCCCTTATGTGCCCTAGCGATAAATATGTATTACATAGTTCACAGGCAGACCAGTGCCACGCAGTGAAATAATTCTGAACTATGAAGTCGACCGTCTGGAAGACCAAGATTACTAGAATTCATACATGATCTAGATATCAAAATACAGATATTACAAAAAGTTCACATGAACACTAGCGCCACGTAGCGGACGAGTTCTGAACTAAATGTTAACACCATCCGACAGGCCTCAATCAACCAAACACCCTTTTCGAAGATGCCAACTTGCTATATGTCAAAAGAAAAAAAAACATGAGAATAGAAATAAAAAAATAGAAAGAGAAAGAAGAAAGACGAATTAAAAGTTTTCCCACCTGGGAGGCCCTGGTTCTCCGGAACACCTTGGCTCCGGAAGTATACTCTCTATATGCGGGTACGGGGTTTTTTTGGGGATCAAGGGCCATGCTTTTTTTTCTTTAAGCCGCTCGGAAGAGTATGTCGGGGGGGGGGCTGTCCGTTGCATGTTGTTTTTGCTTGCTATGCTGTGTTGCCTAGTCCGGTCTTTTTTTGTTGTGGTGGGGTTGGCTTGGTTCTTCTGCTTTTGCTTCTTGTTTGGGGAGGCTGAAGTTTGTGTTTTGTTTTGCTTTGGGTGTGGGTCTTTCAGCTAGGGGCAAGACATTGAGCAATCCTGAGTAACTCTGAGCAAATATGAGCATCTCTTATTTACTGGATTCATATTGTGATATTGAACATTCCTACTTTTTGCAAAGCTTGGTTTTGACAGTGAAAATGCATAATCAAAAGAAGAAAGTTCTGTCTTGAAAGTCTACTGTATCAACATTGTGGTAATCATCACCCAATTTTGGGAGCTATTCTGACGAACCCACGGAGTTCAGGTTCTCTGTCGGTGATGTGAGAATATTCCAAACTATCGTTGAAGCTGTCAAGCAGTATGGCATTAAAAGTTTGCTTCTCCAGAAATGCAAATCCGGGCAAAGATTGGGGCAGATAAATGTTGTACGGGGCTAATTAATTAGTGACGTAATTCCTTCGAGTGACCGCCAACAGGAACTTCAAACGGCAAGTAGTACTCCATTGACCATTAAACACATGTTCAATAGGTTATTTCACTTTTCATCTGCCGGGATACTTCGGTAGCTCAATCTGGAAGAAGATCGATTGAAGGTTCAGCAGTCTATAAATTTCACATATTCCATCGGTTTTTTGTCTTCCTACAAGAAAAACAATGAAACAATATCAAACAATCTACTTGCCAATTCCTACTCCAAATACTGCGACCTATCATGCCTAAAATGAGATACGATAATAAATAATTTTCTCAGACAGTAAACATACTGCTGTCATTGGTTGCCAAGGTCACCACCGTCACATTCAAGCCAGTGCTGCCAGAATACTTTAAATCGAGTTATAAATAATACAGATTGATGGAAGCTGATGCATTCTGAGCAAACGTGAGTTTTATGATCAAATATGAGTGAAGTTCCCAAGTAGCACAACTTGTTTCAATAGAGCAGAAAAATCTCTCTTGAAACATATAAGAGGTAGTTTTGTTTAGCTACACAGCAAAAAAAATATGAAAATTACACGTGATGTAAACCGGCTTAATTCGAAAACTACATGAATGTGTTAACTTATTGTGGTTAAAAATTCAATTTAAAATCCTGTACATGGGCGAAACATTGAAAAACATTTAAAAACGCATTCATATTCTACTAACTTTGTCCAACAACGTATGTTTACATTATGGTGTGAAAATGAATTGAAACGCTCTCCTTTTTCAACTCATTAGACTGAGAGTTTACATGAACGTGTAAAATTATATATTTGTTCACTGAAACCAATGAACCACACAGTTAAAATTATTTTGTAATTTTCAATGAATATACATGCACATAAAAGGAGCATGCAAATTAATGTTATATTCAATTAGTTTTTAAATTTACATTCCTGTAAATGTCAATGCATGTAAAATTAAAGCTCGATTGAATTTTAAACATGAGGCTTGGTACTGAATTAGTATATTTACATGCTCATTTAAAATTTCATGATTATTGCTTTATTGCTCCCTGAAACATGTTTTTGAAAAAAAAATATACCAGGTGATGTTTCGGATTAAACTTTTAGTAATGAAATTGATTGACAACATGAAAGGTAAGGTGATTCTTCTCACAAATCAGTTAGAGAAATTCTTCACCGTGAATAAAATGTTGTTACTCCACGTAATTGAGGCTATGACATGGTAAAGGATACTTCATCTAACCAACGCACAACTAAAATAATGTTTTTATTATCAGCAATAAGTTTGTTGACAGTGAGATGCTTTTTATTCTTAATAAAACACAATTATTCATCTTTCTCATTTCTTTCAACCGAGAAATAAGAGAAACTTCGATGCTCCTCTCGAATACATAACATTGTGGACTAAGTGGATAGAGAAAAGATCCTTCATGGCAGTAATTAAATCACAGACTCCTTTTGAAAGTTGCGTTCTAGCGGCGTGTACATAAAACATGTGTTTATTGTCACCAGTATCTGAAATATAAATGAAAAAATAATAAAGAAATCATTCCTTCAACACTTCGCAAATCGATATCACAACACTTACACTGGGTTATTTCGGACATTTTCTGCTTCGCGGTAACGACACAAGCTACCTAGACGCCGACGTCTGAAAACTGAAACTTAGCTATCGGCCATATTGGATTTTTGTTTCAGGTTTATATAAATTTACACGAGCATGTAAATTTATGGGTGACTTCGTTGAAAAAAGGATGTCTTTCGTTAAGATTTTACACCGCGAGGAAAAAAATACACACCGGGTGAAAATTAATAATATAATTGTGTAAATTTGAGAATTTTACCATGCTCTTATTATGTGCAAGTTTTTAAACTGAAAATTCAAGCAAATCATAGTTTCAAGCGATGTATTTTTATAATGCTTGCCATTTACACGGCATGTAAAATTAATGATTTTTTGCTGTGACGAATTTTGGGAGGGTTATTTTTTTTGGGGGTTTGGGGGGGTTTTTATTTGTGGGTGTATTTTTTGTGTTGGCCTTTTTCGTTTTTCGTGTTTTTTTGTGCTTTAATTGTTGTTTTTTTTATTTTTTTTTGGTAGTGTTTGTAAATTTATATTTTTTATTTGGGTTTTTTATTGTATGGGTGTTTTTTTTTTTTTTTTTTTTTTTTTTTTTTTTTTATGTTTTTTTTTATTAACTGTGCAATTGAACGATAATTAAACATACTCTAAAGAAAATATAATGGCAGTGAAAAATTGCAATTTTGAACTGTAAAACATTGATTGTATTTGTACTTTGAGATTTTCATGGTTTCCGACTAGAGGACGCTGTACGATTTTATTTTTTTAAGAATTGTGTCTACGGCTTTCTTGTAAAATCAATCAATAATTCAAAAACAGCTTATGTTCATTACGCACAACTAGTAGTCTCACAACTGTTTATTTTATTTGGGAAGATAATTTATTTCAGCTTTACGTAGGTAGCTATTTTATTAATATTAATTAGTAAGAACACCCGAAAATGAAAATATCAAATGCTCTCACTATTTGAGTGATCCTTGTTTAAAACATAAATAGTAATAGTCTCTACTATAAAAATCATAGCTTATAGAGGTTGCATAATGAACACTTTAAGCTATTTTCTTTGTTTGGCCTATACAATAACCACAACCTCTAGAAATCAATCCTTACCTAATATTATCAGATTATGTATTGATTATTTTTTCTTTTTTATTATGCCATGATCGAATATTATGTAATGATTGATTTTTTTTTTTTTTTTTTTTTTTTTTTTTTTTTTTTTAGAGTCAAACATGTGGAGACTTTTAGTTTCAGTTTTTTTCTTTTTTTTTCACTTTTAAATTTTTTAAAATTTTTTTGTTTCAGTTTTAAGCTTTCATTTCGGACATTTATGAGCAGGTTTTTATTAAATATCATTAAAGTATTGCTTCAATTAATATTTTGTCGTTGTGAAGTCAACGTTTTCGCAATGCATATTGTATGTTGCCATCATCCGATTTAAAGGCCCAAATTTAGCATAATTTGTACGATAGTGGCTTGTAGTAAAAACATTTCGATTTCGTAGTTGTCGACTTGGAATATAAAAATTAAGTTTTGATAAAAGTTCTTCAGAATCAATACGATGCGAAACGATATCGTTTACAACTGAGACCATTGCGAATTCTCGACGCTCTTTTAATGTTTTTATGCTGATGAGCATACAACGAGCTTTATAAGATGGTAAAGGAAATCTTGTCCAACCTAATTTTCGAAGGGCAAACAGTATAAATTGCTTTTGAACTGATTCTATTCGTTGTTCGTGCGTGACTGAAAAAGGTGACCATACTACGCTACAATACTCAAGTATTGACCTCACATATGCAACGTATAATGTTTTTATTGTGTATGGGTCATGAAAGTTGTAACTAAATCGTTTTATAAATCCTAGCATGCTACTTGCTTTACTGATTATTGTGTTATAGTGGTCAATGAATGTTAGTTTCTTATCTAAAATAACACCTAAATCCTTAATTCTTCCGCATTTTTCAACTGCCTGATTTCCTAGAGAGATTGTACAGTCTAGTGTATTCCGCTTTCTACTAAATGATATTGATTTACATTTTTGGACGTTTAGCTGCAAAAGGCTTTTTTTGCACCAATTATAAAATAAGAGTACGTCGTTTTTGAATAGTCTTATATCTTCCTTGTTTTTTATTTCTAAAAATATCTTTAAATCGTCGGCATAAATAAGAATTTTTACGTTTTTTAAAATGAGGGAAATATCGTTTACAAATAGTATAAACAAAAGAGGGCCAAGATGGGAGCCTTGAGGAACTCCTGAAGTAACTCGAATAGGATTTGAGGTCTTGCCTTTAAATCTGACTATTTGTTGTCGGTCAGTGAGATAAGACTCGAGCCATTTAAGAAAATTTAGCTCAATACCCATTTTTTGCAGTTTGAATAGAAGCATGGGTATATCAATGCGATCAAATGCCTTGCTGAAGTCTGTGTATAAAGCTTCAACATGGTTTCCATTGTCCATTGCAACCAGCGAATAGTTAACGAATTCGAGTAAATTTGTATTAGTTGAGCGTCCTTTGAAGAATCCATGTTGCAAGGTAGAGATTCTAATTTTTATTTGAAAAAATTATTTTTTCTTAATTGCCCCTTCAAAAATTTTGGGAAAAAAAAAGATAATAGCAATACCGCGATAATTTCGTATGTCAGATTTTTTTGCCACATTTAAAAATAGGAACTAGATAGGAACTTTTCCACGAGTTGGGAAAAATACCGGATTTGATCGACTTATTGAAAAGCCAAAACAAGGGAGTTGTAAGCTCCGAAGCTAAGTTTTTCAGAAAAATAGGGGGAATCCCATCGGGCCCACATCCTTTGGAGATATCTAGTTTTTTCAATGCTTCTTTTATGTCATGCACATTTATATTATTTACACTAATATCTCCACTAAATTCTGGAAAGAAACCGAAATATTTGCGATCACGATCTGCTTCAGAAAATGTGGTATATATATCTTGGAAGAAAGTTGCAAATAGATTGCAAATTTCTGGCGAAGTAGAACCCACATCTAACTCATGAAATATTTTAGCTGTAAGCTATATGTAGCTATTAATACACTTGCTTAGGTACGTTTAATAAAACGATTCGTAGTATGTATCACGAAAGGCTACACAACTCAATCCATCAAGTCAGAAATTTTCGAGGGATATGGATTTAATGTCGGTCTATAAGCATCATATTGGGTCTATTCATGGATGCAACTTCGTCCCATTCGATCGATTTTTGATTAAGTGCAGTCTTCGTACGGTTTTTTTTTTCCTGATTTAACGATTTCAAGCACGTTCAGCTGTATTTGCTTTTTCCAACAAAAAAATTGACAAAATAAATTAAGCTAAAACTACTTTGAAAAGAGATTAAACTACTAAAACTAAAACTACTTTAAGAGATTATCACTTACGATGTATAGTATAGGCCCTTCGATAATAAAAACATAATAATTCACTCTTCACACGGTTTGTACCTTTGGTTTGTGTTTGGATGAGCCATTTGGAAAATATACAACCGAAACTCATACATTTCCATTGAAAATTTTACTAAGTTATTCAGACAACAGGACATAGTTGGGTACAAAGAAACAAATATGTCCCTAACATTGGGTCCATGGTTTTCTCGTTACATCATTGTTATTTTATCGATTTGAACATTATGTAGAACAGTAGTCCTTCATTGTTATTTTATCTATTTGAACATTATATTGATCTATATTGAACAGTAGTTTATAACGTGTGACTATTTTCTGTACATCTAGACTGCATTATTTGGTTTATCGGTTCAAGTCAGCCAAATTTTCATCATTCGAAAATCATAGAGATAATCTGTTCAGCTTAACCAGTGAAATCACGTTGTCTTAAAAGTTAAGAAAATCCGAAAATACACAGAAATGAACAACAGTAAGTTGATTAATAATATCTTAATTGCTTGAATTTAAATCCGCCATCTTGATAGCAACATAATTTTGTTGATTTTCGCTGAATTAATGCCATATTTGGTACATAGGCCGAATGAAGGACCTAGACTAACATTACATCCCCTTACTATATCAAAACACATGTGGTCGGTAGCAACAATAAATCTTGTACGATTGTGTCAAACAACGTACATTTTCAACTCTAAATCTCGAAAGCCAGTTTTCACTATCATCCAAAACAATCGGATTAACAAGAAAATTGCATTGCATTTTGAAATTATCTAGTTGCTAAAGTCTAGCTAACTAAGAAATTTTTTTAAAACATTTTATGAGAAAACATGGGGTTTTGTGTAAAGACTGGACTCGGACAAAATTAGACACACAAAAATGATCACCAAAAATTCATTTTAAATTGGATACTTCTCAAATTTTCAGGGATTAAATAACTATATAGTAACTATGTTTTGGCATAATTAATTTATTGAATTTCCTCCGCCAAGCTGAATGCTCGTACATTTCTCTTAACACTGCTCATGAGGTCTTGGGCGAGGCTTTGTCCATCTTCCTTATACAATTTCTCCCAGTTTTTCTTCAAAGCTTCATCGGCATTGAATGTTTTTCCGCTTTTCTTCAACTACTTCTTCATTATCGCTCAAAACTTTTCGATCGGACGAAGTTCTAGTGTATTTGGCGGGTTCGCCTCCTTCGGGACCACATTAACGCCCTTCGCTTCGTACCAATCCATTACAGGCTTGGCGTAATGGCACGAGGCGAGATCCGGCCAGAACAGCGTGGGACCACGGTGATAGCGGAGGAAGGGCAGCAAGCGCTTCTGCAAGCATTTCTCTCGATAAATCTGCCCGTTTATGGTGCCGGTTATAACGAACGGCTTGCAGAGTGCAGACGGTAGCACTCGCAGATCGCCTGCCATAAAAGGTACTTCTTCGCGAATTTGTCCATCTTTCTCTTCCGGAACTTTTCCGGAACCTCCATGCGGGACGCACCGACAAAAAACTCGAGGCCGGGGATTTTTTTGGTGTCCGCTTTGATATATGTCTCGTCGACGATGACGAGACAGCCTGGCTTGACCAGCCACTCACGGTACAGCTTCCGCGCACGCAATTTAGCCACCGTGTTTTGCTTGTCAGTCCGGTTTGGCGCCTTCCTGACCTTAAAAACACGTAGCCCAGCCCGCTTCATGGTCTGCTGGACGAACCACTTCGACGAGTTGACCTTTTTTGGCCACGTCTCCGGTGGAAAGGTTCGGGTTATTCTTAGAGTACTGCCTTATCTTCCGCGCCTTCTCTGGGTATTCCGTTTTCGGTTCTCAGCCGCTTCCAGCGCGCCGCTCGATGGTCTTCGTCTCCTGGAACATCTTCACTACGCGGGACACGGTGGAATGGTGGATTCCAAGCCTTTTGCCGATCCATCTGTGCGACTGACCAGGATTATCGATCACCGCGCCCAAGATTTGCTGGCGTAGCTCTTCTTGTTTCGAATGCATCTTGAAAACTACTTGACAGATCGCAATAAAATTTTGCACACATAAACATAACACTCTAAACTACCCAAAATTTCATTAATTTTTACCCACGCAATAAAAAGTTACACCCAAAACAAAGTGTCGCATTTTTTCCGAGTCCAATCTTTATATCAATGTTTAGAATGTTAGAATTCCATATCCCAAAGGGGTAAAAATGGGCCGCTTTTTAAAATGATCTCTTTCTCTTTCCCCCCCTTATCGCTATAGAGAGGTTGGTGATGGTTTTTGACGTAAATTTCTATACACCCAATATCAATTAATAATATAATGAACAAACCAACCTGCTTTCTTGTTCAGTGGGGGCAATAGGGTCAGCCTAACTATTGAAAGCTTAAACAGCTCTCAATCAACGACTTATCTAATGAACTTCAAGCAGTTGATTTCAAGCGTTCGGTCTCAGTTGGGCCGTAGAATCCGCATAGAAAAATAACAAAAAACTAAAATTTGGTGCACTATGCAGGTTACGCCGTATGAAAGTGTTCCTATACTCAGACCGCCCAACAAACGCCCGTAGTCCGTGTCGTTGCACATTTCGCGCGGGCTCATGCATAAATTAACCCCCCAATTTCATGGATCAATCCCCCATGCCATTATCGCGTCAGACCGAAAAACCTGAAAATAGACCTCTCCACCAAAGGTAAATTACTACCAAATTGAATAAAATAAACATCATTAGGGTTTTTGAAGCCGGTAGCCCGGTAATACGATAGCATTTCGAGAAACCGCAAGAGCCGGAAAATGAACAGATAGAAAAAGCTGTGTTTTTCCCTTTTTGGTTGACGGTGTGCTTTTTGTGTGAAGGACATGCGCATTGGCAATCGCTCTCAAGCTTCCTCCAAAAAAAAAAAAAAAAAAAAACAAAGAGTTGTCTTGTTTATGCTAGACCGTGGTGCTTTGTACAGAGAGAGGCAAGTTTCTACTCAAAATATCTCCAAATCCATCACATCGGAATCGTAAGTGAAGAAGAGTGGACGTGTCGTTTGGTAAAGCCCAGGATCCTCATCTTGGCTTTGTGAAAAACATGGATCGCTCGGAGGCATCTCGTTGGGATTGATTTTAGAAGTGAATCGTTCTTACTCCGTGAGTGGTTTAGATTGTAAAGTAAATTCAGTAGCCTAAAGTGAAGCCCGGTGCGGTTGATGAGTAGAAATTTGCACCACGAAACATATGGTCCATGTGAGACGGATATTGCTGTCGTCACAAGATATCGATTTATGTGTTTTCCACGCGTTTCCTGCAGGCTGGTGGTTCTTATCGCACAGACAGCAGTACGATCTGAAATTGGACCAGTGCTTTACTACTCATTGGCTATGACGCATTTACATTTTGGCTGTCACATATTCGCTTAATTAATAGTGAAATTTATCCCTATATTTGCATGTACGTGCCACGCTGGGATGCAGTGTTCCAGGAAGTAAAAATTTTTCCAGCAAGAGGAAGGAGGGGAAGGCAATTAAAACAGTTCGGCAGTGTCAGCATCGGCATCACGATAATGGCGCACAGCAGGTTGCTTGGTTTGGTGTCGCTGGCTCTGGTGCTGCTCTGCGGTGGATGGCCGGTCCACTCGATGTCCCACGGGTTGATGCCGGCGGAAATCGGACCACGGGAGGCGGAGATGTTGAATAGTAACTTCTTCCAGCGGCTCCGGGAGATGATCATGGAGCGGGCGTACGAGGATGCATTCAACGAGGTGCCGAACGAAGGGGTAAGTAGAGGTTACTGAAAGCCTAAGTTTAGGGGAGAATCGGTTTCCGTGTTGGAGGCTTCGCTGAATAGAATCCCACTGTGTGTAGGGTACGTATGGTTCGTCATTTCAGCGAACAATTTTTGTTTTATGCAGGTTTGGTGAACCATGGTTTACTGCCGTGAATCGCATATTTGAATAAACCAGGAATGGGCAACTGTGGAATTTCTGAGTACCAGATATTTTTTGGCGTTATTTTAAGGTCTGTATCCGCAATAATCCGGACACGTAAAAACATGAATAAAACATAAATTTCGCATTATATTTCCGTCGTAGTTGTTTATTTCAGATTCATGGGATGTGTTTTAACAATTCGTGAAGACAAAACATAGTTATTCGGTATTTGCATAAAATTTTCGAACTTTGCGCTTAACTCCGTCCATTAGGGTTTGTAGAGACTCTTCAGAAATCGTAGAAGCCGTCTTTGTCCAAATTTGCTGGAAGTGTTTGATGTCTTGTAAACGCTAAAAGGTGCCACGGGGGAGGACAATGCCGGTGGCCATCAGGTAGAGGTGGGCAACACGGGCAAATAGCTTTGGCGGGTGAGAGGGAGCCGCGAAAGGCGGGTGGGCGGGAGGAAAAAGCCCACAGAACGGCGCACAAAGGTGGGGGCCTCGCGACAAGGGGCGCCGAAGAAAAAAACAGGCGGCCCAAACACAACAAAGCAGTACGGCAACGCAGGAGCGGAGTGGCGGGCGGCGACGAGAAATACAAGAGTACAAGGGGTTGTGGCGGAACAGAGGGATGCGGGAGTGGAAAGAGGGGGGAGTACCGGCAGCAGAGCAGGAATGTGTTGTTTTTTTTTGTTTTTTTTTGTTTGTTTTGTTTTTTTTTTTTTTTTTTTTTATTTTTTTGTTTTTTTTTTTTTTTGTTGTATTTGTTTTTTTTTTTTATTTTTATGTCTCCTGTCCATCCCTAGGGTTGCATAGGGCCAACGTGAAAGACTTCCATCCTGGGCGGCTGCTCGGCTTAGCCTTGCCCCAGGCCTAGGTCAGATTTCGATCGACTTCCTCTATTTCCTTATTGAGGCTCCAACGTCACGAGCCCCTGGGTCAGCCTCTGCTGGGTTCCCATCCAGCGTTTGTTTGCAGATTTAGTTTCCGCTCCTGCGTAGTGTGTGGGCGACCCACCTCAACTTTCGTTCTCGAATTTCCACTGATATCGGTTTCTGTTGACATCGACGATGGAGCTCAGCATTTGAGATCCAATTGTGAGGCCACCAGACACGAATTACATACCGCACGCATTGGTTGATGAAGACCTGCAGCTTTTTAGTATTCTCCGTTAATACGCATCACGTCTCGCTGGCGTATAACAGCACAGATTTCCCGTTTGAGTTGAAAATTCGGATATTGGTGCGTTGACTTATCTGGTTTGACCTCCATATATGTCTTAAACTCGCAAAAGCAGCCCTAGCCTTCTTGATTCATGCACCTATGTCGCTCTTGGTTCCGCCGTCTGACGCTATCTGGCTGCCAAGATATTGGAAGCAATCGACTTTCTCCACTGTTTGCCCCGCTACCGTGAAATTGGAAGGATTGTCCGTGTTGACATCCAACGATTTAGTCTTGTTGGAGTTGATGGTGAGACCCGCCGCAGAGGAGCTTTCGGTGAGGTCGTTGAGCTTGCTCTGCATATCAAAGCGCCATTGCGCTAACAAAGCAACTTCATCAGTCAAATCGAAGTCGTTGAGGTGCTCCATATTGATAGGCTGCCAAAGCAGCCCACGGTTCGGTACACGGTCAATAGCATCTCCCATGATCTCATCGATTACGTTGAGGAACAGTAGCGGTGATAATATACATCCTTGCCACACACCGGCGACTACCCGTATGGGGTCGAACAAGGCTCCGTTATGGAGGACTCTGCATGCATAAGCTTTGTACTGCCTTTTCGTCTCAGAATGCCCCACAAATGTTCGTGGTTGAGTCTGTCGAAAGCTTTTTCGTAGTCAATGAATACCAAATAGAGGGACTCTTGGAATTCATTTACCTGCTCCAGAATGATTCTGATCTTTACAATATGGTCCACACAAGATCTTCCGGCACGGAATCCGCCTGCTGCCGCCGGAGAGTCGCGTCGATCATCTCCTGAATCCGGTTTAGGATAACTTTACATAGGACTTTGAGAACAATACACAGTAACATGATGCCTCGCCAATTGTCGCACATAGTGAGATCCCCCTTTTTAGGGGCCTTTACTAAGACGCCCTGCATCCAGTCGGTCGAAAATGTCACGGTGTCCCAGATATTACAGAATAATTGATGCAACATTTGTGCGGATAACATGGGGTCAGCTTTGAGCATCTCTGCTAATATGCGATCGATCCCGGGAGCCTTATCGGATGCCATGCTTCGGATAGACTGTACCAACGAAGGACCAACTATGTACGTTCAAGAGCTCAAATACCGCTCGGTAGCCTACCTCAAACTACCGCCGTGTCCTTGAAAGCCTTAGGATTGTCGTCCGATTCCGCCTTTGGGTCGAGTTATTTGGCCCTATCCTTTGGTCATCCTAAATTTATTCTTAAACTAACAAATTAAAAACAATAGGCGCTTGACATCGCCCTTCTCAACCGTATCCGACGGTGATTGTGTGGAGACTAATTTCTTCCTCGTTTAACGAGATCACCTTTAGTTGACCCAGCCCTCTCAAACACTCAGCATCCCGAAAATCGAACATCGATCGGCTAGCTCCGACAATCTTCTGGCTCACGATGAACCCAGTTGATGGCTGAGTACGTGATTGCTCAAATTTACAGTCCGATCGTAGACATCCTCGCACACTCTGAAGTAATGGATGACTTCTGAAAAGAAATAAATTATAACCCTTTCGACAAACTGGGTGGTACCACCGATAGGACAATCCGCTAGCGTCAACCGTCGTCGGACTTCAGTCTTCTTGTGTTGGTTGTTAGCATAGTTTGCCAATTGGTCTTGTCAAAAATCCCACTGCTGTTTTCACTGTGGCTACACGTGATATTCCGTCCGCTCCTGGATGCAGCTGGTGAATTCTTCCTAACTTCCATTTCATTGGTGATAAATTCTGATCTACGATGACTACGAGTCTGCCAACGTGCATCGGTATTGCTGGTTTCCAGTTTTTCATTCGTCCCTGCAACTGTAAAAGTAACTGTGGTCGTAATCATTCCATAATTTTAATTAAAAGTTCTCTCTTTTCCGTACTGAACGAATTTCAAACCATACTTTCCACCTTTCGAAAATTCTTGACTTTATAAAAAACTTTTCTTAAGTTGTTCTTCCTAGGTAACCGAGATTACCACATAAAAAAATCTTTCAAAAATGCTCTTTCATGCCCACAAGCGCCACGTAAAGGGCGAACACGAAATTATTGCGACACATTCAACAGGGCATAACTTTTTTACCATTGGGTAAAAATCAACCAAATTTTGCACACTTTCTCATTGATGTGTATTGTTTACATGCTGTCAAACTCGAAGTCATGTTTTTCGATTCAACGAAAATGGAGGTGAACCAACGCGAGTCGAGAGAACAAATTCTTTCCAAACACCTGGAATTTCCTGACCTGTCGCACCGGCAGTTGGGAAAAATGTTGAACATTCACCATTCAACCGTCTCCAGAGTGTTGAAGCGGTTCCAGGAGCGGTTGACGTTGGACCACGGCAAAGGAGCTGGAAGAAAACCGGGACCGGAGAACAAAAAGACGGAGGGAAAGGTGAAGCGGATGATTAAAGCAAATCCCAACGTCTCAAGCCGTGATTTGGCTAAAAAGATCGGCATGTCGCAGAGCTACGTCCAGAATGCAAAGAAGAGAGCTGGACTACATACATACAAGGTAAAGAACTTCCCAAACCGCGATGAGCGGCAACAATCGACGGCTAAAACTCGGGCACGGAAGCTCTACGAGAAGATGCTGACAAAATATGGCTGCTGTGTGATGGACGACGAAACGTATATAAAAGCCGATTTTAAGCAAATTCCGGGGTTGGAGTTTTTCACCGGCAAGAGCAAGTTCTATGTGGACGACAAATTTAAGAAGAAGAAAATGTCGATGTTCGCCTCCAAATATCTCATTTGGCAGGCCATCTGCTCTTGCGGACTGAGGAGTGAGCCTTTCGTGACAAAGGGCACAGTAAATGGCGAGATCTACAAATCTGAGTGCCTCGAGAAGCGCCTTTTGCCGTTCTTGCAGCAGCACGACGAAGCTCCGCTATTTTGGCCAGATTTGGCATCATGCCACTATTCTAAAAGTGTCCTGGAGTGGTATGAGGCCAATTCTGTCCATTTTGTTCCAAAGGACATGAATCCGCCAAACTGTCCGGAGCTGCGCCCGGTGGAGCAGTTCTGGGCAATGATGAAGCGGGAACTTCGGAAGAGCAAGAAGACAGTCAAAGACGAGAAGGACATGTTAAGAAAATGGAAAAAAAAACTGAGAAACTGGTACCGGATGACACTGTAAAGACTTTGATGGAGGGCATCAAGCGAAAATGCGTTCAATTTTACACTCAAGGCTCCATCGATTAACTTTTCTTTTGATTTTTGAAGTAAATATATGTATAAAACTACCCTAAAATTTGGTTTGATTCTAAACATTATAAGAAAATTGGCATGACATTTTCGGTGTCGCAATAATTTCGTGTTCGCCCTTTAGTAATTGACATCCGAATCATACTGTTCACGGGTCCTCCCTTAGCTCAGTCAGTAAAGGCGCAGCTACAAAGCAACACCATGCTGGAGGTGGCTGGGTTCGATTCCCGGTCTGGTCTAGGAATTTTTCGTCAAGGAAAATTTCTCGACTCCCTGGGCATAGCGTATGATTGTACTTGCCACACAATCATACTAATGCAAAAATGACACTTGGCATCGAAAGCTCTCAATTAATAACTGTGGAAGTGCATTTAGAACACTAAGTTGAGAGCAAGCAATAAGCTAATTGGGAAAGCAATAAGCTTGAAATGCTAAATAAGAAAATAAGAATCATACTGTTCACCTTCCGAATGTCCTTGATCTTCTGAACAACTTTGCTGAAAGTTTGAACTTTATTCAGCATTTAGAGGTACAATATTATGAATTTACCTTGTTTTAGGTGAGTCGATACTTTTTAAGGGTGGTTTAAGGATGTTGCAATACTTTTCGAAGTGAGTCGATACTTTTGACTGGTAGTGTATGTGACCATCTTCCGGGAGGCCTAGGATGGTCCACTAAGACATGTTTGCTGAAGAAAGCAACGTCCTAACTAGTAAGGCTCTCGAGATTTAGTAATAGAAAACTGGACGGTCATATGCACACTAGCGCCGTGTAGTGAGTGGATTTCGAACTAATTTGACCACTTTTAGGAAGAACCTTAGCACTAGGACAAGTTTACTCAAGACTGATGTGTTCTAACTGATGAGGCTCTCGAGATAACCTAGGATGAAACGCCTTATCCTAAAGCGTCCCTGCACTCATTTATAGTAACTTGGAAGTAAAGCGCCACTAGTGGTGGGATTCTCAACTAAACCTAAATTCAATTACATAGATTTGTTGGTCTAGCCCCCTAAAGTGTGGCCCATTTAGTATTTTGATTCTTACAACGACCCTAGTGGTCGGATTTGTAAACTATGACATCTTATAACAATAACAACATCAGAAGCTTTTTTTCGCGGTGCAGTTCGAATGTGTTTCAGAGAAATACAAAATGGAAGAAGAAAGAAGAAAAATAATTGTGCGCAATTATTTGGAAAACCCTTCGTGGCCTGGGCCAAAACTAGCTAAAGTTTTGAGTTTTCCCCGAAATACCGTGTGGCATGTTTTGAAAAAGTACAGAGAAACTTTGTCGACGGATCACAAGTCTCAAACCAAGCGTCGGGTGGGTACTGTCAACCGTCAACTGTGGAACAAAATCATCAAGAACATTAAAGCAAGCCCCAACATCTCAGACCGCGATTTGGCCAAAAAGTTTCGCTCCGCACGCAGTACCATGCAACGGATTCGTCTCCGGGAAGGCTTCAAGTCATACCGTGCCTGGAGACATCCAAATAAGGATAAAAAACAGTACAATGTGGCCAGAATCCGTGCCAGAAAACTGTATGATCAGGTGTTGACAAAATTCAATGGCTGTCTCCTCATGAATGATGAAACCTATGTACCGGGACAAAAATTTTACTTGGCTACGGCTCGGAGAGATGTTCCTGCCAAATTCAAGTTTGTGTTTGCAGATAAATTTGCACGTAAATACATGATTTGGCAAGGCATCTGTAGCTGCGGTAGGAAGGTTTTCATCACTGATAAGACATTTAATTCAGGGCTGTACAGAACGGAATGTCTCCAAAAGCGAATATTGCCATTCATCAGATCCCACAATGAACCTGTCATGTTTTGGCCAGATCTTGCAAACTGTCATTACAGTAAAACAGTGCTACAGTGGTATGAAACCAACGGGATTCAGTTTATACCGAAAGAAATCAACCCACCAAACTGTCCCCAGCTCAGACCGATAGAAAGATTTTGGGCTATTATGAAGAGGAAGCTGAAAGTGAATGGCAGTATCGTCAAAAGCATAAATGAATTGAGAACCAAGTGGAATTATTTTGCCAAAACGATGGATGAGAATAATGTGCGCCGGTTGATGAAACGTATTCCGGGAAAAATCCGCATAAAATTTTTCTACAAAAACGAGACTATTTTTTTTTTTTTTTTTTTCCCTCAAAAATTTTAAAAAAAGAACATTTAAACACAGACAGACGTTTAAGCAAGAACAAAATTAATCGATAACTTTGTGTTAATTTTCAAATCTCTAGTTCACTTAGTCGAGGTGCCCGCTGATGTGGTGAAGTTGCGGCATATGCTAGCATGTCAAAATATCACGCCAACGTTCGCCAAACGCAATCCGATATTGACACGATGTTTTAACGTGCAATTAGATGCCACATAGCGGCAACAAAACTGACAGATTTGCTTTTTGCTAGTTGCTTATTGTCATTTGGCGATTCCTTTTAAATTGACGGTTGCGGAATTTTACACACGCTGAGATTCAAGCTTGAATGGCTGTGATTTAAGTTAAAACAGAATACTATTTTGTTAATCTATATCCGAAATATGCGCAAAAGTCTCTGTTCCAATTCTAACTGGGCCACAACTTCCAAAAATTACTATGCGACGAAGTCAAACATTGATGCACTCCCGCTTCATTTTATTCAATTTTTGAGTACAATTGTATACTATCTCTTTTTCTCTCACGGAAATGTTACTCAATTTTCGTAAAAAGTGGATCTACTCATAAAATTGAGTAGTTGGCGTGATATTTTGATATTAAATGGTATGCAACATGTCTATTTTTTATAACCTCAGCTAATGCCGTTACTGACGAGTTCAATGTTATCGAGGATAACGATGAAATTACCAAACTATAACTCATTTAAATTGTACTCTATAGAATCATTAAATTTCCACATTCCTTTCCAGTCACAGCCAGCGAAACCAGTCGATACCTCCCATCTGGACAGCCCACCCAAGCCTCGTGTTGTCGAGAACTGGCCCATGGTGAGTCACGAGTTCGGTCAGGTAACCGCCGTATCGGTCAACCGAGAAGGTAACCCGGTCATCTTCCATCGTGGCCGTCGCGTTTGGAGTTCTGAGTAAGTCATCCTCTCGTCCCTCCGATTCTCGTGCTAACTTCCGCTAACAACCACCATCACCGCCCTTTGCAGGAGCTTCAATGAGACCAACCACTTCCAGCAAATCATGGACGGTCCCATCGAAGACAGCACGATCCTAACACTGAGCGCCAAGACCGGCGAGGTGATCGACGAAAGTGGTGGTGGAATCTTCTTCATGCCCCACGGAATGACGATCGATCGGAATGGTAACATGTGGCTAACGGATGTGGCCCTGCATCAGGCTTTCAAATTTATGCCCAACCACGACTATCCCAGCATCACGATAGGGCGTCGCTTTGAACCAGGTTCTTCCAGAAATCATCTGTGCAAGCCAACAGCAACTGCCGTGGCCACAACGGGCGAGATCTTCATTGCCGACGGATACTGCAACAGCCGGATTCTGAAGTTCAATGCAGCTGGCCGCTTGATCCGCACTATTCCGCAGCCACCGGAGTTCCTGTCGTTACAGGTTCCGCACGGATTGACACTTCTGGAACATTTGGATTTGATCTGCATAGCGGATCGGGAAAACATGAGAGTAGTTTGTCCGAAGTGAGTTGACGGTCATGACAACTCGATTAGTGTCCATTTTCTAACGAAGCGTGTTTAATTCCAGGGCCGGACTTAAGTCTTCTTTCGGTGAAGGAACCCAGGCTGCAACCATCCAGGAACCGGATCTTGGACATGTGTACGACGTGGCTGCCTACGGAGACCTTGTATATGCCGTGAACGGTCCAACAGCGGACATGATTCCCGTCCGAGGCTTTACCATCGATCCTCGCTCGGAGACCATCATCGATCACTGGGGAAAATTTGAAAACCCTCACTCGATCGCATTCTGCCCGAACGGATCGGCAATGTACGTCACCGAGATTGGACCAAACAAGGTTTGGAAGTTTGAATTGGTCTAGGGTGGACACGGGACACGAGAGAATCAACCAGTCAATGAACCAATCGCATATGTTTATAGAAATAATTACAACAATGAGTATATCTTATTCGTATGAGCTGTCTACGCAATTTGTACGTAATATTCATCAATCTACGGAGTAGAATTCCAGAACAAATGAAACGATGCGAGATGGGTAGCGGAATGGTAACACCAGCCACCATGAAACAACATCAATGAACTGTAACTACATGAACATAGATTCCAGTCGTGTTATTATACCTTCAGTTGTTTATAGCAAACGTTTTGGGGGTCATCTTTATCTCATCTGTTGATTTAAATCTGTTTTCTTATCTAACCCTTTATCACCTCGGTTCGGTTTATGAAACCGAATGATTTATACGCACTTATTTAGTGTCCTTAGGCGGCACGCCCTTGCATTTGAGGCAAATTTATATCCAGCGTTAGAAAAAAAAAAACTTATGAGTGTTAGAACATGTTGCGATATATGATACGTACATTACATATTTAGTCGATGTTGCCAGTTATCTTACAGATTGTATTCTCTTCACGCAGGAAATGAAACACAAGCAGAAGATACTTTCAAAAACCTGTCGTAGAGTGCTGCTAACAGAAATCCTGTAATGTATAATAAAGATTTATACGTAGAAAGAAGGTTGTGTTTGTCATTGTAGCAGCTTCGAAAATGAAACTCAGTATTGGTTGAATATTTTGGGCGACAACAATTAAAACGGAAATGTCACTGTATTTTTACGAAGGTCAACATCTAGGGGAAAATAAGTGATGATAGATTTGAATCATAGTTCCACTGCACGAAAAAACATTCCAAACATTGATAAAAATCCTCACTGATTTCCACAAAATATTCGTGTGCAACGTATAAAACGGGACCCTACGGGATGCAACGCACCTCGATTTACATCAACCTTGTTTTCGAACAACACCCGAAGTTCGACCATGCCTTGCGAGCTGTCAGCTACGATCGACGGGTAACGATGACGAACACATTGGGTCGTATGATTAAAAAGTAGTAAACTTCACTTGATGTAGTATCTACTCAAAAGTAAAGTCCACATAGTAAACTGTATGTATAGTACAGGGTGCGACAGAAAATAATGCGAAAATGTTCAAACTTGAGTATTGGGTTAATTCGTGTAGCTAGTGACTAATTTCTGTCGAAAGTGTATTTTTTTATGTTTACTTTCAAGTGCTGCATCCAAACATTCTATTTGTTTTATTGCAAATTCGTCAAAATGCTCGCGAAAGAAGTGATCACCAAGTGATTTGTTGCTCGCCCAGAAGAAGCCGAACGAGCTTGCCAAGGTCGTAGGGTGCCATTTGGCAACAGTTTACCGCATAAAAAAGTCCCTGCAGGATGGTCCTAAGCAGCGGAAGCCGGGAAGCGGATGTCCGCGCTTTGCACGCACGCCGAACGTGCTCGCAACCCGGTGCGTTCCATAAAAAAAAACTTGCAAAGGAAGCCAATATTTCGGAGAAATCCATGCGGAGAATCATAAAAGAAGACCTGCATGCATCTTCCAGAGCCAGAGTGAAACGCCACTTGATTACGGACCGGGTCAAGGAACTACGAGTGACTCGTTCCAAGAGATTGCTTTCCTTGTTGAAGAAGGAAAAAATGATAATCCTGTTCTCCGACGAAAAGCTTTTCAGCATCGATGCTGTGGCCAACAGCCGCACGGACCGGTTCATTTCACCGCAGAAAATGGAGAACGTTCCGGAAAAAGTGAAATTCAAATTTCAAACCAAACATCCGGCTGGCGTCATGATGTTTGGCTTGGTGGCGCCCAACAGTTTGAAAATGTCGCCTGTTTTCATTGATGCTGGAGTTAAAATCAATACCGAAGTGTATATCGGTATTTTAAAGGACCAAGTGCTTCCCTGGGTGAAGGCCAAATTCTCCGAGGACCAAAGCATTGTCCTACAGCAGGATGGAGTGCCGTGTCACACGTCCAATCGAACCCAACAATGGTTGAACGATTTTATGAAGTTTTGGCCGAAGGATTTGTGCTCCCCTAGCAGTCCAGATCTTAATCCGTTGGATTATTCGATTTGGGCATATGTTGAAGCAGGAGCCTGCAAAACATCACACCCTAGTGTGAAAACCCTGAAGTCAACCATAACACGCACATGGCAGTCAATGTCGGAGGACTACGTCCGAAAGGCATGCTCTGGCTTCCGGCGTCGGCTCGAGGATGTTATTAATAAAAATGGAGGACACATTGAATAAACTTGTATAAAAGGACTTTATAAAGATAACTGCACTCGAAAATGTTGATATTATGGATATTATGAACAAATTTTCGCATTATTTTCTGCCACACCCTGTATGATAAAAAATAAATTCGAACATGTTGTAAATACTAGTTTCGAACTTGCAGTTTTTACTACCTGCGTGTAGCAGAGAATTGTCAAAATAAATTTTTTGTTATGACTTCACGTAGTTCTAAAAAATAGTGCAATGGAGAATAATTTTAATTTTGAAGTGCTTCAATCCATGGAGATTGAATTTGAGAATGCAGCGGGTAACCAGGAGCTGTGGGATCACGAGGAGGATGAAATTCGTAAGTGAAGTCCCGATGAAATCCTGCAGTATTAGTGATTTGGAATTCTCCACTGCACTGAGTCGCTTCGGTAGCGTTCTGCTGGAGAAAAATCAGACTCCTCAATTGAAAAAGAAAAAAAGCTGACGCAGTTAAGAAAACGGCGATGCACTTTTTAATCGCAAAAGGGATTGATTTTACTGAGAAGCAAATAATGAAGAAAGTTAATAACATGAAAACCAGAATCAAAGCTCAAACCGACAAAAAGGCTATCGGTAACAGAAAAATTTGCTTGAATGCTGGAGAAAAAATCATCTACACTCGTCTAGGTGCTGAAGATAATCCAGCGGTGACAAAAGTGAATTGTAAGTGCAAATATTTAGATAAATTTATCATTTTTATCATCAATACGTTTTAACTTGAAGACGGGATTTCTGTTGGAGTTGGAAAAAAATTTCAAGAACGCAAAACTAACGATGTTTCGGATGTCAAAGAGCATCCTGTATTGCTTTCCCTAGTACAAAAAGATTCTTCGTCTCCTCTCAACACTCGGGAAAATTACTCAAATCTGGATGAAAATCTTGTTGCATTTACCTCTGCCGATGATATTCCAACTTCACCTCTGCCGAAAATTATACGTATTAAGAAAACGGTTTGATATGAAAACACAACAATTCATTTTAATTGTTTTATGCAAAATTTTAGAGTGTAACCAAATCGTTTGATTCTCATTCTGAGCAGAAAAATCTGTCCAAATGCAACGAATGGTACTGACTAAGTAGCTTGAAGCGCTGGATCAGCATTCCATTCCATTCCGATAACAGCTCGATAGAAAAGGAAATTTCGATTCGATGGAGCCCAGGATTGTTCAAATCGGCTTAAAATGACCTGGATATAAGCATTTCAGTTTCGTGGGTACCCGGGTACCCATCCGGCCATCGACGGGTGTTTTTTTTTTTCGGTCACACAACGGTTAACACAAAGCTGGAGACAGTGTTGGGAAAAGTCGATAACTTTGGTTTTTTTTGAAATGTATTAAAAAAATTAAAATGGGTGTATTTTTTTTGTGTGTGGAATAAACTTGGTGGTTGGGATTGTGGGGGGGGGGGGCTTTTTTTTTTTTTTTTTTTTTGGTTTTTTTTTTGGGTGGTGGAAAGGGGTTTTAATGCAGTGCTGTAAATAGTCATTTCAACCCAATGCGATTCATTTGCCGATAACTTATTCCAGAAGCTGATTTTCAAATTATCACGTATGATGAAATTGTTGTGCTTGTTTATTTTCATAAATTTGTCTCACAATGTATTGCTCTAACTATAAAACCTAAGACGTGAGAGCGCAATATTGGAATATTCAAATGATATTCATCATTGAATATCATTTGAATATAACAGTGAATATAACACTTTCTATATACCAGTTAGGGCAATGCACTGTTAGACAAAGTTGTAGAATTAGTCAAGAGCTACAATTTTATCATACACCATATTCATAAATTCAATTTCTGAAACAAGTTATCGGTAAATTTATCCAAATGAACGAAATGACTATTTACAGCACTGATTGTAATAATTCGAAGGGACGGGTTTCTAGGGGGGGGCTCCAGAGAGGCCGGAGAAATATGAATTTGTGGGGGGGTGGATTAGAGGGGTGGGGTGGTTTTTTTGGGGGGGGGGGTGTGGTGGGGGGGGGGGGTGGTGGGGGGTGGGGGGGGGGTTTGGTCTTCCAAAACGCCAACCTGTTAAAAATGTTTGTTTAAAGTACCGTCAAACGTGGTAAAGATGTTTATTGGGGCTAAGTTGATCAAATTGACTGCAAGTCTAACGGGTTTCATTGCTTTCACTGGATCTAAAATACATCAAGATATCGATATAAGTATTTTGAAACTGGTATTTAGATAGAATTAATGTAATGATATACTATTGATTTGCGGTCAATTCGATCAACTTCATCCCAAAGAGCATCTTCATTTTTTCAGCTATTTCAGTAATTATTTTACCTGAAATCCTGGACTACCAACATAGCTTAAAAAGGTCAGACCGCCTCCTCTTGTGTCCTCTTGATCATGAAGAAAATAATTTTCTAACCACTGCACGTTTTCGCGGTTAAATCGATAAAACGATTTAAAATCGTTTCCATCTCCACGTCGATTTCGAAACGTTTTCTCTTTTCTTATATTCGCATTCATAAGCGAAGCAATATCAAGGTTCATAACGGCTACAGTTTTCTATAAACTAGTTTCAAAAAAGTTTATTTTCAAGTTTTTGTAACAAGCGCGTTGAATTAAGATTAGCAACATCAATACTTACCTACAAGTAGTTAAACAGAAGCTGTAGTAAATACTACTTTTAATCATATCAAACAACTTGTTTGTAGTATGTTCGAAACATGTAGTGTAGTAAAGTCTCTTTTATTCATACGAATATGTTCCACAGGTAGCATTTACTACCATAAAAGTAGTATACCTAAGTTTACTACTTTTTAATCATACGACCCATTGTCTGGTTGTCGTGTCGTTAGTCAGCAGAAAGTGAAAGTACGGGTCAATAGGTGAGATCGTGAAGTGCAAACAAATAATAAATTTGATAGATAGATAGATCTACAATTCATTCTCCTACTTAAATTTAACTGAGAACAATTAAGAGCAGTGTGACGTCTGTTTTTTTTTTATAATCTCAAAAAACTACGTACTCACAGAAGGTAAAATCAAGTGTTGAATTGTATGATATGATATGTACTGCCACCCATTGTAGCACGGAAACTAAGTCCTACAGCAATGGGCTCTCTTTTAGTCTTGATCAAGCTTAAATAACCACTGATTATCCTAATCATGCCATTGTATGAAGGGCCAAAAATGAGTTGGGTGGATCGATATGCAACATCACTTATACGTATCCACAGGGATATAAAGAATCTCCTTCCAACAACAAGATTGAACAATTGGTCAAAAGAGCGAGCTATCTAACATGAGGATGCCCAAATGGGCGGGGAGAAGAGCCCGCCCTCTATTCACAAACTGTTAGCAATGGAAAGTTGGCATTCCCACTCTCCCCATCCAGAGTGCATCAATCGGGTGCCCTGATGGTCCCTCCCATTCCCATGAAATATTTATATAATGGTGTATATATTTATGTAAATGAAAAATACTACAAGCATTCATATCTAGAATATATGATCTTCATTCGGTTGATCCTGAAATGCAAGAAATGTTGTAAAATGTTTAAGTTTAGATTTCTGTGGTTTGCGCTTAAGCTCGTTTTCTTTCGTTTTCAGCGATAGCAGCATTTCACCAAAATCTTCATCAAAAATCTGAGGTATCCTGAAAAAGTTTATTGAATCTATTGAAATTTTACAAAACTAACATTTATACATTTTAATTTACTGTTGCCATGGTCACAATTTGCTGCTCGATGTTGATGTTATAACAGCAATCCGCCTTTGCTGACCTAATAGTTATTGCTCCGAGTTAGGGAAGGAAAAGTTCAACTGGAAGGGAGCTAAAGATAAACGGGCAAAAAAAAACAATAAGTAATGTTTAAATCATCTATGAAGTAAAATCAATAAAACAATATTGCCAAATATAATGATGTTGTAAGTTATGATGAAATAATGACAAAGATTGAAATGTAAAATCAAACACTAGCCAAATGGTACACAGCGCTGCATGAATCAGATCGGCGCAGAATTGGTAAAAAGTCCATTTGCAAACCGGAAATGAAAAATACATTCAGCAATAAGTGCAAAAGCCTACCACATATGTAATTTTCTACGTTATATACTTATATATGGAAGGCTAGATGTCATAAATTGAAGGTATATTTCGTGTTTCAGCCAGATACCGCCTGAATCCGGTTTGTTGTATGAAAATGTGAAGGTCATGATATGATGAAAATAATACGATGCTGTAAAGAAATACTACATAATGTACATAAAATAAATAAATGCCGCTATTGGCCTCTTCCGATGCGATGTTAGATCATTGAAACTCTAAAATAGCGAAAATTCCAACGTGATATAATAAAATAAAGTTGATCACCGGGCGGCCTAAAAAAAAAAAAAAACCATCTCGCCCAAAAACGGAAAAACAAAAAAAACAAAAAAAAAAAAAATAAAAAAAAAAAAAAAAAATTTTTTTTATTTCTTTTTTTTCCGTGCGGGTATAAAATTTTTTTTTTTTGTCATAAAAAAAAAAAATTTATAATCACAAACAATGTTTGTTTTTAATTTATTTTTTTTAAAAAAATTTTTTTTATTAGGTGCGCAACTAAGTTCTCGCTGTTTTTTGGTGAAAAAGGAACTTTATTTTGAAAACAAAGGTTACAAACGAATTATTCAAAGTATTGCCCACCACTACCTACGACTTTTTCCCATCTTTCTGGTAGAACGTGAATACCATTTCGATAGAACTGTTCGTCTTTTGATGCTATCCAAGAATCAAGCCATTTTGAGATGTCATCATATGAGTGGAATTGCTGACCAGTGAGACCATGTGACATCGAACGGAACAAGTAATAATCGGACGGTGCAATATCAGGAGAATATGGCGGGTGGGGTAGGACTTCCCATTTGAGCGTTTTCAAGTAGGTTTTCACGGGTTTCGCAACGTGAGGTCGAGCGTTGTTATGCTGAAGAATCACTTTTTCGTGTCTCTGCTCGTATTGTGGCCGTTTTTCGTGCAGTGCTCGGCTCAATCGCATCAATTGAGTTCGATACCGTTTCCCGGTAATGGTTTCGTTTGGTTTCAACAGCTCATAATAAATAATACCAACTTGGTCCCACCAAATACACAGCATAACCTTCGCAGCGTGAATATTCGGCCTAGGCGACGATGTTGAAGCATGCCCGGGCAGTCCCCATGAATGTTTCCGTTTTGGGTTACTGTAATGAATCCATTTTTCGTCACCCGTCATAATGCGATGTAGAAAACTCTTCCTTTTTTGCCGCTGGAGCAGTTGTTCACAGACGAAAAAACGACGCTCAACATCTCTTTGCTTCAAATCGTAAGGAACCCAAGTTCCTTGTTTTTGAATCATTCCCAACGCATGCAATCGCTTAGAAACGGCTTGGTGGGAAACTTCCAATCCTGAACCAAGCTCTTCTTGCGTTTGACACGGATCCTCATCGAGCAATGCCTCCAATTCAGAGTCTTCGAAGTTGGTTGGCCTTCCTTCACGCGGACGATCATCAACACTGAAATCACCGTTTTTGAAGCGACGAAACCAATCACGACACGTTGTTTCACTCAGTGCAGCATCACCGTAAACTTTTTGGAGCTCTTGATGTGCTTCAGCCGCCGTTTTCTTCGAATGAAAGAAGAAAATCAACACTTCCCGCAAATGACGATTATTTGGCACGAAATCAGACATCTTCAAACAACCAAAATATATAACACTAAACCAAAATCACTGATTTGGCAAAGCGGTTTGTTTACCATATGTCTGAGCTTGGTTTATGACGCTTGAGATGTACAACATTCGACCAGCACTTACTACTGGCGCCATCTATTGCTAAACAGCGGGAACTTAGTTGCGCACCTAATAGTATATGTCGTATATAATCCTCTCTCTAAAAAAATGTAAAAAAACCTCCTCTCCCTATAAATAATAGAGTGGGGGGGGGGGGCATTTGCATATTTTTTTTTATTCTTGGGATGGTGGGGTTTGGAGGAGAAGGAGGAAAAATTTTATAATAAATGGTGTGGGGAAAAAATAAACAAATAAAAAAAAAATATAAAAAGAAAGAGGGGGGGGGGAAGAAGCGGCGAGCAGGGGGGGGGGGTATAAAATAAAATTGTAATATTTTTTTTATTTTATATTTTGGGAAGAAAAAAAAAAAGAGGGGGGGGAAAAGGGGGGGGGGGGGGGGGATCGCTAGAACTAGAAAAAAGCAATAGGTAGTATAAGAGCCCGACCGGTTGCATAACCTTTTGCCAGTCAAGGGGATTTCCTCCTCTTGCCTATCCTGCATGGGGTAGTATGGTAAAGGGTTATGTGCCTGATCGGATACTACCGTTCAATAATGCCCTCCGCTCGTTTTCAAACTTGATCTTTCAATTTTCAAAGCCTGCCGTTGCCCTATACGGATCTATCAATACACTTTCTCTTCATGTCTATTTCGTTCTAGCAATAAATTACCGTCCACTCCTAGCGCTTCGCATGGAGATGATAAATTATCTACTTCTGACAAACTTCATGATTAGTTAAATGTATTTGAATCCATGATGGGGCTCATAAAAATGCTGTTAAAGGGACCGGGGTTTTGGGGGGGAAAGAAGGGAGGGGAGAAAATAACGGTAAATTAGAAGTTGTCTTTCAAACACCTCTAATTGGAAATGGTTGGGGGGTTGGGAAGGGAAAAAAATTCAGCGGAAGCTGTGGTGGGGGGATGCGGGGGGGTTTTTGCCCGGGGGGGGGGGAGGGAGGGTGGTGGTGGGGGGGCACGCCGGGGGGGGGTGTGTATGGTGGGTTTTGTTTACTTCTCGGACCGTCACTAATTCGTGTTTTTACCCGTCTTAAATTGGATTTGTTGTGTCGAATGCAGTGTCGTTTAACTTTTAATTGCATCGTTCGTCTTTACGGGATGAAAGTTTTGATGTAGCAAGTGTTAATATTGAGAAATTTTGTTTCTAAAAAATATAAATTTTCAAACGATTATGTATAAACTCGCCGCGCGGTTTGCTGTTTGTGCTCTAATTACACTTTTCCGCCTACCGTAGTTTCGTTTCTCGTGCCGAAGTTTGTGTGGTGTTGCCAAATCCATCCACGGTGATTAAATCTCATGCTCTATGCGCCAACTGTATATGAAATAGCTCAACTACAATATAGGCGATTAATATCAGTTAATTTGCCTGTAGGAACTCTGCAGAACTAAGTTGTGTCGATTTTGCGATACGTCAGTCGTGCCCGTCCGCGTGTGGTATTTATCCCTGAGCGCTATAGTTTTTCGAAACGCGGAGGTCTTCTCAACTGTTTTCAAGCGTGAGTATTGAAAAGACCCATCGGAACAGTAAAATGTCCTTCGTGTGCCATTCATGTGCTGGTGACATCGGAGAAATCCAAATCGAATGTCAAGGTTTTTGTAAGGCAATTTTTCATCCTCGTTGCTGTGGAGTGGCGTCTGATGTGCTCGGCGCAGTGATGAGAAATCACCAAGTTTTCTGGTTCTGTCCGTCGTGCACAACGCTAATGAAGGATATGCGCTTCCGTAACACTACACGTGCTGCTTATGAGGTTGGCCAGGAACAAGCACTCAACTCCCATAGCGATTCCATGATGAAATTGAAGTCTGACATCATGGACGAATTAAAAGCCGAGATACGGACAAATTTCGCAAAGTTGATCAACTCTAGCTCGTGTACCCCAAAATCATCCAAACGCGTTGGTATCGACCCGAGATTAACTAGAAGTCGGAGGCTGTTTAGCACGGTTGCTAATTCAATCCCGCATAAGCACCCGTCTTTGTTACTCGGAACAGCCAATACGCCATCCCTTTCAATCACTATTGCTACTGTTACGCCAGCTCAACCAAAGCTATGGCTTTATCTGTCTCGGATAGCGAAAGAAGTCTCAGCCGAACAGATTTGTGCATTAGCAAAGCAACGCCTTGGTAGAGACGAAAGTACATTATCTTTCATGGCATGGACTTGAAATCCAAACCGCTGGCTACCTCAACATGGCCGAAAGGTATTATTTACCGGGAGTTCTTCGATAACAGAACGAGTGAAAATTGGCAACCTCTACCTGCTGCCGCGTCGAAAGATACACTGAGCCTCTCATTGGAAGAGATTGTTTCAATGGAGTAAACGACCATAAACTCTGCATTTGGTTTAGGCCGAAACGCACACCTGACACAATTCGCTCTACTTCTACAATTTGGACTCCGGGACGCACATTTGCCGCAAGCTCTAAGGAAGCCCATATTCCTCTCATCGCAGTCAAGCATCCGCCGCCAGCGATCAGCAGTCGTCCTGGTCCTGCGTTCGAGTTGGAAGACGGGGTCTTCCGAACCTGATCAAATCGCCGTTTGCAGTAAACCTTCATCAACCCAACGTCGCATTATCTCTGCAAAATGGCGACTCGAATCGCCACGTAATGTTACCATTCTTCTTACGCCAGTCCGATGCATGCATGTCACGTCGCACCCGTTGTACCACCATCCGAGACTTCAACCAAAGTGTTCGAAGCTCGACAGTGTAACACCTGTTCGATTCTGAAGATAACGTGGTTCCCGTTGTACCGCTGTCTGAGGCTTGAACAAAAGCTTTTAGGCTCAACAGCGTATCGCCTGAGCGTAGTTGAAAGGTGGGTGTCTCGACTAGCTTCGATGTTACTCTGCTGATCGACTAATTCGAGCTAGGAATTTTCCAGGGAAAGTGGGTGGTGGGCCGTAATTGAGGAGTAGATGCGTCTCCTTTAGAGCGTGGAATGTGTGATGCCCAGCCACAAGCGTGGTGGCTTTTCGTTACGAAGATCAACCACCGTACACTTTAAGGCTTCTCGTGTCGACTCGTCCAACAAGAGTCTGTTGGAGAAGGTCCCACTCGTTTCCCTACGGCGTTGAATCAGACGCCGATTCTGACAGCGACACCCACGTTAATGGGGTTTCCTATTAACGTGAACAAGGTTCGTTTCATCTAACTGACTGACGCATATAGTTACAAGGTGTCTTCTTACCTGCGCTTTTTACACAATACAGTTCGGTTTACAAAATTCCGTGGCTATGTACAAATTCAACTTTAGAGTACTGGCAATGGATCAAAATATAACAATGCACTACTAAAGTTTTAATTACAACATTACATTGGTCTTACTGATTATTGCGTAGTTACGAATTCGAGTTTTAAATAACTTCGGTTCAAATAAACCGTTAGCAGGTCTTATCTATAAAATAAGGTTCATACTTATAAATGTTTTATCGGTTCACAACTTCAATAGCCATTACTTATTTTAATCTTGCTTTTGACACAAAACCTTCAAAAAGATTTCCACTAGAACTCACTTTTTTAGAATTTATAACTGTTCGAAACGCGTCTAATCAAACTGAACATTCCACTTAAAGTGAGGCAAGCGTCAATTCTTTGTTCACAAAGAACCCAAATTTTCATTAGTGGAACAAATGTTGTCCTTGAACTGGCCTATGAAAATCTTTTGCGACGTAAATTTTAACAAAAAATGGAGATGGTCCATACCAGCTAATAAATTATGACGAATCTCCCTCGAAAATAGATTCAACGAATCGAGCAGTATGGGAGATGAGAAAGACGGGTCAAGCAGAATGTAGCATCTCAACCCCCCGAACGCACCGGAACTGCGGCCAATTGAAAAGAACTGGGCCATCATGAAGCAAGCACTTTGGAAGCATCCTAAGGAAGTGAAATCGGAGGAAGATATGAAGAAAAAATGGATTGCCTCGCAAAAAAAAAAGTTGGTCCAAATGTTGTTCAGGACCTTATGAGTATTTTATGAGTATTTGGATATGCAATTAAAATTGAATAAAACAAACATGGGAAAATATTGATAACATGTTTTATTTTACTTCCTGAAAGTTTGAAGATGATTGGTTTAAGGGGCGAATTTTGCCGAATATTTGTGTGTGTCACAATTTGATTCCGTACACTCTTTAAATAGTCGAAATGTTTCTGGTGGAGGCGATTCGATCGCTGTACTTTACGGTCTAGAATCGCACATCGTTGAAGATGACTCTTGGAAGTCGGCGGAGCAATTTTGGATCTCGTTGAATCTCAAGAATCATACCCTGTATCTATGTGCCGTTTACTTTCCTCCTGACAGAGTTAGCGACGATGATTTCATAAATGTGCACCTTCAGTCAGTTGATCAAATTTCTGGAAATGCCTCCTTTAGAGACGAAATCGTAATTATCGGGGATTTCAACCTCCCCGGTGTCAAATGGCGGCGTGGACCCGACAGCTTCCTTTATTCCGACCCTTCTCAATCGCGCATCCATGCGAGGTCAATTTTCATTATTCCGTTGCATCCTTACCCCAGATTAACGGCATTATGAATGAAAATGGAAGATCGCTAGACCTTTGCTTCGTGAATGCCGACACTCCACCAAGCATCATGCTAGCCCCATCTACACTAGTAAAACAGATGCCTCATCATTTACCACTTCTTCTCAATCTCGTGACTAGTGAACTTATCGAACTAGCTATTGTACCGTTATCCACCTACCATAACTTCTGCAATGCAGATTACGACAGCATTCTCGATGTGCTTAGCAGTATTAACTGGAACGAAACCCTCGACATGAACGACGTCGATAACGCCACTATCACGTTCTCCAACATCTTGATCGACAGACACGTTCCAAAGAAAGTCTCTCCAGCCTCGAAAAAAGTGCCATAGCAGACAGATGCCCTGCGCCACCTGAAATCAAAAAAGAGGGCGGCTTTACGTAGGTTTTCGAAACACCAGTCGATAGCATTCTCGGCCCACCAACGCAAGCTGCAAAGAAAACTGAAGCATAATACTAAGGGGTTCTGGCAACACATCAATGAGCAACGCTTGGAGAACGGTTTACCTTCATCCATCTCTCGGAACGGGGTTATCGCTCCGTTTGTCGACGTCTGTAGCATGTTCTCGGAAAAGTTTGCAGATGTTTTCATTAACGGTGCCCTCCAGCCACAGCAAATCGAAGTGGCTTCGAATAACGTCCCTTTGTCTGACCGGTATTCCAACGCAATCCATATCGACGATGCAGATACCGTTGCTGCTGAAAACAAGCTGAAGACGTCAAGCAGCGCTGGACCGGACGGTATTCCATCCGTGTTTCTAAAACATTGCATTGCTTCGCTGACTGCACCATGATCTATCGGTCATCATTGACGACCGGTTAGTTTCCAACACTATGGAAGCAAGCGTACATGTTTCCCGTGCACAAAAAGGGAGTTAGAAGAAATGCTGATAACTATCGCGGTATTTCGAGCTTGTGCGCAGCCTCTAAGCTGTTTGAACTGACCGTTTTTTTTTTTTTGTCTTCTTTATTTTACGTCGGCCTATTTTCCTCACATGGTGACAATCCCCGACGCCAGGGAGACGACTCCACCACCTGGACCCTACCTAACGACTCATGAATATGAGCCGGGACCAACGGCTTTACTTCCCTTCCGAAGGAAGACGTGACCAGATTTTTTCGCCTCAGAAAAATCACCGACGTCGACTGGGATTGAACCCAGACCCACCGGGGTGCCAAGTAGCAGTCACGCTTACCACTACACCACCGACGCCGGCTGAACTGACCGTTTTGGAACCAGTATTTTTCCACGTAAAGCGATATATCAGCGACGATCAACATGGATTCATGTCGAAGCGTTCAACGACCACAAACCTTCTATCAATCACTTCCTTCATCATGGATGGGATTTCATCTGGTTCACTAACGGACGTTGTCTACATCGCTGACATCTGACATCGCTGTGGCAAAACTGGAAAGACTTGGCTTTGGCGCCTCCTTGCTTCACTGATTCAAATCGTATCTTTGTGGCAGAACTCTCAAGGTTAAAACTGGCGATGAGCTGTCCTCTTCGTTCACCGCCTTGTCCGGCATTCCCCCACGGTAGTCATCGTGGGCCACTGATATTTCTCTTGTATTTCAACGATGTCAACCTGTTGCTGAAATCTCATAGGCTAAGCTTTGCTGACGACACTCACAATCTACACTCGCGTGGATGCGCTACGAGACGCCTTACAGTTGCAAGAAGATTTAGAGACAGTACAAAGGTGGTGCAAGGTGAACTGTATGCTCATGAATCCGGGCAAGTGTACCGTTGTCACTTTTTCTAGGAAGAAGTCTCCTATTATCTTCGGTTATTCCTTGGTTGGAACTCCTCTGGAAAAAGACAACCAAGTAAAGGACCTTGGTGTGATACTCGAGGATAGACTCACGTACAAACCTCACATGTCCTACATCATAACGAAAGCTTCCCGAAATCTCGGCTTCATTTTTCGTGCGGCTAAAGAATTTCTAGACGTATACTGCCTTAAGTCGCTGTACTGTTCGTTGGTGAGGTCCACCTTGGAATATGCTTCCCCGGTCTGGAACCCTCATTTTCAAAATGGCGTCGAACGTATTGAGTCAATTCAACGACCTTTTATCCGATACGCTCTTCGTAGACTGCCTTGGAGGGACCCTTTCAACCTTCCGATTTACGAGAGTCGGTGAGTTATGATTCATTTGGACACTCTTCAAATTCTTCGTGAAGCCGCGACACTGCTCGCCGATATTCCACTCCAGGCTCGTAGCCGTATCTTACGAAACACCTCCCTCCTCAGAGTTCCACACAGCGGAACCGTCTACGGGACGAGCTCTGGAATGATTGCTTTGCAACGTGCCTTTAATTGTGTGTCGTCTGTTTTCGATTTTAATATGTCGCGAAACTATACAAGAAGACAGTTGTTGTTAGCGTTAAGATAGTTTTTTTTTTTTTTTTTTTTTTTTTTTTTTTTTTTTTCATTCCTGGTTGAACGTTCGAGTGTGCAAGTTCAACTTTGGTTAGCTCCGCAATCGAATTACTTTTTTGGGTTTTTTTTTCCACGATCGTGGTTTTTTTTCTGCACTAAAGCTGGTGTAACAGCTAGTTTGATAGTGCCACAGTGCGACGTTCGGAACGAAGGAAGTGGCCTTTACAGGCGACTCTTGTAAAGGACAATCCAACGACCCGTCATCGACACCGAAAGTGTGAAGAATTTCGTTCTCCCCCACAACGGCTATCATCATCATCATCATCATCACCGCACCATTCCATCGCGTCGGTCAAGGCTTTGTTCCACACGCACCCGGAGGCTTTTGAATAGCCTATCTACAGACCGACACGAGTAGCTGCCGCATCATACCAAATTGTGTAACAATAGGTAAACATTTCTTTTGATTTCTACTTTGCTCCACTACTGACTGAAGATAGAGGATAATCCCCCTTGCAGGCAGAAGTACTTTTCCGGTAAAATTAATTGCTTTTTTTTATATAAATAATTTTTTTTTTTTTGGTTTGAATTTTTTTTCGACGAAGAATATTGTTGATTAATCCTCCCGGATAACAGGAAACCTTTGTTAGTATTATATAAGAATTTTTTTTTATTATTATTTTTTTTTTTTTTGGTTTGTTATTTTCCCTTTCTTTTTTTTTCAAATTATTGATTAATCCACCTATAAGTGGAAATAATCTCATTTTTCTTTATTTTTTAATTTTTGTTTCCTCTCTGTGATAGGAGCTGTGTATGTAGATTTTTTTTGAGCATGTTTTAGGTGAATATAATCGCAGCGATAACATAAATAATTAACCCACCTATCAGTTACAAAAATCTTTATTGTGTCCTATATTTTGATATTATATTTTGTTCTGAATTTTATTTTTTTCTGATATTGAACTGAACACAATTGTTTTATTCTCCTCGTGGGCGTTCTAAGTCCCCACGATGGATGAAAATAATCCGAGCCGGGGTTCGGAGGAGTTAGATTGCTCGGATGATGATATTCCTCCTATTCTACAACCATTTCCTAATTTTTCCTTAATGGAGACAGAAAAAGCTTCGGAGCCAAACTCAACAGAAGCAACTTCGGGTACATCCTCCTCCGAGCTCCCCCGCCGGAAAGCTTATCCAACCGGATCTAAAGGTCCTTATCTGGTTTTTTTCGGCCCAAGAGTAAACCGTTGAATAAATTCCAAATCGAAAAAGATCTGGCAAAGTCGTTTCGGAGCATTCAGGAAATAACCTCTCCCAGCCGCAGTAAGCTTCGCATCACTCTAAGTGATCGCGAAGAAGCTAACAAGATTGTTGCCTCAGAGCTCTTTTCCCTAGAATACCATGTGTATCTTCCCTCGCACGTTGTTGAATTAGCCGGAGTGATCACCGAACCGTTTTTGACGTGCGCTGACATCAAGGCTCTTGGAACTGGTGGGTTTAAAAATCGTGCCGTTCCATCAGTTCAGGTTCTTGATGTCAGGCAAAATGACGGCAAAAAAAGGCCTTCAAATTCGTATCGAGTGATCTTCTCTGGAGCTGCCCTTCCGAATTTCCTCGTGCTGGGGAAGCTTTGGTTACCTGTTCGCCTCTATATACCGACGGTCATGCACTGTGATAAGTGCCAGCAGTTTGGTCATACTCCACCTTACTGCTGTAACAAAGCACGATGCGGTAAATGTGGTGAGCAACATGTGGAGGGTCCCTGCAGTACGGACCCCAAGTGTATATGCTGTGGGGAAGCTCCACATGATCTCTCTACGTGTCCGAAGTATGTAGAGCGGGAGAAACATGAAATTCGTTCGTTGCAGCAGCGGTCAAAGCGCTCTTACGCCGAAATACTTAAAAAGATCGCACCGGCCGCTGTTCCACCAGCCCAACCTGACAACAATATCTTTTCTTCCCTGCCCATTGATGATCATGGCTCAGACTTTGAGGATGCTGAGGAGTACTCTGTTGTTCAGACGGGAGCGAAGAGAAAGCGCGCTACAGCAAGACGTCAACGGCACCGTCAGCAAGCATCTCAAAACGCGCTGACTGTAGAACAGGCTCCCCACCCTCCTCTGAACAATCTAAGAAGTGGTGGTAATACAAAAAAAGTTTCTCCTCCAGGTTTTAAACTGGCTGGTGATTTTCCACCACTTCCGGGAACATCTAAAACCCCAGTTGTTCCAGTTTTTTGCCCAGAACGCCAGAACTACCAAGACATCTGGAATCTCGACCGTGTCAAGTCGAAGAATCCGAAAAAATGTCTCTTTCTGGGATTGTGGAATTCATCTTCACCATTTTCGAGGTCTCACTAACAACGAGAAACCTCATCAACATGATCCTTACATTTGTAAAACCTCTTTTAAAGAAACTGTCTTCAAAATGGCCTCTTCTTGATTCGATCATATCTTTCGATGGATAATTTATCCAATGAGGTCGGGGATATAATCGAAGCACTACAATGGAATAGTAGAAGTATTCTAAAAAATTTGGACGCTTTTAAGTTTTTAGTTCACAAATCGCATTGTGAGGTATTTGCTCTCTGTGAAACATGGCTCTCTTCTGATAAAGATTTCTCTTTCCACGATTTTAACATTATTCGGCAGGATCGAGGGGATTCATATGGAGGAGTGCTGTTGGGGATTAATAAGCTCCACTCCTTTTATAGAATTGATCTCCCCCCGATGACAGGCCCTGAAGTAGTTGCATGCCAAGTGACTATCCGAGGCAAAAGTTTTAGTATAGCCAGCATATACCTGCCGCCGAATACGGCAATATCCCGCAGGGACCTTTCAACTATTTGCCTCGCAATGCCAGAGCCACGGTTGATCTTAGGAGATTTCAATTCTCACGGTACAGCCTGGGGGTCACCGTACGACGACAACCGTTCTGCATTGATACTAGACCTCATGGACTACTTCAACTTGACTATTTTGAATACTGGGGAAGTAACACGCGTGGCTCCAACTCCAAACCCTGGAAGCAAATTAGACCTCTCAATCTGTTCGAATTCATTATCATTGGATTGCACGTGGAAAGTGATTCAAGATCCCCATGGTAGTGATCACCTGCCTATCAAAATTTCAATCACCAATGGTTCGTGTCAATCTCGCTCGATCGACATTGCGTACGACCTCACGAAGTGCATCGACTGGGGTAAATACGCTGAAGCGATCATCGATGGCGAGCAATCGGTCGAAGTCCTTCCTCCGTTGGAAGAGTATCGGTTTTTATCCGGGTTAATCCTCAAGTGTGCGATCGACGCACAGCGCAGACCGGTACCAGGATCAACAATTCGCCGACGTTCGCCCACTCCGTGGTGGGATGACGAATGTACTGAGGTCTACCGTGAACAATCAGTCGCGTTTAAAGCATATCGGAAGCGCGGTTCGCGAGATAACTACGAGCGGTACATTGCTCTTGAGCGTAAGTTTAAGAGCATCGCCAAGGCCAAGAAACGCGGATATTGGCGTCACTTCGTCGAAGGGCTATCGCGTGAAACGTCGATGAGAACTCTTTGGACCGTCGGGAGAAGAATGCGAAATGCGTCGTCGGTGAATGAAGACAAGGAAAGCTCTTCCCGGTGGGTCTACGCGTTCGCCAAGAAAGTGTGCCCAGATTCGGTTCCGGTGCAACGTATTGCTCGCGATACTCAAACCAATCGTAACGAAATGGATGCGCCCTTTTCGATGCTCGAATTCTCACTTGCTCTTCTTTCATGCAACAATTCTGCACCAGGAATGGATAAAATCAAGTTTAATTTGTTGAAAAACCTCCCAGACGTCGTAAAGAGGCGCTTGCTGAACTTATTTAATCAGTTCCTGGAAAGCAATATTGTTCCGGATGAATGGAGGCAGGTTAGAGTTATAGCTATACAAAAACCCGGGAAACCCGCGTAGGATTACAACTCTTATCGCCCAATTGCGATGTTGTCGTGTATACGGAAGCTGCTAGAGAAGATGATTCTCCATCGGCTCGACAAATGGATTGAATCTAATGGCTTTCTATCTCATACACAATTTGGTTTCCGCAGAGGCAAAGGAACGAGCGATTGTCTTGCGCTGCTCTCAACAGAAATACAGCTGGCCTATGCTCAAAATGAGCAAATGGCTTCAGTTTTCATGGACATTAAGGGGGCTTTTGATTCAGTTTGTGTAGACGTCCTTTCAGACAAACTCCACGAGTGTGGCCTTTCACCATTATTAAACAACTATTTGTACAATTTGTTGTCTGAGAAACATATGAGCTTTTCTCATAGGTCTTCGACAACTTCACGAATTAGCTACAAGGGTCTCCCCCAGGGCTCTTGTTTAAGCCCCCTTTTTTTATATTTTTTATGTTAGAGACATCGATAGCTGCCTCATGGAAAATTGCACGCTAAGACAGCTTGCGGATGACGCCGTTGTTTCATTTGTAGGACCAGGGGCGAACAACCTGCAGGGACCGTTGCAGGATACCCTAGACAATTTGTCTACCTGGGCTGTAAAGCTGGGTATCGAATTCTCCCCGGAGAAAACAGAGTTAGTTGTTTTTTCTAGGAAGCGTGATCCAGCACAGATACCACTTCAACTCATGGGTAAAATAATAACTCAAAGTTTGTCTTATAAATACCTAGGGGTCTGGTTCGAATCTAAATGCACCTGGGGAAAGCACATTAAGTATCTGCATCAGAAATGCCAGCAGCGAATAAACTTCATGCGTACTATCACCGGAACATGGTGGGGAGCCCACCCGGAAGATCTGATAAAGCTGTATCGTACAACTATTCTGTCGGTTCTCGAGTACGGTAGCTTCTGTTTTCAATCCGCCGCGAAAACTCATATTCTGAAGCTGAAGCGAATCCAGTACCGTTGTCTTCGTATCGCGTTAGGCTGCATGAACTCAACTCATACTATGAGTTTGGAGGTATTAGCAGGAGTTCTTCCTTTATCAGATCGTTTTGTGGAGCTATCGTTCCGGTTCCTCATCCGCTGTGAGGTGCTAAATCCATTGGTAATTGCAAATTTTGAAAAGCTAATCGAACGAAATCCTCAAACTAAATTCATGACACTGTACCATTGGTACATGACTCTGGAGGTGAGCCCTTCTTCGAATGTTCCTAATCGTGATTACTCCCAAGACTTCTCTAGTTCTACTGTAGTTTTTGATCTAACCATGAAGCAAGAAGCTCGTGGAATACCAGATCCACTCCGTTCGGAGTACATTCCATCAATTTTTGCAAGCAAGTTTGGCCATATCAGAAGTGACAGAAAGTTTTACACCGACGGGTCAAAAACAAATGATTCCACTGGATTTGGTGTTTTTAACGAAATTCATAGCGCCTCCTTCAAACTTCAAAATCCTTGCTCCGTATACGTCGCAGAATTGGCGGCTATACACTATGCATTAGAGCGAATCGCCTCTCTTCCCTCTGATCAATTTTTCATTTTTACGGATAGTCTCAGCTCACTTCAGGCTATTCGTTCAATGAGGCCGACAAGGAACTCACCGTATTTCGTTAGCGAAATACGATCTCTTTTGAGTGCCCTATCAAACAATTCCTACACCATCACCTTGGTTTGGGTCCCTTCTCATTGCTCCATTCCGGGTAATGAGAAAGCGGACTCACTTGCCAAGGTGAGCGCTATGGCAGGCGATATTTATGATCGACAAATTGCCTTCAACGAATTTTTTGCTATTTTCCGTCAACAGGCCTTGATCAGCTGGCAACAAAAATGGGATGCAGGGGATTTGGGCAGATGGTTACATTCCATTCTCCCACAGGTATCGAAAAAATCGTGGTTCAGAGGGTTGGATATTAGCCGGGATTTTATCAAGGTAATGTGTCGTCTAATGTCCAATCACTACTCGTTAGGCTCTCATTTCTATCGAATAGGTCTCTCAGACACCAATCAATGCGGCTGTGGTGCAGGTTATCAGGACATCAACCACGTTGTCTGGCATTGCCTCGATTACGAAATTGCCAGATCTGATCTTTGCGCATCCCTACGGGCCCGAGGGAAACCAGAGAAGGAAGATATTAGAGACGTGCTGGGTAAGCTGGACTTGGACTATATGGGGCTAATTTACAAGTTCTTGAAACAAATAGATGTATTCGTTTGATCCTCTATTAGCTGTCGCTTTAACATGTCCACCTCGTCCCCTCCCCCCGTAATACCGCTTCTATTGTATCGTTACAGCTTAACGCAATGCAACATCTACGCCAGACCTACAGCAACAATATAGCATCGCCAATCTGCTGTTGAAAGCCATTATTAAGATTCCTACTTCCCCATTCCTTCCTGAATCATTGTAATCCCTAACCTCGACCAAGCCGCGAGTTTTTCGGCTTTCCAAAACTAACCTAGTAAGTAAGTTATTATCGTTGTAAAAATGAATTGGAACTCGGCTCCGTTATGCCTAAGGCACTTGAGCCTTATAAATAAACAATTAAGTTAAAAAAAAAATAGATAGTTTTTTTTTTTTTTTGGAACCACAAATTAATTTTGTGAAAATTAAAATAAAAAAAAAAAAAAAAAAAAAATTTAAATTTTAATTTATTTTTTTTAATTTTAAACCTGGCGTGGTTTTACCGACCTATCAATATTTTTTTTTTTTTTGTTGGGGGGGAGAGAGCGCGGGGGGGGGTGGGGTAAAAAAATATATGTAACACAGGTTTGTTGTTGGTGGTGTAAGAAAAAAGGGGGGGGGGAGAAAAAAAAAAAATATAAAAACCTGCACAACAACAAACAGTGACTTTTTTTAGCAGCCGCATCCAATTTCCATTAAAGAGTGTAGTATTTCAGGGATGAATATTAACATGCAATATGCCAAAGAATGTTTCGGATCACAATGCCAAAAATCATGGAACCAAAAATCATTATAACATGAACAATTTTCAAATTTTATTTCAAAACAGTCGAAAAAGAGAGCCATCATATTGGTTTGATTCGATTCGAAGATGTAACGAGCTAAAAATATTTAAAAAAATAGAATGGGCCTGATTAACGACTAACCTTACGGCTATGCTAAGAATTTCCCAGTCATTGTACAATTGATAGTTTCACGTTTTGTGTTATGTAGCCTATAGGTTATGAGAATAAATCCTCCAATTGAGATCATTTCCATTGATTTCAGTTAGTAGTTCGATAGCAGGAAAAGGTTTGTGCTAGTCTTTCTCGAATTGTTTCTTTAGCTTTAAGATAAGTGTATGTATAAGTCTATCTATAAAATCTGAGTTTCCTTCTAGTAGCTGCTATTGTTGATTAAGTCTTCTCTCCGGGAATTAACGTGAGTATATATTTGTTTTCAAAAGTGGAATGATTTTCTATATTAACAGTGGAATGCGGTGCTTACAGTTTTATATTAACATCTAATAGCTATTGCGAAGATGACTTCGTAAGAAAAATTAAAACTTAAGGGGTGAAATCTGTAGTTAGGATCAAGGCACTTGTATTCTACAACTATCAGAGACTCCTGATTATCCTTCGTCAGTGCATTAGCTAGATTCTAATTTAAACTATCCTCGTAAAAAGTTATATTGCACTCGTGTCGTTTTGTAGGTTTATTTACCGTTTTTAGATCTTCCATTCCTTCAGAAACTTAACAACCCTATTCAGCTCATTGAGCCATAAATTAAGCTCACTCGGTGTATCCACCGAGAGTAGATAGTTTCTAGTATGCTCAGACTGTTGCGATCGTGATGGCGACCTGGGAGCTTGCGGCTGTTGTTGTTGCTGCTGCTGGTGATCGGAACCACTCATTCGATTTGTCGAATGTTGATGTGAGTCGGAATCCTTATAACTGCTGATTCCACTGCTACTGCAACTAGTCGTTCCCTTAGAAAATACCTCCACCTGAATGGTTCTTTTTCGTGAGCATACCGACCGGTCTGCCAGCTTGATCTCGTCATTGATGCACTTGGTTAGGTCGATTTGGAGAGTAGGGAGCTGTTTATTGGAAAGAAATGGATCACATACATCCCCAAAAGAAAACAAAATAACCAATCTTACCTTCTCCTGACATTCCTGAGGGTAATTCCAAAATTCCAACACAAACCCGTTGACCTTGCACCATTTTCGGCTCCAATCGATGCTTCCGCCTCGAATATCACCCACCGTGAGAAATCCACTGACGTCAGAATTGTCGAACAGCACTTCGCTCTTGAGACTCATTCCGATGCCGCCCAGCAAATTCGAATTGTACACCTTCGAATCCAGCTTCAGATACTTGAAATCCTCCACCAGGTAGATGTTATGATCGCCCTGCTTTCGTACCATTTGTTGAAAATTGTTGGAAGCAGAATAGTACGGTGACTGATCGGTTCCAACCATCTGATGACCGTGGCCGTTCGAGGGAAGCAAACTGCGGGACGTTAGCGTTAGGAAGCCTTGCGATTTGAAGCGAGAAAATTCGTTATCGAAGTCGAAGTTTTTCGGGGAGCTCGAACGAGACGATAACAGTTTGGCCGGACTTGGGAGGGAGTCCATGAAGTTTTTGTTGTCCTGAAATGGGTTTTAAAAAAGGGTTGTTTAGTTATTTTAAAAACTATGCGTCTGTTGTGGGATGCCCTTACCTTGTTGATATGGTACTTGCTTTCGAAGCTATAGTTCCGGGCATTCTTCCGCAGTCGCAGTACAAAAACCTCAACCCGAATCTCGTAGTCGGTGTCCAGATCGTAAAATTTGATCTCACAGTTCCGGAAGTAAACCCGATCTCCGTGGCGTTCCTTGGCAAGGGTGGCCTTTACCTGATTCTTGAACGAGCACACAATCAGGTAGAAGTAGTTGAACAGCATATCATTCATGGCAGTTTCCTTCAACGGAAACTCGAAATGATTCAACGCCACGACGCCAATTTTCTTGCTGTCGCCTGAAACTTTTCCGTTCGAGTTGTAGTCGATTCTACTCAATTCGTTTCTTGCTGCCGTTTCTTTCAATGTCGACAGCAGCATCAACCTTTCTGCTTCGATCAATTCCGATGAACATTCAAACTCCCTCGTGTTCCGACAAACCGCCAAAGCTTGTTTTAGCTGTTTTTTGATATCGCACTGCGTCTTGATCTGATTGACCAGTTCCGCTAGGAACTGGTTGCTCAACTCCACCAACGACCCGGCATTGCTCAGCGACTGATAAATCTCATCCGCTTCCGTATCACTTTCATACTTCTTCCGATATTCGTCCAAATCGAAAGCCACCCGGTTACCTTCTTCCCGCTTGCCGGGTGATGCTTTCTCATCAAATAAATTCACAATCTTCCGTTGCTCTTTTTTGATAAATCTCTTGCTCTTCCGAAACGAGGATCGCAACCTATCCTTCAGACTTCGGTAGATATCACTCCCGTTCAATCGCATCTTGTCCGACGACGGAGAACTATTGACCGGTGATCGATTCGAAACGCTGTAGTCCTGTGCGCTCAGCATCTCCGAGATGTCGTCCGTATCGATGGTCGAGTTTACCCGTTCACTGCAGTTGGTTCGCCGATCCGTTCCTTGGTTTGTGGTGAAATCCACCGTGTCATAGCCGGTGACAAACGCGTCCGATTCGGTATCGATGGTCCCGAGCTCTGAGATTGTGATGTTTTCTCGAAGCGTGGCGAACAAATCGTCCAGGCCTCTGTCTTGGTACTTTTGCAGCGATTCGGTCTGTTCGGATCGTGGGGTAGAAGAGGAAAGAAACAAAAACGGTTAGCTTTTTTACTACCTTCGGCAAATTGGGGGAGGATAAAATGTTCACGGATTAGCACTAGGTAGGCAAATGGGGCATTTGGAAAGTTCTAGCTGTTTTCGTTTGTTACGATGTTTTATAGCGGGTTTACCTGTAGTTGGTATGCTGAGTGTGAAAGGTTATTTTTAATGCAAACGGAGAGGAATTGTCTCTACCGCATTTTGTATAGCGATGTTTGGTATAATTGAATCTTGTTCTCTCTGATTAGTCGGCAAAGACAGAGCTGCAAAGCATGACCAGTAGACTGATCCAAATTGAAAAATTGGTTCTTATAAGGCTTCCAAAATATTTAGATTCAAACAGACTGCACAACCTATTTCGAAATTTGTAAGGGAATCACTGTTGGAAAACTCAAATCTCCAGTACTTTTTCAAACAGACGTATCTGATTTTTGTCAACAAAGAGGAGAGGTAAGATTCAAACATTAAATTCTTGAATCCCTTAGCACTTTCATGCAAACTAGGATCACCAACACAAAGAATAACGTTTCCCTAACATGATGGTGATGCTACTTTCCGTGAGGGCGCTGAGAGTATGGAGAAATTTACGTTTGAATCTTACTTCCCCTCTTTGTTTACAAAATCAGATACATCTGTTTTAAAAAGTACTCGAGAAATTTCTGTTTCCATCGATCCTAAAACTCAAAAATCAATCTACTTTCTAAATATTCAGCTTTAGAGATAGTCAATTTCCTAAGCTACAATATAGCTTTTTAAATAAATGTTAATAATTCAAGTCGCTAATGTCATACAACTAAGCTCGGCAACATTGTTTTTTTCTAGGCTATTTGATAAGGCATACACATCATGGCTACTGTGGCACACTGCACAATTAAGTGTTGCTGGCTGAGCAGACTCATTTTTCGTTTGGTTTAGAAAAGTTTTTCGACAAAGTTGTAGGTTAAGAAATTAAATTTCCTATACGAATACTTATAGAACTTTTCATTAAAACCATAATCGAAAAAGACTAGTATACAGCGAATGAAAAGTTTATTTACCATCAATTCAACAGTAATTTCCATGTAAATTTCAAATGACGTTTGCAGTTTCAGTTTCTCAACAAATTTGCTCACGTTTTAAGCTGCTATGAATGCCATGATTTGATATCGTTTAAGCATAGAAAAGCGAATCAGTCTAATGACCATGCTGAAAGTGGGTGGGTTCAATTCCCTGGTGTAGGAAATTTTCGAATTTGAAAATTTCTTATCTACCCGAACATTTGCTTGTATTTGCGGCAAAATTATACTAATTCTCACATCGTAAGAGCATCGAAAAGTTTCTATTTCTAACTGTGGACGTTGGACACATGGTTGAGAGCCGGCAATAAGTAAGATTTAACTGTTCTTTTTTATCCTTACAGAAATTGTTCAGTGTTCATTTGCATAATCTTCGAGAGAACATCAAACTTGAATGTTGTGGGTTGTTTGGCTTAGTGATTATTTTTCATAATCGTACTAGTGAGCAATAAATGAAAGAACACCAAAACCATGGATGATTTTCTTGAATCCTCTCAAAGTCAATTTACATGAGTACGTTTTGGTGACTTAATGGCACAGGATCGGTGGCGTGATATCATAGCAAGTGGGATGTTGGGTGTTTTTTAAATAAGATATTTTATTTATAAATTGTTTTTGGATTGTTTTCTGGGACATGTGGTACCGTTCTCTTATATTGTCCATCAAGATCGAGTGTTGGGGTAGAACGGCATACACTAAGGAACGTCTGCAGTGCATCTTCTAGGCATTCTCCTACCGAACGAATTTTCTTCACGCTTCTTTTGATGGTGTCCACAAAGCGTTCAGCAAAACCGTTCGACTGCGGGTGGTATGGAGCCGTGCGGATGTTACAGATTCCCAAAGATTCACAGAACTCTTGAAATTCGAAACTGGTGAACTGCGTGCCGTTGTCGCTCACCACAGTCTCAGGAACTCCAAACGTAGAGAACATTTGCTTGAGAAGCTTGATCGTCGTCTTGGCTGTTATTGACATGGTTAGCACAACTTCAGGCCATCGAGTGAAAGGATCAACAACCACAAAAAAATAGTTGCCATTGACCGGTCCGGTGTAGTCAATGTGTATGTGGGACCAAGGTCTCTCTGGTGTGGGCCATGGTACAGGTTCCGCCGTGATTGGAGCCTTAGCAGCAGTGGCACAGTGACTGCAGCGTCGAACGTATTCTTCGATTTCACAATCCATTCAACGTATTCACTGTTGAAGTCATAGTTCAACATGATGAGGGCCCAGCACCGCAGGCGGTTTGCCGTGTGCACCGGTATGCCTTTCTTTGAACCGAAAATTGACAGAAGAGGTTTGTGATCCGTCTGGAGCGTAAATGGTCTTCCCAACAGCAGCTTGTGGAGCTTGGTTACACCGTAAACTAGAGCGAGAGCTTCTTTTTTCCGGTTGTTCATAGGCTTGCTCAGCAGAAGAGAGCGAGTGTGAAGCATGTTGAATGGCTTTCATAGTACCGTTTGGAAACTTGTGGAAAATTACGGCACCGATTCCGGTTTGTGGGTTAGAAGCAAGTCGAATTTAAGCACTTCTTGAATTTTTCAAAAGATCGCTGGCAATCGGCGTTCCATTCCCACTTGACATCCTTCCGCAACAGCTGGTCCAAAGGATAACGCAGATCGTGAATATTCCGAACAAACTTGCCGTAGTAGTTGACTGGACCAAGAAATGATCGCAGTTCTGACACGTTTTTTGGTGGTGGAATGCTTGAAATGGTCTTCAGCTTTTCCGGATCAGGACGGATACCTCTGCAGTCGACGATGTGGCCCAAGTAACGGACTTCAGTTTGGAAAAACTAACATTTTTTAATTCATCTCTGCAACAACAGGTTTAGTGATTCAGCATACGACTGCCAGTCCTTGCCGAAAATGATGATGTCGTCGATGAACGGCCGTACTCCAGGAATGTCGGCAGTTATACCTTCTATCAACCGTTGGAATGCCCCGGGCGCTGACTTGACACCTGGAGCTAAGCGGTTAAAACGAAACAAACCTCTGTGCGTGTTGATCGTCAGAAGTTCTTTCGATTCCTCAGTAACCTCGCACTGTAGATATGCGTCGGACAGGTCAATTACACTGAAGACTGGTATCGGCAGCGGATAGTTGTTAGCTTCCAGTGCGTTTTTGAGACCTATTGGATAGTCCGCACAGATACGAACTCTGCCATCCGGTTTCTTTACAGCACCGATCGGTGCAGCCCATTCCGAAAAATCTACAGGGTAATGATTCCTAGGCTTTGGAGACGGTTGAGTTCAACGTCGACCAATGGAACGGAATGGAAAGGTACAGGTCGTTTCGGGCAAAAAACTGGCTTGCTTCCCAGGCTTGAGATGAAGCTGTACCTTCGAGCGGTTGCACAATCCAAGGGATTCGTTGAAGACTTCTTTGTGCTTGATCTTTAGTGGTTGAATCTCTTGCTCGATTTGTTGATTGGAGTACATGACTTGGTTGAGGATGGAATCAAATGGAATCGACCAGAGTTTGAATAGGTCAATCCATTCGATATCCATCAGATTCAGGTTGCGTACGGAAGTGACGAAACATCGCCCTTGCTTGGTTTCTCCCTTGATGGATATATCACAATGGAACTCACTGAGTAGCGAAAGTGGATCACCCGAAGCGTTGTTGATGGTTTCATCTCCGGCTTTCCGAGTTGCTTCCAAGTTGCTTTTGAAACGATGGAAATGTCGCTGGCTGAATCAAGTTGAATAGAGACTGGAACTCCGTTGATCATCGTGGTAACGAACTTCCGTCTTCTTTCACGGTGCTCAATGTGATTGACAATGAACACTCCTTTTGTTTCATCACTGAATTTCCCCTTCTTTCGCTTCTTTTTGTTTTTCTCTTGAGTTGAGCTGTCTGAATTTAATGACTTTTTAAGGCAGGAACAATATCCTTCCTTATGGCCAACGCGGTTACAGTCTTTGCAAAGGTGGTTGTTGAAATAGCATTCCTTCAGAAAGTGCATTTGGCCACACTGCCAACAAGGTGTCTTCGGTTTCTTACTCTTATGGTTTCCGAAACTTTGCTGATACACTGCATTCTTCCTGTCCCTGACGGCGTGAACTGCTGATTTCGAACTGGTTTGCTGTTCGATGATACTGGTATCTTCCTTCAGATTGACAAGGCGCTGATACTCGTCAATTAACGACTGAATATTGGCTAGTGATTCAGGCTTCTCGTTTTCCAGGATTGAAAGTAGTCTCGCTCGGATGTCGGCATATTTTGAATATTTCAGTCCGCTGACAAAAATGAGGCACTTGAAATGGTCCAAGGTGGGGTTCTGGAACTAAAAGTCTTCACAGGCGCGGTTTACGCTTCCACCATAACTGACGATGTCTTCAGATTCGCTCTTTACTAGTTGAAGACACTGGAACCGCTTCCGAAATGTGGATGATTGAGTTCCAAAGATTTTCTTGAGGATCTTCACGGTGTCTTCAAACGTGACATCTTTCGGAAGCTTCGGTAGAATGTAATTGAGGTAACGGCTATGCGAAGGAGTGTCCAGCTTTCGGAGAAGAAGACGGACCTTGGCGGCATCTTCCAACTGGCGGGCATCGGTCTCGAAGAGATCTTGATAGTGGTCAAACCAACGTCCAAACTTAACTCCGTTTACTTCGTCGAAGACAAACTCGATGATGTTTGAAGAGATTGATTCGAAAATCTGCTCCTGGGATTGATGCTTTGGATTCTGGTGCTGCTCTGCCATCCGTTGTAGAAGCTGGGTCATTTGAAGAATAACTTCATAATGATCTCCTCGTGGCATCTTCGTGGATTCTTATTTCCCGTCGCCAAATGATAAGTCCTTAGAAATAAACAACTTCTTGCTTCGAAGGTTGGACATAGAATGATTCGATATTTTATTTTACTGTAAATGATGAAAAATCATGGGTTGCCTTGATGTAACAGCCAGCTCCGAAATCCGTTTGTTTGGAGACGAAAAGGACAAGAGCATAACTCGTCGGAAACCCTTCGGTGGAGAGTACGGGTCCAGCGGGAGATATCTCGCGATACTCATTGTAGCCACTCCATAAAGGAGATCACACACCCAATTTATGTTGCCCGGTTAAGACTCTCCCCAGGGCGGGTCCTCCATCAATTTTCCAATCAGACCAAGGCCGGTGTGGCCTCTGCTGTACACGGTGGTTGTGTTTTTTGTTCGGGGGCGGTTGTTGTTCTTCGCCCGCCTTGTGTTCTGTCTGCAGGTCGCCTTCTCGGTCGGCCTTCCTTGTTGGTTGGTGGGCCTCTTTTTCTTGTGGGTTCGTTTTCGAGAACCACTTTCACAGGGCTGTCGTCCGACATTCTTACGACATGCCTAGCCCATCGTAGTCGATCGATTTTTGCGATGTGTACGATGGGAGGTTCTCCCAGAAACTGATGCAATTCGTGATTCATCGTCTTCCATCTCCACCGTAGATCGTACGCAGCACCTTCCGTTCAAAGACACCAAGGGCGCGTTGGTCCTCCACTAGCAATGTCCATGCTTCGTGGCCGTAGAGAACTACCGGTCTAATTATTGTCTTGTAGATGGTCGAACCAGCCGACCTTCAACTAAACGACCAAAACGGAAAACCCTATTATCTTCATGAAATCATAAACCACGATAGTCACTCTGAGAATCAGAGAATGAGAGCTCACCCATATCTACACGGCCGCAAATTGAATTCACTGTGAGAGACCACTTTACTCGGTCGGGGGGGAAATACGCTTCTTTTTAAAAAGTGGGGTTTTTCTCTGTCTATGTGTCTCTCCTCTTTTTGAATCTGTTCGTTTTTCCGCGGTGTGTGTGGTTTTCGTGTGGTTGTGGCTTGTGTATCTTTGGCGGCCCCGCCCGGCCCCGGTTTCCTTCTGGAGCGGGTTTTTTTTTTGTTTTGTTTTTTTTTATTTTTTTTTTTGTTTTTTTTTTAAAGTATTTTATTTTTGGAGAGGTTTTTTCTTTCGTGTGCTTCCTTCAAATCATTGTAACTTTTGAAATATTGCACGTAGGAATGACAAATTTCACTGTGGTATAGCTGAGAGTCTATGATGAAAAAAACTATGATTGATGTTTACGTTTCATGTTTAGTATTCAGGATGGCGACGAAAGAAAAACAAGCGCACACGCGAATTTTGTACGGGCGTACGGCAAATCCTGACTTGTCAATACGAGACCTTGCAAAAACATTGGATTTGCCTAAATCCACTGTTCACGATGTGTTCAGATCATTTTCGGAACGTTTGACGGTGGAGAGGAAACCGAGAAGTGACAAAAACATTGGACGCGCTTATCCTGTCATGGACCGAAAGGTGAAAAGGATATTAACGAAAAACCCAAATCTCTCCTTTCGAACGGTAGCTCGTAAAATAGGGATGTCGCCTGGTTTTGTCCAAGAATCAAAACAACGTTTGGGACTTAAGTCGTATAAAGTAAAAACAGTTCCAAATCGCAGCGACAAACAGAAATTGGCAGCAAAATCACGGGCTCGACGTTTGTACTGCGAATATTTGACGAATTTTTCGTTGTTATGGACGATGAAACTTATGTCCTGGAGGATTTCAAGCACCTTCCAGGGCTGGCTTTTTATTCTGCTATGGCCGGAAATGCTACAGCTGAGCATTTCAGAACGGATTTTGCAAGCAATTTGCACGTGTGGCAAAAAGAGTAAATCTTTCGTCACTACAGGCACAATCAACAAGGAGATCTATCAGAAAGATTGTCTGCAGAAGCGATTGCTACCCTTCATCAAAAGTCACAAAGAAAAAACCTTTGGCCTGGCCCGATTTGGCATCATGCCACTATGCTAAAACTGTGATGGAGTGGTACCAAGCAAATCAAGTGAACATTGTACCAAAAACCTTAAACCCGCCAAATTGCCCAGAGCTACGACCAATCGAGAGATATTGGGCTCTGATGGAGCGGAAGCTTTCTGGAAAGAAGCAAGGAATCAAAGACATCAAACACTTCCAGCAAATTGGGACAAAGACGGCTTCTACGATTTCTGAAGAGTCTGTACAAATCCTAATGGACGGAGTTAAGCGCAAAGTTCGAAAATTTTATGCAAATACCGAATAACTATGTTTTGTCTTCAAGAATTGTTAAAACACATCCCATGAATCTGAAATAAACAACTACGACGGAAATATAATGCGAAATGTATGTTTTATTCATGTTTTGAGGTGTCCGGATTATTGCGGAAACAGACCTTATATTCAATTTGAAGGAATTGTATTCAACTTCCGATAAATTATCAGACAAATTGTTTGTTTACAAAAGCAGATTCGCCCTAATCAAATGTTGGCGCTGAATTAACCTAGGGAGATTTTGTTACGGAATCGGCAACTCAGCTCCAAACGAGTCAGCGCAACTGGTAGGAACGTCGCTCTATCTTCTTCATCAACATGTTTCAGATACAACACGTTGAGAATCTCATTCTTCTCGGAAAGATGTGGCGACGTGTCTGGCTCTTTTCGGCCGGTTGGTGGATGCCGGGAATCTTCCAGATGGTTCGCCGGGCATATTTTACCGAAAAGTTAGAAAAATTTAACATCCATGATTATATCAAAACCGAACAATCCTCGTTTTTGAAACACACGAAAAATAATTTAAGCAATGGCGAAGTTGTCAGTGTGTGATTTTTCAGAAAATTATACATTTGTTCTTCAAGATGCCGTTCAAAGTAGTTATTGGAATAATAACCAAGCCACAATTCATCCCTTTGTTATTTTCTATGTCGAATCAGGAGCGCTCAAGAATCTTAGCTTTATCGTTATATCGGAAGTACTTGTACATGACACAATAGCTGTTCAGGTATTTATTTCAAAACTAATGAGCTTTTTGAAAAACAAACAAACAAAAAATGATTACTGGTACACCCAAATATCACTCTTTTGTTCCGCGTTCAGATCATCAGATAGAGGAAAATTGTTTTCAAATGATGTAGCATCAAGCCTTCATAGTATATATAAACATGTATAATGAAAGGAAACTTCTCTTAACTAATCTAAATGTAGAAACAATATATCTCGAGTAATTCATGTTAAGGGCCCAAAAGCCATTTGTAAACAATGACTTTAAATGTCGATTTCTCTTGAATCTTAAATCACTCTCGTGAAATAAAAGCAGCATCTGGTAGAAGAATGTTAGTTCTACCATATGGAGTAGCTGGATATAGTAGGATTCTCGTGATTCGTGAGAGGTCAACGTTTAAAGTCATTGTTTAGAAATGGCTTTTAGGTCCTAATCATGAATTACTCGAGATATGTAGGGAAGATGTACCTATATTAATCTCATCCTTTTGGCATTTCATCCTTTTTGAAATAAAATATATACACGGGGGAGAAATATTGTGTGATGTGTGTGGGGGTTATTTATTGTACATATTATTAGTATATTATAAAACGAAACCGATCCTTCAACTGCCCTATTGTTTGTTTTATCGTGGGGTAAATATAGAAAAAAAGAGTGAAATGGGGGGGAACCCTACTTTAGTATGCGCATAATAAATTGGAAATACAAGTAAACTAAAATATCAGAAAAGTTTTTGCAATCATTTTCCCCTATTTCTTATGCTGTTTATAGAATCGTCTTGCTGGCTAAGAGTGAGTTGTGGGAAACAAAACGCATATTTCGAAAAAGTTATTTTTGTGATGCTGGAGAACCGCGAATAATCTATGAAAAGGTCGTATATTCGTAAATAAACATGTTGAGATTTTAAAAATGCTTTAAAAGTTGACCTTAAAGAAACTTTTTTCACTTCAGATCTCTCCACCCTGAAGTTTTCTCCAAAACTGACGTTAGAGCTTCATGTTTTTACACACAAAGTATAAAGTATACAATAAGACGCAAAATAGGCATATGTTAAACGAAAATTTTAAAAATACTGTTTGAAACATTTTACCGCATATCTTTTGAACCGTTTATCCAATCGTCTTGCTGTCAAAGAAAGAGTTGTAGGAAACTTAAAAAAAGATTTTGAAAAACGTTCTGTGGTTACTGGAGAAACGCGAATAATTTATGAAAAGGTCGTATTTTCGAGTATTGTTTGAATATCATAAAATTAAATCGGAAATATCTCGAGAACGGATGCTCTTACGAAGATCATCATTGGAGCTTAAATTTTTTTAAATACTTCAAAATTAGATTATATCACCAGAATACGTTTATTCCCGCAAATATCAAAAATTTGAGAAATACACCAAAAGTTGATGCTCAAGAAACTTTTTTCCCTGACATTTCTCCATCCTGGAATCTTCGTTAAAATTGGAGTAATAACTTCAAGTTTTTACAGTCAAAAAATAAAAAACAAATCAAAAATCGTTTTTTGAGATATTTAAATTTTAATGTATTGTTTCATTTTTTTTCCCGAAAAATAATAATTTCGGTGCATATTTTTTCACAACCTTCACACATAGGGTCACAACTTGTTCTTAGACAGTTTTTTTATGCAACCAAAGGTTTTCGAGCTAATAATTATTAATTGAAGTGCTATTCAAAATGCTTACGCCATTTTTAAAACTGACTTTTGAGTCCAAACATTTTTGCATCAGTGGAAAAAACTTACTTTCGTAGGTAAAACGTGTGTACAAATTGTCAATTAAATCGGAGGCTTTCGAAGATGGTCGGTAGGTCATTTTGCCTGGAAATGCTCTAAAATCTTTAATAAGGCGAAGCGCAGCTCAGATTGGAGTCAGTATGGAAGAGCTCTCACTGAATACAATTAGGAAATAAGGAAATCCAAGATGAGAACTTGTATACAAACGTGCGAAAGCATTGAAAATACGCCAATAGTTGCAAGACCACAGAAAACTCTTGCAAAGGATCATACGGTTCAACTTGGAAACATTAAACTCCAAGACGGGGCTTTCACTAAAACCCCATCTGATACCTTAAGTTTTATGATGAAAACTAATTTTCCGGGCTCGGACTTGTATGAGGATTCTGATTATATCGGTGTGGAAGGATTTTCCTTGCAGACTTTACGAGAGTCTTACACACAGGAATGCACAACACCAGATATAGCGGATGAAATCTTTACGACATTCAGGGTAGAACGTGCAGTGAGGTCATTTCAGCCATTTAAATCTGCAGGTGTGGAGAGCATATTCTCGGGATTGATGATGATGATGATGTGATGATGTAATAAAGGGCGAACACGAAATTATTGCGACACATTCAACAGGGCATAACTTTTTTACCATTGGGTAAAAATCAACCAAATTTTGCACACTTTCTGATTGATGTGTATTGTTTACATGCTGTCAAACTCGAAGTCGTGTTTTTCGATTCAACGAAAATGGAGGTGAACCAACGCGAGTCGAGAGAACAAATTCTTTCCAAACACCTGGAATTTCCTGACCTGTCGCACCGGCAGTTGGGAAAAATGTTGAACATTCACCATTCAACCGTCTCCATAGTGTTGAAGCGGTTCCAGGAGCGGTTGACGTTGGACCACGGCAAAGGAGCTTGAAGAAAACCGGGACCGGAGAACAAAAAGACGGAGGGAAAGGTGAAGCGGATGATTAAAGCAAATCCCAACGTCTCAAGCCGTGATTTGGCTAAAAAAGATCGGCATGTCGCAGAGCTACGTCCAGAATGCAAAGAAGAGAGCTGGACTACATACATATAAGGTACAGAACTTCCCAAACCGCGACGAGCGGCAACAATCGACGGCTAAAACTCGGGCACGGAAGCTCTACGAGAAGATGCTGACAAAATATGGCTGCTTTGTGATGGACGACGAAACGTATATAAAAGCCGATTTTAAGCAAATTCCGGGGTTGGAGTTTTTCACCGGCAAGAGCAAGTTCTATGTGGACGACAAATTTAAGAAGAAGAAAATGTCGAAGTTCGCCTCCAAATATCTCATTTGGCAGGCCATCTGCTCTTGCGGACTGAGGAGTGAGCCTTTCGTGACAAAGGGCACAGTAAATGGCGAGATCTACAAATCTGATTGCCTCGAGAAGCGCCTTTTGCCGTTCTTGCAGCAGCACGACGAAGCTCCGCTATTTTGGCCAGATTTGGCATCATGCCACTATTCTAAAAGTGTCCTGGAGTGGTATGAGGCCAATTCTGTCCATTTTGTTCCAAAGGACATGAATCCGCCAAACTGTCCGGAGCTGCGCCCGGTGGAGCAGTACTGGGCAATGATGAAGCGGGAACTTCGGAAGAGCAAGAAGACAGTTAAAGACGAGAAGGACATGTTAAGAAAATGAAAAAAAAAAAAAACTGAGAAACTGGTACCGGATGACACTGTAAAGACTTTGATGGAGGGCATCAAGCGAAAATGCGTTCAATTTTACACTCAAGGCTCCATCGATTAACTTTTCTTTTGATTTTTGAAGTAAATATATGTATAAAACTACCCTAAAATTTGGTTTGATTCTAAACATTATAAGAAAATTGGCATGACATTTTCGGTGTCGCAATAATTTCGTGTTCGCCCTTTACTACCATCTATTGAAGCAAGGTAACTTTCCATAGCAGTGGAATAATCTGAAAAACGATTTGATCAGGATTCTATAGTTGTCTGTGATCATCAAGCTCCTGTATGAAGGGCCAAAAACGTTAGTGCGGGCCCGTAAGCAGAGACAGTTACGCGAAACCCACGAAAGTCGGGAACAGAACACCCCGCCCCAACCAAGGACACACACAAAAAACAAGAGACGCGAGCGCGCGAGGCAGCGAGAAAAAACACAAGAGGGGGGCGGAGGGCCCCCCCGCGCGCTCGGAAAAATGATAAAAAGGGGGAGGTAGCCGGGTGCTGCCTCTCTAAATAGTGTTTAATGGAGAGGGGGGGGGGGCAATTTATTTTTACTCAGGTGATATGGGGGGGTCAATTGTATTTTTATTTTTAGATCTTAAAGTGATAGAGGTGTAAAAACAATTTTACTGTTTTGAACCTTGGGTTGGTAATGCATAAAATCCAGATTGCGGTTTTGAACATGGAAGGTGAATAAATAAATTCTATTAATTAAAGTCGCAATTTTTTGTCGATTTGGGGTGTAATTTGGGTTTTTATGAACGATTTTGGTTTTATTTGTGGTTGCTATTTGTTTTTTTTTTTAGGTTTTTTGGTCATAATAATTTTTGTTAGTTTTTTTTTTTTTTTTTTTTGGTTCATTTTTTTTTTTTTTTTTTTTTTGAGGGTATCTAGCTGGAGCTGCGTGACAGCTTGGTTGTCAAGACTAGACCCTTTCCCAACGTCACCTCTACTACGACCAATACCTTAGAAGCAATAGCCTATGTTGGCCGCTTAAGCACTAGTTGAAGTAATTAGTATTGGACCGTAGTATTTTCAAAATTTCAGTTTCAATTTTCTCACGATGTTGTTTTGTTATGCAGTCGTAAAATGGAAGCTCAAATTAATACCCTATCCTAGATGTCACGAGCTTTGTTCCGGGGCAAAGTGCCGTCTAAGTTAACAGCCCCCAGTCCTGCAGTCATCACCAGGCCGTATGCAGTAGTAACTAGATTTCAAAAAGACATGTAAATTGCCAAACAATAGTTCTTAGGGACGACATTCAGGCCATTGATGTAGTCTATGTTGACAACTAGTAGTGCTGAAGTCAACCCCAAGAAGTATTGCAACAAGAGTATGCATAATATTTATTATTCATACAGCTAATGATATTTCTAGACAACCCTCAATTTAATGGTGAGCCTATGTTAGCTATCTACAGCACTGCAATATCTTCTAATAATAACCCTAAAAATTTGAATTAGTATGTAATGATCTTCGATTTTAAAGTGTGTTATAAGGGTCAGTCAGTCAGGTTGTCTAATGCTAATGGCGTTCATTTTACAGCCCCGAGCTATTTAGTTTGGAATGGAACCGAAACGGAATCGAAATGGAATTGAAATGGAACTACCGTGATTAAAACATACCCCCCCCCCCCCCCCTTCTGAAGTAAGTCAAATACTAAACCCTCATTGAGCGGACCCTCAGCACTGTTGCTGAAATAAACTGCAAGGAAAAGTTTAATCTACTGCTCGTGCTTCCTAAGCGGGCTCTCCGCGTCCTATCTCTAATATACATGCTTGTCATCGTCAGTCTAAAGTAACACTTTTCGGTGGCTATGTGCTTCATTTCGAACCGTCAGATATTTACCATAATCAAAACATTCACCCTTTTCGAAAATTTGCAATTACTTTCACTTATTATACCATGAGCAAACCAGGTATTTGGGTTATTCATTCCATAAAACAAATGGATAAACAACAACATAAGTTGCCACGAAAATGAAAAGTGTACTTTTAGTCGTTTCCCTTTGATTGAAAGTAAGAAGTCTAAGAGTGAATTGCGCCAGTATCACACCTGATGTTAGTGCCTTTATATAAACGCTCTACGACGTGGCAGTGAAATAAATGTGCAGAATATGTGATACTTTCACTACTGGTCAAATTCTTGGTCTCACATGCATGTTTATAGCATGAGATAAGCCCTCTCACCATCGACAAGGTGAAAAATTTGACCCGCGAGAGGGGTCATCTCTTTAGGCATTCCAATTGAAGCTATATTCGCCCAGCACCAAATTTCACAAAAAAAATTATAATTGTAAATTATTTTTTTTTTTTTAAATATTTTTTTTAATTTATCAACCAGCCCTTTCTTTTTAAAAAATAAAAATTCTTATTTTTTTTTTTTGTTATTAATGTTTTTGGTTTAAAAAACCCTTTTTAAAAATAATAACAACCACTTACACACTTTTTTTTGAAAAAATCATCATTAATATTTTTTTTTTTTTTTATTATTAATTGACTCAATTTTGGGGGGGAAAAGAAAAAAAATTTTTTATCTGGTGTGTGGGTTATTTGTTTGATAAGTGGTTGTTTTTTTTTTTTTTTTGTTTTTTTTTTTTTTGTGTGTTTGTTTTTTATTTTTATAAATAAATAATTAATAATTATATTTGTTTTTTGTTTTATTTTTTTTTTTTTTAGGTGATTATAAAAATATTTTGTTCTTTTTTTTAAATTAAACAAAGATAAATAAAATTAAAAAAATAAAAAAAAAAAATAAAATTTAAATATTTAATTATAAATTAATAATGTCTCAGTTGCTTCAAAACTAATCAATCATCATGATGCCAATATGATTTTGCCGATTATCGGTGGATTTATGACACTTTTGATACATAGGCCGAATGAAAGAGCTAGGCTAACATTACATCCCGTTACCCTATGTATTAATATTCTTCTTGTCCTGGAAAAGCTGAAAACAGAATAGATCATTCCAAATATCAAAGATAAAATTTCAATAAAAGATATTGTTTTACAAGACATATTTTTTCTTTATACTGGAGAGCATATTCTCGGGATTGCTCCAAAAGGGTGAGGCCATGCTGGTTACGTTTCTAAAGAAGATTTTTAAGGCAAGCTTAAGGCTGAACAACAGTCCATCAAAATGGAGGTTAGTATGAGTGATCTCCATTCCAAAAACTGGTAAGCGTCCAGTCCATCCAAAATCCTTCAGACCTATTAGTCTTTCATCAGTGCTGCTGAAGATAGTGGAAAAGGTTTTGAAGGAACATGTCGAGTCAGCTTATAAGCAGAAGCATTATTTGTCAAACTTTTAGTTTGCTTATCAATCTGGTAAATCAACAGTTACAGTGCTTCATACGCTAGTAAACAAAGTTGTGCCAGTAAAAGAAATTGTACGTTGTCCTTTCTTGGATATTAAAGGAGCGTTTGACAATACATCTTATTCCTCAATGGCTCGAGCTATGAAGAAAAGGAATTTTAACACTAGCATTGTCAACTGGATCCATACCATACTTGCAAAAAGAGAAATCACTTCTGAGCTAGGAGGACCGGTGATAACTATGAACGGAGACTGGATGAAATCGCAGGACAACTATGACGTTCCCTACAAGGTATCCGAAACGTCGCGTACAGATTGGAAGCCAGAGGGCCCACTGTTTGCCAAAGCTCAACCGTATTTTTCAAAGATGGCTCAAAAATTGGAACGGAAACTGGGGCATTAATCTATGGCTCTGGAACCAAAATGTCAGTGGCTATGGGACAGTGGGCAACAGTGTTTCAAGCAGAATTTTGAATAAGGGGTAAAAGAATTTTGTTTTGGGGGAAAATTTTTGTTGTGGGGGGGTGGTTGTTTTAAAAAATGGGGGGTACACTGAGGCAAAAGAACTTATGAATTTCATAAGACATGACTTATGAAATAGGATGATTTTTATTTTATAAGCTACTTATGAATTGCATAACCATCAATTATGCATTTCATAAGCGCTACTTATGATTTCCAGAGTGTCGTTGAAGTCATCATTTTCAGTCAAAAATCAGTTCGGCAAAATGGCGGACCTTGTAAGCTTCGTATTAAACGAACAGCATTTAATCGCAGATTTGAAATCGGAGTTACCGGTTGTGTGCATTGCACTGTTTCCGCAGATAAACCTACGCTCAGTCGATTTGCTAACGCTGAATAAAAGTTCTTTTTGTGCACTGTTTTGTAATTATTCGCTTCCGTTTGACACGAATCAAATTTGGGGCTGGGTTGTAGATTGGCGGCAGAGAAATGTAATTATTTTTCATCTAGTTTTTATTACTTCACGCCTCTATATGCTATTTCAATTGATTTCCTTCAAAACGCCTTGAAAATTGCTTGCTGGGGAAAGACAGCTTCCAGATTCCACTGGACGTGATCAGGCCATGAAAGAAACAGCAGAAAATCGGAAATCCAGTCGATGTAAGTTTTTTTTCTATTTCCCCTGTATAACATAAAAAGCTCGATGTTTTATTTTAACAGGATCTCCATTCGTATAACCATGAAATTCAAGCAGGTCATCCTTTCGCCAAAGATGCCAGCAGCAGCCAAGTAAACAACATAAATAAACCTATGCTGTAAATTCTGTAAATCCGATTTTCATACAATAAAACAAAATGAAGAGTTCCAAATGATTAAATATTTTACCAACAAGGACATCTTAATTTATCAGACTTTGTTCATTATTTAAAAAGTGAATAAATATTGATAAATTAATGATTTTTGTGATAAAAACATTTACATTTAAACTGTGAGATTCATATATCATGCTTATGCAATTCACAACAAGTTTGCAATGAAATTCATAACTAAGCATTATGATTTTCATTAGTAAATGCTTGTGTCATTCATAACACCTGATTATGGTTTTCATACGGCAAATAATAAAAATCTTAAGTAAAAATATCTACACATTCCCCTTCCCAATCATAAGTTAAACTAATGATTTTCATAACAGATTCTTTTGTCGCAAATTCATAAGCGATTCTTATAGAATTCTTAAGTTCTTTTGCCTCAGTGTAGCTAGAATTCAAAGGGCTCTTCTTAGCTTCGTCATTGGGTTTGAAAAGTTTCTTCGGAGATATCCGGAGATTCTTCAGCGTTTTAAAGAACTTCATCTCGTGTGGTTTCTCCTTTTTGCGATTCTCGTCTTCAAGCACCACTTCAGGACCGGAAAAATTCAGAACTGTTCGAACGGGAAGTTTGGGTCGTTTGTCATCCGGTATACGAGCCGGCGCGGAGCAGGCTTGGGTCAGATTGTTTCGGACCATTGCAGGTTCCTTCGGGCAGGATCCACACCTTAGCTGATCCGGCGTGTAACCCAAATGTTTGTGCAGCTGCTTTTTGATGCTGTTTTCTTTGTTGAGATTCGGTCCAAGATGGTACTTCTGTGGAGGCTCAAACCGATGTTTTTCCTTGCCCTTTTTGAGACTTTGAAGATGAATTTTCTTCTTGGATGCTTCGAAAAATGACTTGGTCCTTCGTACAGCCGTTTTGCGAAACGACTTCTTCTTCGATCTTTCGCTACATTTTCGGCACACCTCCGATTCTTCCGATTTGTCCGGTTCGTGGTCACTTCTTCTGCTGTCGCCTAAAAAATGTCTCGATTCCGCTTCCAGCAGATCTCCGGTCGTCCGCCGTCGTCGTTCTTTACTGCTGTGTTGACGCCGTTCGCCACGTTCCGAGTCCAAGAAAAGCTCCGTTCTTCTTCCTATTTCTGGAAAGTGAGTACGTTTATGGGGGGTGCTTTTAATTCTGGAATTTTCAACAAAATGCTCGAAATCTAGGTTTGATGAGGACTTTCGTCTTGGCGTTTCCGGTGCGTAATCCACGGTGTCGATGTCAAGTTTTGGACCCAATTCGGCAGCTTCGATCCGGTGGCAACAAGAAGCTTGTGGAGCGGCTCTTGAATTGGAAGTCTTGATTAACTTCTTCCGATCTTCATCCTCCGAGTAGTTTAGCATATTGTAAATTTGAGGAGGAATAGAAGATTTGTTAGTTCGTTCTTTCGGAACAACCCACCCGAAGTGGTGGGACTTTTCACGTTTATCAGATTTCTCTGGTTTATCGAATTTCCAACCGATTAGATCCGGATCCGAGTCCAGATCTTGTAGTTTCGGGCAACTAGGTTTTCCAGAGCTGACTTCAGTTGACGATCCAGATGCCAACTTCCAGCCGACTTTAGATTGGTGACTTCGAGCCGAGGCAAATGTTCGTGGAGGTTTCTTTGGTCCATTGGCATAGTTGGATGCAGATGAGTCTGAGTTAACATCGGACTTGCAGCTGCTCTGCTTGTCGAGCTTTTTCAGACGTCTTGCCATCAGTTTCCCGATGGGCCGACCCGAATAACGAGGTTTGCCCTCCAGCTTTCCAAACGACATCGAAGAATCGAACGATTCATCTCCCGCGGACGATGGCTGCAGTGCTGAGTCACTTAGAACCTCAACCGGTGTTTCGACAGTGTTCTTACGGCTGATGCCGTACAAACGGTCGAAGTGAATGGTTGAATCGAGGATTTCATTGCAGAAATTATCATCGATTATCTTCTGTCGGCTGAGGTGCGAATTTTCCAACTTCTTTTTAACCTCGTTTTTCTGCTTTTCCTTCTTCTCAGCAGAACGCGATTTGCGCAGTTCTTGGATTTTAGCCTTGTTCAGAATAACCGTAGATGTGACTTGCATATCGCGGGTCATTTGCTGGATAATGTTGATCATTGGTTCGTCCTTGTCGTCGATGACTTCCTGGCTTATGACCTTTGGACTCTGCTTTTTACGATCTTCCTCGTCATCTTCGTCGTCATTCCGCTCCGTTTCTTCGGAACTATCATCGTAGCCACAGGTTGACGTATCAATGAAATCCTTGCAGTCCAGAAATTCTTGGCTCTCTGCTGTGTGAAAATGAGCACTCTCATGATGACTGTGATCGCTAAACAGTTCCGAAGCATTGAAATTATTATGTTGCCTACCTTGCCTCTGTACACCACCCCGTTCGAACTCAGTCAATTCCTCATCTTCGGTAGATTCTACTTGGTGCTCCATTTCACTCCCATAATCCGGAACCTGCACATGCACAGCCTTCATTTCGGGACCCGTTCTAAACGGCCCTCTTGTATCACAATCCTCGGCAGTCTTATTGATAATATTAATCGTAATTGTGGCAGCCCCTGCCGTCACCACGTGACTCTCACCCGTGCCTATCACATCTGGTTTCACCCTTTCACTAGCGTAGCTGCCCACACTTGCTGCATCCCGGCTTCCTTCGCTAAAAGCGGAACTACTCCGAACACTCCCCAGGCTGCTGCTGCTCACGCTAGCCGTATCGAAATCACTCGTTTCTGTTTCATCCACTACAAACTTCCCACCACCCTTCCCCGACTCGAACCTGGCCACCATCATCATGACCCTACTGGTTTCGTTATTATTTGTATCACGGCACACCTTCACCAGATCCAGTACGCCACAACTATCAACCTCATCCAAATTATTGTTTTGGTCTTTCGATGGGAAGAGTGGTTCTGTGATATGTTTGGGACAATGCACTGCACCAGTTTCAGTTATCTCCGCCACTTCCGATGATTTCCGCGGCTCAAGTGGATCTTCCTTCTCTGATCGATAGCCAACTCTGCCACTCACAACACTATCGCTTGCACCATCCTCGACGCTGAGTTCTGAAAAAAGAGAGGGGAAAACGAAGCCATACATGAGTCAAGTGTTTTAACTACTTCCAAAAAAAAAACATTACATTCAATTTGGATTCAATTGAACACAAACAAGCCGTGAGCGAGGCAAAGAATTACTGTAATTTCCTACACTCAAAAGCGTGGTAAAGAGCAAACGAGTCAAATTTGTTTCCCCTTGTGCACGTTCGCGCGAGGACCATTCAACTCATCCAAATAACCCAAAATTACCGCCACGGAAAACAAACTCTCAAAATTTTCTGAATGAATAGATGAATGAACCAACCATCCGCATCCGAAGCGTGCGACGGA
>JAHHFK020001451.1:0-77869 GCA_024533555.2 Aedes koreicus
TTTTGATGGATATGAAGGGTAATCGCGGATTCTTCCCGACACTGGCGATTCTGGAAGAAGATTTTGAAAAATCGTAAAAGGGTTTTGAGTCCTGAGGAAGATTTTTTTGAATCCAGAGGACGATTCTGATATATGAGGAGATTCTGATGAACCTCGTGAAGAATTTTAACGCATTCTGCAGAAAATCTATCTAATAACATAAAAACATAAATTTCTGTCTGTCTGTTTGTCTGAACCTTAAAGACTCGAAAGCTACTGAACCGATCAGCGTGAAATTTTGTATGCAGGGGTTTTTGGGTCCGGAAAAGAATCTTACGATAGTTTGCAACCCCGTCCCTTTTCTTAAAAGGGGGACTCCCATACAAATGAAACACAAATTTCTGCTTTTCTCGAAAACCAATCAAGCAAATGGAACAAAATTTGGCATGTTTAGGTTTTTGAAGGCGTGAAATGTTTCTATGGTGGTTTGAGACCCCTCCCCATTCTGAAAGAAGGGGGCTTCCATACAAATGAAACACAAATTTCTGCATAACTCGAGAAATTATCAAGCAAATGAAACCAACTTTGGCATGTGGAGGTTTCTGAAAGCAAGAAATGTTTCTATAGTGTTTTGAGATCCTTCCGCCTTCTCCGATAGGGGGGGGGGGGGTCTCCAATACCAGTTAAATACAAATTTCTGTATTACTCAAGAACTATTCAAGCAAACGGAACCATATTTGACAGGTGGAGGTTTTTGAAGGAGAGAAATGTTTTTTATGGTGAGTTGAGACCCCACCGCCTTCTGAACGGGGGGGCTCCCATACAAATGAAACATAATTTTTTGCATAACTCGAGAACTAATCAAGCAAATGGAACTAAATTTTGCCTGTGGAGGTTTTTAGAGACTAGAAATGTTTATATGGTAGTTCAAGTTCAAAAAACAATTGGCAACACGGTCGAATGCAGCATACAGCTGTTTGAAGCTCGTTATTTTTTCCGATAATTCTATACCGTTTCTACGTCATAAAATCATCCCTGTCGGTTTATGTGAATCGTAAACAGCGTCTAAATCTCGATTCAATGTTATCCGCCCAGGGCTTGGTGGCGTGAAATTGTTTAGAAGCATTGTGGACATTGTTGTGTAGTGCTTACTTGGACATTGTTGTGTCTAAGTTTACCTTTAATTGTGTACGAACCCTCACACACACTCGTTTCGATTCCGAATTGCCACCTGCCAGCAAAAAAGTGAAGCTGCTCGTTATTTTGCAGGGCTTTAAGACTTATAAAGTTGCATATCGGTAGGCGATTCAAAAATCATATTCTGAACCGTAACATTGCGGCGTATTGTAAGGTCTGTATCCGCAATAATCCGGACACCTCAAAACATGAATAAAACATAAAATTCGCATTATATTTCCGTCGTAGTTGTTTATTTCAGATTCATGGGATGTGTTTTAACAATTCGTGAAGACAAAACATAGTTATTCGGTATTTGCATAAATTTTTCGAACTTTGCGCTTAACTCCGTCCATTAGGGTTTGTACAGACTCTTCAGAAATCGTAGAAGCCGTCTTTGTCCAAATTTGCTGGAAGTGTTTGATGTCATTGATTCCTTCCTTCTTTCCAGAAAGCTTCCGCTTCAGCAGAGCCCCATTATCTTTGGTTGGTTGGTGGGGGGGGGGTGGGGGGGGGGTGGGTGTGTGTTGGGGGGGGGGGGGGGTGTGTTGGGGGATCCTGAAAAAAGAAAAAAAAAAGTGGGGTGGGGTTAGAACAGAACACAGAGAAGATTGGCTTAGAGAAAAATACGCGTTTGTAAAAAAAAAAAAAAAAAAATTGGTATAAAAAAAAAAAATTATTTTTTTTTTTTTTTTTTTTGGGGGGGTGTTTTTTTTGTATTGTTCAAGCGTAATAATTTCGGCCCATTTGGCAGCAAAGATAGGTTCCACAACCTTATCAATAGTCATCTCGTTTTTTTTGCACCCCATCCTTATCACCGATAGCCGATAGAGAGATAGGAACGATCGTGTGTGATATTCACCACTTACCCTTGGTATCACTGTCGATACCGGGGCAGTAGTTAGTTGTAATCGAATAGTGCACGGGTTTGCGTCGAATACATCTTGGTGAAAAGAGTATCGAGCAATAAATTATCGTTCGTCCGAATAAAGTGCGGTTTCAATAACCAGTTCTTGTAGTTCCTAATCCCGCGAGTTTTGTTTGACCCTTAGTGTCTGAGGTTTTTCTCCGTGCGTTTGTCCGAATAGTGAACAATAATGTTCACTTGATTTGCTTGGTACCACTCCATCGCAGTTTTAACATAGTGGTATGATGCCAAATTGGGCCAAAAAAATTGTTTTTTTTTGGGGTTTTTGAGGAGGGGGGGGAACCCCCTCGGCGGCACCTTTTTGTGGAGGTTTCCCTGGTGGGGGGGGCCGGGGGGGAGGAAAATTTTTTTTTTTGTCTCGGGGGGGGTTGGGCCCACCGGCCCGGCGGTGGGTTTGGTTTAGGTAGGCGGGGGGTGTGGATTGATTATGTCATCTGCTCCACTAGCCTTCTTCCGCAGCTTTCCTGTCATGAAAGCCCAAAATTTCTCAATGGGCCTTATTTGCGAACAATTTGGAGAATTCATCGCCAATTGGACATTGTTCCCCTAATACCAGTACAAGGTGGCACGCGCATATTGGCAGGATGCCAAATCAGAATTCTTAGTAGGTTTGTTGGTACCTCAATGTATAAGATAGGGTGTGGGGGGGAAGGGGGGTTGATCAGCATGAATGTGTTTATGATTGTTTTCTAACATTAAAGGTTGTTTGGTACCTGAACGATTATGGATTCCTTCTTCGTTAGAAGGTAGTCAAATTGGTGTCATGTTAGGTAGTGAGTTGTTTTAGTGATGTAGGTAAAAATTTAAACAGCCACAAATATCCGTTTCCTTGATCCTTGTTAAACAATTTTTTGAAATTTTGTTTGTGGATTGCCATGCTCTTCGCTACATTTAGTTTCCAAGGGATTGTGATATGTCTTTTTATGTTATGTCATCGTAAAGTTGAGTGTTATTGAAGTTTAAAAAATGTTCCTCGTTGAATATATATATATATATATATATATATATATATATATATATATATATATATATATATATATATATATATATATATATATATATATATATATATATATATATATATATATATATATATATATATATATATATATATATATATATATATATTTAAAATTGTGTATGAGCCCTTTGTCTGTGTCTTTGTTTGCTTTAGTGACTTCTGCAATATGCTCTTTGAAACGAATATTGAGATTACGTTTATTTGGTCCAATGTAAAATTTTCCGCAATGGTCACAAGTTTTTTTTGTAGACTCCAGATTTGCTTAGACTGTCAATGAGCTCTTTAGAAGAACCTAAGAGAGTTTTAGTTAGCAGAACGTAAGAGGTATGTCCTTATAATATCTTGCTTGGCAAGCGATTTTCACGTGTTTCAGAAAGAGTAAATCTTTCGCCGCAACAGGCACAATCAACAAGGAGATTTAGTAGAAAGAGTACCTGCAGAAGGGATCGCTACCCTTTATCAAACACCACAAAGAAAATCCTTTATTCTGGCCCGATTTGCCAACATCCCATTATGTTCAAACTGTGATGGAGTGGAAAGAAGCAAACCAAGTAAATATTGTACCAATAATCGCAAATTAACGTCCAATTGGGAGATACTGGGCTCTGATTAAGCGAAAGCTTTCTGGAAAGAAACAAGAAATCAAAGATATCAATCACTTCGGGACGGCCACCACGGTATCCGAAGAGTCTGTACAATGGAAGGAGCGCAAAGTTCGAAAGTTTGATGCAATTATCGAATAACTATGTTTTGACTACGTGAATTGTTAAATCATATCCCATGAATCTGAAATGAAGAACTACAATTGAAATACAATGCGACATTTGTGTATTACTCGAGTTTTGAGCTGTTCTGATCATTGTGGATACAGACCTTAAAGGAAGTCGAGTGGAATTTGACCCGGGGCCCATGTCCAGGTTTAAACGAACAACAGCCCAGGATGAAAACCTTTCACTTTGGCCCTGTGCAACCCCTAGGGTTGAAAAGGAGACATACGTAATGGATTGTGAGCAATGATATTTTGAAGGAAAAAAAATATGTCCTAAACACATATGGTCTTTGCAAAAGTTAAGCTTGAGCCGCAAAGATTTCCAGACCAAATAAAGACTGGACTCGGAAAAAATGAGACACACAAAAATGATCACCAAAAATTCATTTTAAATCGGATACTTCTCAAATTTTCAGGGATTAAGTAACTATATATTAGCTATGTTTTGGCATAATTTAATTATTGAACTTCTTCCCCCAAGCTGAATGCTCGTTCATTTCTCTTAACACTGCTCATGAGATCTTGGGCGAGGCTTTGTCCATCTTCCTTACACAATTTCTCCCAGTTTTTCTTCAAAGTTACATCGATTTTGAATGTTTTTCCGCTTTTCTTCAACTTCTTCTTCATTATCGCCCAAAACTTTGCGATCGGACTAAGTTCTGGTGTATTTGGCGGGTTCACCTCCTTCGGGACCACATTAACGCCCTTCGCTTCGTACCAATCCATTACAGGCTTGGCGTAATGGCACGAAGCGAGATCCGGCCAGAACAGCGTGGGACCACGGTGAGAGCGGAGGAAGGGCAGCAAGCGCTTCTGCAAGCATTCCTCTCGATAAATCTGCCCGTTTACCGGCACTGTAACGAAAGGCTTGCTGTACCGTCCGCACTTGCAAATCGCCTAACACAACAGGTACTTCTTCGCGAATTTGTCCATCTTTCTCTTCCGGAACTTTTCCGGAACCTCCATGCGGGACGTACCGACAAAAAACTCGAGGCCGGGGATTTGTTTGGTGTCCGCTTTGATATATGTCTCGTCGTCCATGACGAGACAGCCTGGCTTGACCAGCCACTCACGGAAGAGCTTCCGCGCACGCAATTTGGCCACCGTGTTTTGCTTGTCAGTCCGGTTTGGCGCCTTCCTGACCTTAAAAACACGTAGCCCAGTCCGCTTCATGGTCTGCTGGACGAACCACTTCAACGAATTGACCTTTTTGGCCACGTCTCGGGTGGAAAGGTTCGAGTTATTCTTAAAGTACTGCCTTATCTTCCGCCCCTTCTCTGAGTATTCCGTTTTCGGTTTTCACGGGACACGGTGGAATGGTAGATTCCAAGCCTTTTGCCGATCCATCTGTGCGACTGACCAGGATTATCGATCACCGCGCCCAACATTTGCTGGCGTAGCTCTTCTTGTTTCGAATGCATCTTGAAAACTACTTGACAAATCACGATAAAATTATGCACACATAAACATAACACTCAAAACTAGTATTACCTAAAATTTCATTAATTTTTACTCACGCGAAAAAAAGAAACACCCAAAACAAAGTGTCGCATTTTTTCCGAGTCCAATCTTAACATCTTGTCTCATATCGAAGAAATGTACAACGTTTCATCCAAATCGAAGATGCTCGTGCCTACACGTTGTCAGATCTGCCATAGAATTTATCAAACATGGTAGAAGATCCGCTGAATCCGAAGAAGAAGTTTGATGGATCTGGTGCTGGAAGAAGTTTGACGGATTCCGAAAAATTGAGAAAGATGATTTTGAATTCGGAAGGACGGTCCGGAAACGATTACTCATTAATCCGGAGGTGAGTTTTAAAGAAGACGAAAGCGGATTCTAAACAGTAGTTGAACTCTGACGAATTTTAAAAGGGAATTTTAAAAGAAAGATTCCTATAGGAATGTTGACATTTTCTGACAAATCCACTGACAAATTTTGACGTAGAAAGGGGCAGACGAATGCAAAAGTGGAATCTGACAATCCCGAAGGTGAGTTCTGGCCATACTGGAAGATGGATTCTAAGGATGTGGACTACCGTTATAAGCATTGCTGTCCCATGTATATAGGGAATGCCATAGAACATGGGACAATTATGCGTAAAACGGCATTGTTCCAATTCGCAAATTAATTTTAATTTTACTTAAACGTGACAGATGGAAAATAATCGACTAATTGATTAAAATTCCTTCGTTATTGATCCACAAACTTTCGATAAGATGTTTGTCAAAAATGGATTCCCGTCTGTCAGAAATAAGTAAGCTCGTGTAGCAGACTTAATCGATTGTTTTCCATCTGTCAATTTTAAGTGAAATTAAAATTAATTCGCAAATTGATACACAGCCTAAAAAGTAATGTTGTTGCTAAACAGTTGCAGTATTTTTAATAAGTTTCAATTAAGTCACAATCAAGTTTCTGTTGTTGTTGATAGTTTTGTGTTGCTTAGGCAACCAAAACTTGAAGTGTATTCTGGCGAATCTAAAGACAATTGTGAAAGAATTCTGGTTAAAGTTTTCTAATGAATCTGAAATCGCTGACTGACAAATCCGATGAACAAGTTTGCTGAATCCGATGAATCGAAATCGGCAAATATCGTTTCGTTTTTCTTCTCGGCCGAAAACAAATTGTTGTCATCCAACCACTGCAACGTTCCGTCTAATTTATTTTCACGTTTGAATACCTAAATCGATTACCATTAATTATGAACCGTCTCCACTTAACTGCAAACCCACACACACACAGCCACACGCATCTATTCGAGCAGGAAAAACGCTTCCGCACACATGCTTCGGATCCCAGCTCGGTTTGCGGCTCGGCAAAAAAGCCTCCGCCGCCACCGAATCGGGTTGACCAAAATTAATTGCCCTGGTGCTAACTCAATTTACCTGTCTGGTCATCGAATTTATCGCTCCCTTGTGGATTTTCCTGCTTTTTGGAGCTGCTGCGGTGCGATTATTGCAAAAGGTGATCAAAGCAAGCTCGTGTGAGTGTCAGCATCACTTCCGTCTCAAGGATGACCTGATACGTCCGAACTGTAGTAAGAAGAACCACCCACCGCGTTTGGGAAGCAAATGCCACTAATTGCAGCACGTGCGGTGCCAGCCTACTATGTTTCAGTTTATATTGGCCGTATTTATCATCAACATGTTGCGCATTAATCAAATTTAAATTAGTACCCTCTCGGCAAGAACAATAACTAACAGTCTCTACTAGTCGACCAGCCAGCCAGCACGATGAGCGCCAGTTGGCGGTGCATTATGTTGTTGGCTCATATTTATGAAACACCCCGCCACCATGGGCCTAAAGTACATAATTTGTGTACACGCACGCAGTGGATGCCAATGTTGCAAAATATAACTCTTTTTTCGGTCGGAGGCCCTCAACTGGAGGGACGAGGGTGCTAATTTTTTTTCATATCCCCGGAAAGTATTAATTTAAAACGACGTGTTCGGGAGGATGTTGGGGGTGAGGGGTAAGCGCTTTTCCAGCGCCAAGCGTCGACGGTGGCGGAAAATAATGTGCAATTAAAACCATAAGCGACACCGATTTATTCGCATATTTATTATCGCGGGTCGCACTCGCGCGGTAGTTACAGTGAATATGAATCCTGAAAGCCTCGTCAGCAGTGTGGCGAGGTGGAGGAAGGTGCGGACGCGCATGCATCACTATCAGTCTCAGCAGCCACCACCCACTGCCTGCCAAGTGTCATCTGCAAAAGGGTGTCGCAGCAAGCCTTGGTGAATTTATGAAATGTGACGGATAATGAATGGTGTTTTCCGTCTATTTTGGTTTGAATCTAAATTTGCTAGCATGAAATCAGAGAATCGAACGGAAGTATCTCCTGCAGGCAAAACTAGTTAAGATCTTCTGTGTTTGACAAAAACTTTTCGCATATTAAATATCATATGACACTAAATAAGCTGAAACAAAAAGATACCCTCTGACGAAAAGGGACGGGGGATGACTACAAGTTTTAGTTTCAGATTGCTTGCTTCCCCTTAAACAGAGTGCCGAATGATGATGATAACAATGGAGAGATGTTAATTTCAGATACTATTTCCTGAATATAGACACAAAACTTGACTGGTTTCGGCTCATCAGTGCTTATGAATATCATTTTTGGATGAGTCAAGTTTTTGGTACATGTACAACTCATTTGAAGCCTCATCTGCCGTCTGAATCGAGGCCAACGCTATCGGAGGCTGAATAGGGATTTCTTGCGATGGTGGTTTCTTTTTCTAAGAATGCGAGATTTGACACGAATATTGGGATTTTTTGAAAACAACCAAGTTTATGAATCCAAATTAGGATTGCCCAGTGATGTCAACATATTAAAACTCGATTCACTTGAAAGCTGGACCTATTGCTGCTTTTTTATTACAGCGCTCCTAGTGGTCATTTCTCGAATGTTTTGACATTAGATTTTTGGAAAGTTTTGTTTTGTTACGATTTATCCAGAGTTATGACAGATGAAAGCCAAATGAAGAACATTGATTTTGGACACCATTACGGGCATTGCGGATCTCGATTCTTGGGAAGTTTTTTTTTCGTTTCGACTACATATGACATTACCAGCGGATGGATATTCATGAAGAAAAGGAAAATATGTTTTGGCTGAGGAAGTACTAGCACACCGGTCCCAAGCTAAATGATTCACCCCTAATAACGTAGCTCACACCAACACACCCTCAAATATGCTGTCAAAATAACATAGCGAATCAAAACAAAAACAAAGATACTAGAACCGAAAGGTACTAAAAAGCGCAAGAGTGTATAGCAAGGTGCAGACTGCAAAGTATACTTCGTACCTAGGGGTTCTACAATAGTGAACCAATTTCAAATCGCTAGTTTCATATTGAGTGTTGGCATTACTGATTCTGCATCGAGCTTGAAACGAGTGTCCCATTGAGGAAGTACTAGACCTTCGAGCAAAAGTTGGCATCCTGTAACATAACGACCGCACGAAACAAAAATAAAACACTCGATAAGTTGAACTCGGTCGTTCCTAATTCCTAGTGTTGACGTAAACGTTCTGTACAAACTGTCATCGAAAAAGATATTTGAGTGGTCAAGGTCTTCAGATGATATACACATTAGTACAGCATTCGTCCACTACTTGGCGTGAACTTCTTGTATTACCTGAAACATGAGAACTAAATCATCTATGAATTTATTCACTTCGGGAAAGCTATTCGAACTTGCCGGAAGTTCTTCAGAGAACGTCAAGGATGTTCTTCAGACAAACGACATGAATGTTCTTGAGAGAACTTCAAGAAAATTCTCCAGAAAACTTCAGGGGAAATCTCCAGAGATCTTCAGGGAACTTCAGGGAAGTGTTTTAGAGAACTTCAGGAAAGTTGTCCAGCAAACTTAAGAGAAGTTCTTCAGAGAACTTCAAGGAAGTTCATCAGAGAACTCCAAGGAAATTCATCAAAGAATGAAGTACTCTGAAGAGCTTCCTTGAAGAGCTTTCCTGAATGTCTCTAAAGTTCATTGAAAATATTTAATGAAGATTTCTGATGAACTTCCTTGAAGTTCTCTGAAGATCTTTTCTGAAGTTCTCTGAAGATTTTTCCTGGAATTATCTGGAGAACTTCCCAGCAATGCGCTGAAGAATTTTTTTGACTATCTTGAAAGGACTTCCCTGAAGTTCTCTGAAAATTTTTCTTTAAGTTCTCTGAAGATTTTTTCTGAATTTCTCAGAGTATCTTTGTTGAAGTTCTCTGCACAACTTTCATAACATTCTTTGAAGAACGTTTATGAATTTTTTCCTAGAATTGCCCTGAAATTCCCTCTTAATATCATTGAAGAACTGCCATAAAGATTTCTGAAGTTTCCAGCTATTCTCTGAATAATTTTCTTCATGTTCCTTGAAGTTCTCTGTAGCATGAAATTGTTTCGCTGAAATTCTCTGAAGTTCTCTTTGGCTTTAATCTAAAATTTTTTTGAAAATTTCTTGCTGAAAATCTCGGAAGAACTTCACTGAAATTCTCAGAAGAACTTCGCTGATGTTATCTGTAGCACTTTATTGAGTTTCTGTAAAAATCTTTTCAGAAGATCTCTGAAAATCTTTGGTGATAATCTCTGAAGAACTTCACTGGATTTCTTCTTCTTCTTCGTTAAAGCTCGCTTAAGTACTTGACTGAAGTTTTTCGAAGAATTTGGCGGAAATGTTCTGAAGAAATTCCGTGAAGTTCTCTGAAAAATAACTCTAAATGACTTTTAAAACTTTCCCGAATATCTTTCCCTGACGCTCTCGATTCTCTTCTTCGGAATCTTTTTTTTTTTTCATTTTTCTTCAACCGCTTCTCTTCGTCAACTTCTCTTCTTCTACTTATCTTCTTCCATTTCTATTCCTCCGCTTCTCACTTCCGATTCTCTTCTTTCGCTTCTTTTATTCCGCACTTCGATTCTTTCGCTTCACTTTTAAGCTTCTATTCTGCCATTTTTCTTCTTCCACTTCTTTTCCTCCGCTTCCTCTCTTCCATTCCGCTCTCCGCTTCACTGCTTCCTTTTCTGTTTTTTCGCTTCTCTTCAGTCGCTTCTTGTCTCCGTTTCTCGCCTTTCACTTGTCTTCTTCCTTTACCGAATTTGCCAAATTTCGGTAATTGCGGGAACCAGGTCGGTAATCGAGTTCGTGAGCTTCCAGAATCAGCAAAAAGGATCCAATTGACATAGCTTTCTTTGTTTACTATTTTTACTAACTTATACTAAACACGTTGGGACGTTTTAGAATATTTCAATGTAACGTGATTTGATATGATTTTAGGTGCCACAAGGTTCTCATTTTGGACCAGAAGATCGCAGCAAGCCGTGCTTGGAAACTGACGTGTTTTGTTTTTGCTGCGTCCTTTTCGCGAAAAATAAAATCATAAATATATTCGTAATTCAACCTAAACGAACAGTGAAATCATAAAATCTCCACGTGTTTTGTGTAAGATGTAGTGAATTAGGAAACAGGAGACAGGAATTCAACCAAGCTATCAAGGAGCACAAAGAAAAAGAGATCAAACATTTTTTCCACAACTTGAACGATTTTGAAATAGGTCAACGCATAAAAAAGACGCATGTCTACTTAAAAGGATTCATTAAGAGCAAAAATAGGATAAAAACTAACATTAGTTCACGAGTTTGGGAACAAATACTCCAAGACAGTGAGGGACAACAGCTAGAATTTTGTGAAAAAATAGATTTTTTTCCTCTACCAACCCCCCCAGAAGCAGATGAAATATTAAACATTATAAGAAACTCATGTAACGGCAGGTCATCAGGACCAGACGGCATATTCTTGGGGAACCTGAAAAATGCGGAGGGGGAGAAATTGATGCTTCTTTTAAAATTTTTTAAGAAAGTCATTGACAATATACTTCCAAGTGACTGGCTAAAACCAACTCAGATTACAATACCAAAAAAAAATACAAATGCTTCAAAAGCAGATCATTTTAGGTGTATTTCTATGTGCAGTGTGGGGTGTACAAAATTTATGCAAAATGGATAGCCAGACAAATTACGAAATACACAGGAGAACCAGATTTGTACCAAGCAGCATTTACAAAAAAAAAAACCTCCGCAGATTATTATTTTTTTGCCCAAAAAAAAATAAAAAAAAAATGGAATGGCTGGAAAAAAAGTTTTGTTTTTGCCTTTGGATAAGATAAAAACATAGGCTTGGGTTGGTGAAGAAACGCTAACACCTATTTTTTTTTTTTTTTTTTTTGATTCTAGCGAATTGGGTGGTGGGTTGGTTGCCATGGAGGATGAAACAAATAATTTTTTTTTTTATTAAAATTTACCGTGAGGATATAAATAAAAAAGATATAAAAGTAAGACACAGGTCCTCGCTGTCGCTCTTTTTTTTTTTTATTTAATAAATCAAATTAAGAAATGTCGAAGCTAAAACTAAAATACATAAGCTGATGGAAGTTAGCTGTGTTATATTACCACTGTTTATTAATTATTGCGACATCTAAGGAGGAGATGGAATGTATTCTTAAGGAAGTGATAGAACAATTAGCAGATGTTGGCTTAGAATTAAATTATGACAAATGTCAAGTACTCTTAAGATATCCAAATAATAAAGCACAGCATCCCACAGAACTTGTCTTAAACGGAAAATGTTTCAAGGTTCATGATAGTATAAAATATCTAGGAGTTTGTATTACCTCAACATTAGATAGAAAATCTACAAACAGGTTAAGATGCAGAAATACATTTAAGACAAGTAGAACAGTGGTTAGTTTTTGTAAACATTTTAACCCTTTGGCCTCTAGGAAAACTTATCTACAAAACAGTGCTAGCACCTGCCATTTTATATGGAACAAAAGTAGGTGTACTTACCAAAAAAAGCAGAGTGTCAATGGCAAATTATGAGAAACTAATTTTAAAAACCATTTTTATTCACTGTAAGAAACCTGAAAATTTAAAACTTAATACTAGAAAACTACTAGAAGGAAAAACTATAAATAGAAGAGCTAGAGTAGGAAGAATTAGCTATTACGGCCATATTCTAAGAAGAGAAAATAGGCATCCTATAAAGTTGGCATACAAACTTAATTTTAAGAAAAAGAAGGAGGGTAGACCTAGTATGACATGGAAGGACTCGTTGCGTCAGGATCTCAATAGATATAATGAAATGAATGAGGAAAATTGGAAGCAGTTAGCTAGAGATAAAAATAAACTTAAATTAAAAGCCGAAGAATTATATAGAGAAGAATGGAGCGAAATTTCTGATGGGGAGTCTTCTGAAGATAACAGTAAAGCTACGAAAAAATTCAAATTTGGGAAATATAAACACTAAAGAGCTCTCAAGTAAGGATTAAAAAGAAACCACGGGGGACTTGCTTAAAAGAAAACGCAATTCGACAAAGACCACTTAAATTTTATTTGAAAAAAAAATAAAAATAAATAAATATAAGAATGAATTAATGAAGCATGAACATTACGATAGTTTATGGAAGCATGTTTATAGAAATAGATTGACAGCACTGAAATTGTATGTTCCTCTTATGTCACGGGCGAGCGTGGTAGTGTGGAATTATTAAGGATATTCCAAATGCTTTATAACAAATGTAAGTAGTACCATAATCTTTAGCGTCAGGGTAAGATGATTTCTAAATCAAGGTAAGCAAATCATATTTATTTCTTTGCTATTTGACATATATTATATAACACTATATGTTGGGATAAAGGGAGGGACCATCAGAGCACCCGATTGAAGCGAATTGGATAGGAAGAGTGGGAATGCCAACTTCCTGTTGTTAACATTTCGTGAAAAGAGGGCGGGCTCTTCTCCCCATCTAGTGGGACATTTTACTTGGCGAGGGCTCGGTTTTGGTGTGGTTTCTGCGAACTTGTTTCTGGAAGGAGATTCCCTTTAGACCCCTGTAGCTTTGGGTTACGCGTAAGTGTATCTGCTTACGGGCCCAAAATACGTTTTTGGCCCTTCATACAGGAACATGTTGAAACATCTACCACAGTATAACCTTGATCAAATCGTTTAAATAAAATTGTCCAGTGCTATAGGCAGTTGCCTTGCTACACTAGATGGTAGTTCACATCATCATCATCATCATCAATGTGATGTGATTTGATGTGATTTTAGGTGCCACAAGGTTCTTATTTTGGACCAAAAGATCGCCGCAACCCGTGCTTGGAAACTGACGTGTTTTGTTTTTGCTGCGTCCTTTTCGCGAAAAATAAAATCATAAATATATTCGTAATTCAACCTAAACGAACAGTGAGATCATAAAATCTCCACGTGTTTTGTGTAAGATGTAGTGAATATAATCGATTCCCTCCCGAAATTTGTGATGGTCGATAGTTTTTCCCCATTTTTTTTTTGTTTTTTGTGCTTCGCCCCCGCACCTGGAGGAAGGGTTAATATCAGCTTAGTTGTGTTTGTTAGTGCTGTTAGTATTGTGCCTTGCGGTCATAAAAGATTAAATTAGAGTATTTTTCCGCTTTGTGGCGAGTGAATTTATAATTATAAGCAGTTTGGATGCGATATAGAGTCGCTTCATAGCGGGGGATTTTGAATATTGACATAGTGTGGAGAGAGAAATAAGAAAACCAGTGCAATGCCGAAAACGGCCATTTGCTGGTCAGAAACAAAGAACCAAGCTAACGCGCATGTGCGCGTGAGTGGCTGGCATAGAATTTCAGCTGCACTCACCACGTGGTGTACAGGGAGAGCTGTGAAGTTTTTTTTCTTTCGTTGCACAATGATTGTGATTTTTCATGTTAAATTTCTTCTCGGAAGTGTTTTTTTATACCTGTGATTTTCATTGTTTTGAATTTTTGCGCGAAGTACAAATTCTGTTCGGGCTGTTCCATTGGAAAAGGATGATGTGAACATATTTGCCGAATAGCGGAGTGCTACTTTTGTAGAGACATAAATGCATCCTTAAGCATCACAGGGAAGCCGCTCAAATGAAGACTGAACATCAGCAACAATGTCCGGTGAGATCTATCTGATTATAACTCAATTTGAACGACACTGCTAAATACGTGCTATCCTCGAAACAAGTGTATGCACAGTACCTATATCCAATTGATGTTTGTACTGTGTCTATGCGGGGCTTGTTGTAAGTGAAAGTGACCTCGGAATGGACGTGAGTAACCAGGCATTCTGAAATGGGTCACTGGATCCCAACAGAGCTATCACCTTCCAACTCCCGGGCTAAAAGTGTTTGTCGATTCGTTTAACTGCAAACATGTTTCTTCCATAAGAACACTGCCGGACGGTGGGCGTTGGATTGTACACACACACACACACACACACACACACACACACACACACACACACACACACACACACACACACACACACACACACACACACACACACACACACACACACACACACACACACACACACACACACACACACACACAAAACAACAATTTTTTTTTTTTTTTTTTGGGTAGAAAATTGGTTTTTTTATAAAAATGCCAGTGCTGACGACATGAAACATGAAGTTGTAGCCAAGGTTCACAGCATATTTACATTTTTGCTTTCACTCTACAAAAATTGCCACTATAACGATTCAAAGAAAAGTTGGCACCTTCAGCCTTTCATTTATTTTACTACGATATTTTTGCCAAATTTACCATTCTTCTTCCCATTAACGTTGTAATTATGGTTCATTTTCCGAAGATCGAAATGATCAACTAAAGATGAGATTTTTCTTAGGGTCATAGGATATATTTAAAAAATCGAAAATCGATATAAAAAGGATTGATTTCGTTACCCAATCCTAGTTCGTATGTACATAAAGGCAAATGTTATTGGTCCTTTTCAAGGCTAGTTGAAGGTTTCGTTGAAAATTCGTTTTGTCCCCTCCTAAAGGGTTCTTTCGGGGTATCCGGGTTGTCTCAGAATTTCAAATATGGCCATTGATCCATTTCAAGGCTAGAAGTAGACTACTTAACTAAAATCATGAAGTTTGAGCCGTAGAAAGGCATGTTTCGGTAAAAAAAATCTGTATATGTACCCTCCTAAACGGTTTCGCCGGGGCATCTGGATTGTCCCGGAATGGCCAATATATTTATTGGGCCATTTTTAGGCTAAAAATAGACTACTTATAAAATAAATCATAAAGTTTGAGCCGTCGAAAGGCATGTTTCGGCGAAAATCCGCATTTGTCTCCTCCAAAAGGGTTCCCCCGGGGCATCCGGATTGGCCTGGAATGGTCAATAAGCTCATTGGTCCATTTCTAGGCTGGAAATAGAGTTTTCATGAAAAATCATAAAGATTGAGCCGTCGAAAAGCATGTTCAAGAAAAATTGTATCTGTCGCCGCCTCTCGGATCGTGGCAAAACATGCCCTCTTCCGGCACAGATTCCTTGTGGCCAATCGGGTTAAAATGGCAGTTGGCACCAGAAACTGAAAATTGGGACTCTAATAAGCATTTTGACTGCACAGACTTTAAATTTGGTTGTATAAATTTTCCATAATGTGAATTTTAAATCCGGGTCAATATGACCCGAAACACCTTATAAAATGTTAACACCCAAGGAAGGTTAGTGGACCTTCCCTATGGACCGTTCACTACAGTAGCGTGCTTGCCACCGCGTGGTTGGTCACCCGTACTACCATTTCTTTAGGTCCGTTGGGAGACCACTTAACGTCAACGTATGGTCTTCAAATTTAAGTATGTTTATTTTCTAGTCAAGACGAACATTTCAACAGGTGGAATTCTTGACTTGGCCAATTTTTTCAAAATAAGGGATGGCCTACTGAGCAGGCTAGACTTTCAGCTTTTTCGTAAAGATTACCATTAACCAGCTATGAAGTCGTATTTCCACTGCAAACCAACCCTATGATTTCATAATGTGCCACAACCGTTTCTCCTACCACCCTGCTACTTTGATTCCATACACACTCCACCAAATAGGAGGTAGGAGGAGAGAGCGACTCTGACGATGATAATATTTAGCGCCGTAGACGGTTCATGGATCACGCTGAAGTGAATTTTGCGCTTGGGAAGCACAAGTGGAGGAAAAATGCTGCTCTCCAAATGAGAATACAATTATACACATTAGTATTGTGTACATGGCGTGGGTATGGGGACAATGGATGAATCAAGGAGATGCGGGAAACTTTTCTTAGCTCCGAACAGAGGAAACGGAAGGCGGAAAATATGTTTGTAAGAAATTTAGACAGCGATGAAGAGGCTGAAGATGCCTACAAAGTTGGATAGATGGAACAATGATGTCGCAAAAGTTAATTGATCTGTCAGTTTGACTGAGGGGAGAAACGATACAAACAACCGCGAACGGGGGAAACCTTTTCCGGGGTTGAATGAATATTTCATAAAGTGGAACGTTTCGCTTGAATGCGTACGAGGAGTTTTCATGTTCCGAAACGATCATTTTTCGACAATTTGAAGCGTGAGAAAAGTAGGCTCTTTCCACGTAGAGTAAACAAATCCCACCAAAGCCATCCATAATTCCGAACATCTTTTCCCCAACGTAGAAAGCTCAATAAGGACCATTATGATTATTTCCACCGCACAATCAGCAAATATTTGCCGCCAGTCATCATCGTAATTACACTCAACGGTCTGATAGACCAAAAAAAAAGAACCATTGAAGAGTCTTCCACCAGCATCATCATCTTGTTTGAGGGAGGCTAAAAGTGTGATTATCCCTCCATCGTTCGCCCCAAAACTGCTCATTGTGTGAGAAAAAGAGAGTCATTACAACTTGTAGCGGAAAAACAAACCATAGCCGGCGCAGCCCCGGGCTCGGAACAGAAATCTAATCAAGATATGATACAATCACCAACGATTTATGACTTGTGTAAGGGATCCTTTCTCCTTCTAAACCGACTTTCAACCCTCGTCTGTCGGAACAAAAGGAAACTTTCGCCGGGATCTTTGGCAGCAGAGTTGAGGGGTTTTTTGTTCGAAAGAAAATAGAATCATATCGATATTAAATTTATTTGTTTGCTCGAGGAAAACTTCGTTCCAGACGGGTAGCTTCCTGAGAAGTGGCAGAGCTCGACCCGGGAGGGATGGGAGTGGATTTTGGCCATATGGAGTCCCTTTCCTCGGTGCTGGGCATGTTGTATGTTTGCAAGTTTTTGTAGAAGCTGCCGGACCGGATATGGGTGTAGATTTTCTTTTCAACTTCCGGAAGGCGAGAACTCAGATGTTTGCTGCGGAGTAAACATGATCGATTATGGGTTGTGTTTGTTGGAAAAGTTTTGTTTTTTTCAATTGAATTCCGAATCGTTCCAAAACGATTGGGAACATTCTTCAATCTGCAGATTGTGGTTCGTTGAAATCAGTCAACAGAACAGCAGTTCACCATTTTCATCCATCCCTACTCCCATAATAGGAAAAGTGATTTGAAACCATACAACATCTAGCACGATGATCAAAAGCAGTAATTAAAATTCTAACGCCATTCCGGGTATAAATTTCACGTAAACAGCCCAGCACGAACCCCTTTTCCTGGCGAATATCTGGGTCCATATCTCGTGGGACGTGGCCTGCTCGCTCGCTCGTCGAATCAGGGGATATCGCGAACAGTTCCATTATAATCCCGCTACAAATCGCTCTTGCCGTAAAATTTACATCTTCTGTCCACTGCAAAAAGCGCGATTCGCCAGTATCCCTAGGAGGCAATCCCAACCCCACCCCTCCGCGAACCGTTGCCGAACGCCTCGAGCGAGAGGGGTAATTAATGTGCAATTAATTTTTCGGACGGAACATTATCGTTTTTATCTGTTGCATTTAATCTAGGTTTAATTATAAAATTGAAAATTTATTAACAAATATGTATGACAGTTTATGAACGGCGGCCCTCTTCGGGGAGATGCCCACTGCAAAACCGCGAAATCCCAGCAAGCCGCGCTTTCGCTTCGGTAGCCTACTTTGTTTTCGCAAAAGGCCGACCAAAAAACCGGGCGCCGCTCGAAATCAGTGCTTCCCGGTGTGTCGTTAAAACACTGAAAATGAATATGATACAATTTTGCCAGCCGGTTTTTCAGATCTCATCATCACCGCGTCATATCATTCGCTTTGGGCCCGCAGCAGGAGCGTTCCTACGACACACACGCACATTTCCATATGTTTTCACTAGCATCACGTTTCCAGCGATGGAAAAACACCCCTGCTCTGCTCCGTTGAGCCAAGGCTTTGAACAAGGACATGAAAATTTGCCCAACACAGATCTCGTCGGAGGCAGCCAGGTGGGTGATGGAAGCAAAATATTGAATTTGCCGATTAAGCGGTGTACGTGTTTAGTAAAAATAATAACCATTAATGAGTTGTGAAGGGCGAAGAACACCTCACTCGCTTTGTGGATTGAATTCCTCAAACAGGATTTTACTATGCGGGGGATTTGGGTAAATAATGCTGCTTTGGAGTTTGTAAATCTCCGATACTTGTTTACCTTTAATGGTTCGGCGACCCTTTAGCAACGCAGTCTGGCAACGCTGGTCATCTCACCGGCCACAGAAATGTGTGAGTTTTTCGCTCCTACCAGTGTTCTTTGACAGGAGCGCTGTCATTTGATTGTCAAGTAAGAAACGGAAGAAACAGTAGAAAGGAAACAAAAGGCGTGTCATTTCAGATCGGGAGTGATATCGTATAAATTCCTCTATACTTGCCTAATTAAGGTCTGTATCCGAAAACTTCTGCGGAGGATAACCTTACTGATATGATGAGAGAAGCTTGGACTTGGTCTGACCCCAAGATGGCGTATCTATCGGTCAAATCAAGCGGAAAAAATCATTCTGGAAGCATGACCCAGAGTTCGAAGCGCAGATGCTACAGTTCTGTGTATCTGACGAACAGGAACACGAAAACATTTCCCAATCTAGCGAAAACGATGACGAATATAGTGAAGATGAGCGACAACTTTGAGTGAAGATGAATTATCTGATGGTAATGGATAATATACTTTTTTGTGGTGGTCCGAAAGGGCCCAGTTAACTTGTTTTATTCCAAAGACATCTGAAAAGCGTATGGATAAATGGGCAATATTCCGAAAATATGGGGAAGTGGGGTAAAATCAGCAATATCTCCGTTTCCCGACTCGTGCGGTGGCTGCAACTACCTTCATTCGATTTCTAGGGAAATTCTACATAAGAATAGGCCTATTTTGACTACCGCAGACCCCTCCGAGCATAGATTATTCAGCAATATTCGAAAATACGGGGAATTGGGGCAAAATAAGCCCAATATCTCTGTTTCCCGACTCGTGCGGTGGCTGCAACCACCTTCATTCGATTTCTAGGGAAATTCTACATAAGAATAGGCTTATTTTGACTACCGCAGACCCCTCCGACCATAGATTAATGAACAATATTCGAAAACATGGGGGAAGTGGGGTAAAATCAGCAATATCTCCGTTACCCGACCCGTGCGGTGGCTGCAACTACCTCCATTCGATTTCTAGGAAAATTCTACATAAGAATAGGCCTATTTTGACTACCGCAGACCCCTCCGATCATAGATTATTCAGCAATATTCAAAAATACGGGGAATTGGGGCAAAATAAGCCCAATATCTCTGTTTTCCGACTCGTGCGGTGGCTGCAACCACCTTCATTCGATTTCTAGGGAAATTCTACATAAGAATAGGCCTATTTTGACTACCGCAGACCCCTCCGATCATAGATTAATGAACAATATTCGAAAAATGGGGGAAGTGGGGTAAAATCAGCAATATCTCTGTTACCCGACCCGTGCGGTGGCTGCAACTACTTTCATTCGATTTCTAGGGAAATTCTACATAAGAATAGGCCTATTTTGACTACCGCAGACCCCTCCAAGCATAGATTACTGGGCATTATTCGAAAATACGGGGGAATTGGGGTAAAATAAGCCCAATATCTCCGTCCACTGAATTTTGCGGCAAGTGGGACCCCTTCCATTCGATTTCCCAGGAATTTTCACATAAAAAATGCTATTGTTCACTAACCTTGTGCTACTTGGAGCTGAATTATCGAATTCTTTCGCGATTCATGTACTTTTTTTCCCACTGTGCTCCAACGATCGCTTCGAGTAGTGGACCGACGCCAGATCCGGTCAGAACACAGCGTCTTCGCCCTTGTGGTATTTCTTGATGAACGACGCAACTTCCGGCAGGCATTTCGTACTATAAATTCCCCGTTCATGGCTAGTCCGGAGCGAAAGAAGAGCGGCTTTGCCATCCTCTTCTCGCCGATCGTCAGCAGCACTTTCTTGGGGAACTTGGTGTGTGAAATGAACTTCACCTCGGAGCTCACTTCCTTCGTGGGGGAAGTAAAATACGAAGTGCCCTGCCAATCGTTGCCATCCAGGGTGAGATAGGTCTCGTCGTCCATCACCACCGCCACGTCGCGATTCGCCGGGAAAATCGAGTTGACCATCTTATTCAGCCGCTGCCGCTGCGTCATTGCCTGCAGCTCCGAAACCAGTGGACGCGACTTCCGCTTCCTGACATGTATGTTCATGTTCGCTAGGTACGTTTTCACTGTTTGGCCGGTTGAACCGACCTCCCGGCCAAGCGCACGCAGCGATGTAGCCACTTTTCCCTCGGTCTTCCTCTTCAGCATCCTTTGGAGCTTCTTGTCGTCGGCCGCCCGGAACGGGGTTTTCTTGCGATGCTCTGATTGTTGTCTATAATAGTGCCAAGATGTTGTAAATGCCGGAACGGGCGTATTCGGTGTCCACAAAGTGCCGCACGATGTCCGTTTTCGACGTGGCGGGATGCCGTTCTTTGAACGCACACAATTCTGAACGGAGTTTCTTCACTGTTTTTGCCATCACGGTTAGCGTTCGACTGATAGAGCTGTCAATTTTTGTCAGCTGACTCATGGGTTACTATGATTGATGCTGCATGGGTAGTTTCATCAGTGCGGGTGAAGGTAAAGCCATGAAAAATCGGCAATTTTTGTCTATTTTTTAAATCCAAACGTTACTAATTAACTTTTATGATTAACGAACAACAATCGCAGATGCGTCTCCTTCTAATGAAGACCGATGGACGACGATTGACCGAAGTCACGTAACCTTCCCATTTCCGTCTAGGATAACTGACTCACTCGGAACATCTTTATTTATCTTGTCCCGCTTAGAAAAATAACCTCATATCAATCATTGTCTACTGGCCACAAAACGGATCCCAACGGATCCCGAGTCGAGTAATTCCTGATTCACCCGAACCTCCTTCCAGTCCGTCAATTTCCGCCCTGTTGTATGTGGTTTACCGTTAAGTATTTATTCAAACTGGTCCCAGCTCCGTCGGATGGCTACTGCCTGGTCGCGTGTAATGCTCGCTTATCTCTATCTCATTTGAGGCGATGATTTATGATGTGGTATTTGTTACCAAACCGTATCCATTTTGCTTTCATCGAAGTAAATAATAGCGGTGGCTTTGATGAAGGCAATTCCGGGGGTGAACAATGTGAACTCAACAAAGGATTCAATTTTCTTCCAGATGATATCTTATTGTGATTCGTGTTTTTTTTTTATTTTCCTCCATTCGATTGAGAGTTTCAATCATCGCAGGAACAGATTCAATTTCCTCTTCCTTCCATTGAAGAGCAAACAATCCTGAAATTAATAGAAAATTAAGACGTCCACAGGCTACTGAAAAATTCATAAATATCACTTAGCCGGCTACATGCTCTCGAGATCCCAGCCCTGCTGCCGGCGTTTGAGCCGAGAAGAAGGTCCGAAAAATGGCGCATTAAGATAATAATCTGGACAGCAAATCCCGTATCACCTCAGCAACCAACTGCGGCACCCCATTTGTTCCTGTTGGAAACCACTCGGAGGCGGAGGTGGACGGAAGGAAACACGTGTGTCACATACTCTAAACGGCATCATGCATTTATGCAAGGTTCGTTCGGGGACTGACCCTAAGAACGAAGAAACATAGAGCCATTTAATTTAGATATAATATCCTCTGGCTATTAAATGGTCGTTAAGTTAAATGACCAAAAAATATGCAAACCGCCCCGGGGATGTTGTGGCAAACTCGGAGGAAGCAGTCAGTAGGTAGTGTGTGTTGGCCGAGCTTCATAAATTCATTCCTGTAATCTAACCAACGAGCAGTAGCTTGGATTGCAGGGGTGTGCGTTTTTTTTTCTAACGAAAATTCGAAAGGGTTTTAAGCGATTTTTGATGATTTATGCTGTACGGAACGGATCGGAATCTGGACCAGACTACGGGAAAATTAATTTACTTTTATAGTCCTAGGTTTTAACATCGAAAGCAACGGAAGTTTGAGGTGATAACGATTAATCATTTTTCGCTCTGAAAAAGTGTCAAGTCATTCCTTCGGCATCCGAAAATTCGTTGTCATTCCGTCACTTTCGTTGGCTAAATCTTACCACAACAAACCGAAGCATGCAGTCATTGTCTCCTCTTGAGTCGCTCCAGACAAGGTGTAAACAAGCGGATAAAAAGGAAAATAAACACTCTTCTTGCAAGTGTGTTTATTGTCTGTGTGCGCCTTTTTCCGGTTCCTTCAGTGTTTGAGGCTAGGTTATCGATTGTGTCTTCCGGCTTGTGAGCGTTTGTTTGACTCTCCCACTCTCATACCGACGACCAACGTCGGTCGTCTAATTTCGGAATCATTGCTCAATCTGACTCGCTAAATCCTTGAAAAATGTTTACAGAATGTAAGTTGTCTCCTCGCCCAACCCATCGAAGAAAAAAAAAACCCAAATCGCAAGACGTCTGCTTTTATTACTGTCATTTTAGCCAACGAACGGCTCGGTTGCCGCGATGTCGTCTTCTTCGTACCCACCCCTGAAATCTGACGGAGCCACGGCTGCCAAGGGGGACGACACTTTATTCCCGGTTGTTATGTATGCAAATGAGTAAACAACTTGGTAAAAAGTGTTTTAAATTCCTCACCCGAAAAATCCCGCATCTCTCCTCGCGCTTTTATTCGACTTTCATCGTCTTGATGACGGGGGTAGAAGGCGGAGAGGGGGGCAAATTGACTAATCGAGTACACGGTCTAAGCCCTACGGGGGAGATAAAAAGGACTTAATACCCTCTCGCTTTCTTTCGGCGCTGTTTTGCCATCCAAGGCATTATACTAATCGAAGAAAACTGCCACTTTTTCGGAGCCCCGATTTGTTGTCGGTAGAAAATTGAGCAAATCTCGGTTTAATCTCTTTGAAAAATTATACCTCGTTCGTTTCGTCGTCGTCGTCGTCAAATGATGAAGACTACGAAGCTGAAGTAGGGGTGGGATAAACACTTGCAAATGTTGCCTAACCCATCGTAGTCGACTGCGAAGAACGAAGAAGGCGATGCCACCTCCGTCACCGTCATCATCATCACCATCGTAGTTGGTTGTTTTCCTATAGAATCGTCACATCACATCGTTGCTAAGGAAGACGGAGTAAGTGTCGTGTACTTTTTTTTTTTATGTCACTATTAAAGATCTTTTCCAAGATTATAATCTCATTTGTTTATCCTCTCCTGCTCGGTCCTGAAGTATCTACCACCGTTAAAATGTGTTCTTTTTTTCGGTGAAATTCTGCGTGCGTCCACCTTCTCTCACACGCTTGGGGAAGGTAAATAGAATTTAAATCAGGCTCCACCATTAACGTAGAATTTTGACAGAAGCTGCGGGGGCTGCGGCGGAATTTAGTGCGTGTTTACTTCGTCTCGGTTTTGACGTTATTATGTGTGTGGTTATGTTTTTTTTTCCTTTTTAACTGAGAGCAATCTTTCCCGGATATTATGAGGGTAGGAGAAAATTCTAGCCCAAAAGGTAAATGATTTCTATAGATTGTTCCGAAAAATATAAATAGACTTTCTTTCTCAAATAAAAAAGACCATAAGGTCTGTATCCACATTAATCCGGACACCTTCAAATCATTGTAACTTTTGAAATATTGCACGTAGGAATGAAAAATTTCACTGTGGTATAGCTGAGAGTCTATGATGAAAAAGACTATGATTGATGTTTACATTTCATGTTTAGTATTCAAGATGGCGACGAAAGGAAAACAAGTGCGCGAGAATTTTGTACGGGCGTACGGCAAATCCTGACTTGTCAATACGGGACCTTGCAAAAACATTGGATTTGCCTAAATCCACTGTTCACGATGTGTTCAAATCATTTTCGGAACGTTTGACGGTGGAGAGGAAACCGAGAAGTGACAAAAACATTGGACGCGCTGATCCTATCATGGACCGAAAGGTGAAAAGGATATTAACGAAAAACCCAAATCTCTCCATTCGAACGGTGGCTCGTAAAATACGGATGTCGCCTGGTTTTGTCCAAAAATCAAAACAACGTTTGGGACTTAAGTCGTATAAAGTAAAAACAGTTCAGAATCGCAACGACAAACAGAACTTGGCAGCAAAATCACGGGCTCGACGTTTGTACTGCGAATATTTGACGAAGTTTCCGTGCGTTGTTTTGGACGATGAAACTTATGTCCTGGAGGATTTCAAGCAGCTTCCAGGGCTGGCTTTTTATTCTGCTATGGCCAGAAATGCTACAGCTGAGCATTTCAGAACGAAGAAGGCATCGAAATTTCCCAAAAAATACCTTGTGTGGCAAGCAATTTGCACGTGTGGCAAAAAGAGTAAATCTTTCGTCACTACAGGCATAATCAACAAGGAGATCTATCAGAAAGAGTGTCTGCAGAAGCGATTGCTACCCTTCATCAAAAGTCACAAAGAAAAACCTTTGTTCTGGACCGATTTGGCATCATGCCACTATGCTAAAACTGTGATGGAGTGGTACCAAGCAAATCAAGTGAACATTGTACCAAAAACCTCAAACCCGCCAAATTGCCCAGAGCTACGACCAATCGAGAGATATTGGGCTCTGATGAAGCGGAAGTTTTCTGCAAAGAAGCAAGGAATCAAAGACATCAAACACTTCCAGCAAATTTGGACAAAGACGGCTTCTACGATTTCTGAAGAGTCTGTACAAACCCTAATGGACGGAGTTTAGCGCAAAGTTCGAAAATTTTATGCAAATACCGAATAACTATGTTTTGTCTTCACGAATTGTTAAAACACATCCCATGAATCTGAAATAAACAACTACGACGGAAATATAATGCGAAATTTATGTTTTATTCATGTTTTGAGGTGTCCGGATTATTGCGGATACAGACCTTACTGTGATTTTTGATTATTTTATTCTCAAACATACTAAATAACAATGTTTTTTTCTTCTTCTTCATTTTAATTTGCTTGATTTTTCGTAGGGTAGGCGAGTTCTCTAACTTTTTACTTAACACTACTCATAAAGCTTCTGCACAGTGCTTTCTCCTACCATTTTCACCACTTTTGGCCAATTTTTCTTAAATTTCTCAACACTATCCGCTGCATACTCTAATTGTTATGTTTGTATTCTCCGAGCGTGGAGTAACGATTATGATGTAGAAGGAGATGTTTCGCTCATCACCATGAGGCACCAAGAGTGGACAGATATGTTTGCTAGAATGAAAGATATGAAGAGAAAGTGTTGAAAGTTCCGTCAGTGTATGGTCGGTTGGAAATAGAATAGAAGTATTGAAAATTGAGCGAAAGGGCATGGGTAAAATAGTACTCGAACCAAGGACGTTATCATTGCCAAAAATCCCACTGCGGGGTAGGTTGAGGCACAGATACATCTGCCACCTCAACTGGCAATAATAACGTGTTGTATCTCGCTCATGTACCACTGATAGCTTGTGATAGTTTCTAGCGGTAGTTTGTACACACTTTAAACTTTCGTTAATTTTTATGGGGGGGGGATTGGTTTTGTGAAGAGGGGGATTGGGGGGGTTTAAAATTTTTTTGTTGCAACACTTTCTCTGCATACACTCCTTCAAGCAAATAGATTTGACCATTCTTTATGTCTGTCGTAATGAATTGACGAGATATTTTCCCACATTCGCATATGGTCTGCCACACCATTACCTTCGTAAAGCCAGAATTTTTCGCTGGTGAATGGCATTTCACTAATCCAAGTACATCCTTTCCCTTCGGCGAGGTATACAACTGAGGTCCCGGCAGAGTTCCTTTATACATCGAGTCTTTATGTAGGTTTCATCGTCCATGATTACACAACCCGGCCAAATATTTTGGGTCAGGCTGTTTGATCAGGTAGCAGCTTTTCGAGACCTTCAATTTCACGTAGATTCAGCCTTGTTTGGTGCTTCGTTTTGGCTGCTTCTGCTTCGACGAGATATTTTGCAGCCCATTCTCGCCTTGGCACGCAGAACATTAGTCGCCGAAGTACTTAGTTTTTTCGCCACATCTCGGACTGATGCTGAAGGATGACGCTTGAAATAGTCCCTTACCTTTCTGTCGATTTTAGGGTCAGCGGGACCGGGTTTTCTACCCCGTCTCCGGGAATCTACGAAAGAGCACTATTGTTGATACTTCCATAATGCAGTTTGAACAGCTCCAATGCTCTCACCTTTTTCCTTAGCCAGTTTTCTGCTCGAAAGACCACGGACGGTGCACTGTTTGTGCACAATCCGTTTTCTTTGCTCGGGAGAAAGACCACGCATTTTCAAACATCCGTGCGAAAAATTGAAAAAAATGACAACATCAGTTTAAGTTGAACGTAAACAACATGACGCAATCAAAATTTGGTTGAATACTGCACGCTTTTTGAATTGACGGTTAGTCATTAGTGTATTAATAATCATCGGAACAGTCTATAGAGCGTTATGTCACGAGTTTTAGAACTGATTTTCCTAATCATTTCATTCATTTGCTCTGTATGTTTATAACGGTTTACTTTTAAGGCACGTTACCTTCTATAAATTTTAATTAACATTTTTCATTTCAAGTTCAATTCCAAACACTATCTCAAATTCATAACAATGTCAAACATTATCTCAGTAATATATATTCTCGTAAAATTAAAGTTCACATTTAATTTCCATTCCATTTCCATTCCATTTCCATTCCATTTCCATTCCATTTCCATTCCATTTCCATTCCATTTCCATTCCATTTCCATTCCATTTCCATTCCATTTCCATTCCATTTCCATTCCATTTCCATTCCATTTCCATTCCATTTCCATTCCATTTCCATTCCATTTCCATTCCATTTCCATTCCATTTCCATTCCATTTCCATTCCATTTCCATTCCATTTCCATTCCATTTCCATTCCATTTCCATTCCATTTCCATTCCATTTCCATTCCATTTCCATTCCATTCCATTCCATTCCATTTCCATTCCATTTCCATTCCATTTCCATTCCATTTCCATTCCATTTCCATTCCATTTCCATTCCATTTCCATTCCATTTCCATTCCATTTCTATTCTAGTCCAGAATCCTGAATAGGTTTTCAGTCAACGGAAAAAATCCATTAAAAAATTTAGAACATATTGGACAAGACTTAGATGAATCAAAGGGCGATTTTCGAAGAAATATCTGACCCATAGCACAGTGGGAAAAATGGGAATCGAATGGTGATGGTTTCATCTTGGGCAGACCCCGGAAGGTGGCTCATTTTGCCCGATTTTAACCTAATTTCGGAAGAAAAATTGAATAATCACACATTTATCATATAAGCTCTGATAATAGTGCATCCATTTGTGCTGTACTATTGTGGAAATGTCTGGAAAATCCAATGGAGGTAATATTGTCTTGTAAAAACGTCAGGAACTGTCCATTTTGCCTGATATTCCCCACATGCTGAAAGTACTAGATATGCCATGTGGTTTTGGAAATTTGGGCGAATTAGAATCTATAAAAATGCAATACACTATTGTGGAACTGTCCCGGGAACTGATTGAAGAGTATGTCGTCTTGTGTAAACATCAGTTATTGTCTATTTTGCCCGCTTTTCCCTACATACTGGAAGAATCAATAGAAAAAATGCGATTTTTGGAATAGCTGCACATTAGAATCAAATCAAATGCACTACAATATTATGAAAATGTCTGGAAAATCGAATGAAGGGGATGTCGACTTATGCAGACTTCGGGAAATGGCTCGTTTTGCCCGATTTTCCCTTAATTTTGAAAAAATAATTGAATAATCCTACATTTATCGTATTTCCACTAATAATATTGAACCTATTTGGGAGCTACTATTGTGAAAATGTCTGGAGAATCCAATGAAGGCAATATCGTCGTTTTTTCCAATACAGCAATACAGCGTTTTTTCCTGTATAACATAAAGCATGTAATTTTGCTCTCTAATCAGCAGGCTAGAAATCTCGGAATTAATAATTTTCAATTATTTGGTTTGGGGCATGCAAAATTAGAGAAAACACTTTGTCCGAATCCGGAGGAGCTTGTGAAGAACTGGAAAGCTGCGATTCCGGAGTTTTCTCATCCGGTGGGACTAGTGGAACATTTTTGATAATCTCTCCATTTGCAGCATTCCCTTGTCTGCTGGACCCATCAGTGTACCTTTCGGTTTCGAAGCTTCTGTTTTCAAAGGGCTGATTTTCAATTTGAAAATTTCTTTACGATTGGATTCGGTTTTTATATCCCACCAGTATTTATGCGCCGCCTCCTGGTTCACTTGACAACTGCGCAGCGGGTATGTACGACAAAATGCATCGTACAGCGTTTGAACCAATTGGTTTTGGTCCATCTTCAAGATAAAATATTAGAATATTATAAAGATCACTGCTTCGTAAACCTACGTTGATCACCGACGTTTCTTTTCGTAGCAACGCTGAAAAAAAATTCATTTCCTAATGCAAAATTGTTGAATGTCACATTTTTATAACCCCCTCCCTCCCCCTGTCACATATTGCCACAATTTTCAAACCCCCCTCCCCCTCCTAATGAGTGGACGTCGTTCTGGAATCACCCCTAACGGGCTTCCATAATTCTCCAAATAGAAAAATCCAGCGGTTTTGCATCTAGCAACGAAGCAGGCCATAATTCCTTAGAAATAAAGTCACACCCTTGTCAATAAAAAGCAGTGGTAGACGACCTTCTGTAGAAATCCCTCCCCAAACCGTAACAGAAGTATGGTTTTGGAATCACTGCGAGTATTAAGGAAGAGCGTTGAAACTCTGCTGCAGCACGAAGTTGTTCTCGTCCGAAAACAAAATCAAGGCATCACCGTTCTCGGCAGTGAATGACTCTGTTTTTCTTATTCTTCTAGCTTCCGAAAGCCAATGAATTTTCTTTTTCTTATATGGTTTAAATCCCAAATTTTCTTTGAGAACCGTTCTGATGGCTTTTCTGGAAACCGCCAGCGTGGACGGACAGGTTTTTTGTTCGGATCGATGATTCCCGATGTTATCCATCTCCTCATGTCCAGGTGATCGTGCAACATATTTCTTTTTTTGTCTCACCACTTTTTTTGTAAGGACGATTACCTTGCAAATGAAACTGCAAAATCCTTTTTAAATCCATTTATTTTTGGACACTTCTTGTTGATGTAATACAAAAGTTGTTTGTTTAACCTTTTTAATCTCTCGTTCACATGCTGACAACCAGATGGCTGTTACATAACCTACACGCTAAGATAAGAATACCTAAAGATCGTTAAAAAAGTACCGATAATCGCTCAAAAGTGCACATACCTAAATTATGCGTAAACACAGATTACCTAATATTGGGTATAGTCTGTTCCAGAAAGTATAAGCACACCTTATTTTAACGGTCACTTTGAATATAATGAAATCTTTCAAAATGTTTTGGCTGCGTCCTTTTGTTTGCACATTTCTGAATGACATAGCATCAAAAAAGTGCTCAGTTTTTGTTATCTATCAAAATGCGCGGTCTTACTCCGGAACAACGAGAAAGTATCGTGCACAAAAGGTGCACTGTGAGCGGACTCTCCTTGAGAAAATTGGCCAAGGAAGAGGGTGTAAGCGTCGAAGCGGTACGATCTGCGATTCGAAAATATAGAGAACAGTGTACGTTTGAAGATGCGCCAAAGAGTGGTTGGAAATCCGGTCCTGTTTGTCCCGATATCGATAAAAAGATCAGGGATGCCTACAAGCGAAAACCAGCGACTTCCGTTCGGGATGTTGCGAAAAAACTAGGGACCTCGTCGAGTAACGTCAGGCGTGCCAAAGAAAGACTTGGGCTAAAAACATACCGGAAGCAGAAAAAACCCAAAAGGAACGCAAAACAGGCCGCGTCCGTGAAACCACGGGCCCGCAAACTCTACGATTCGTTATTGTGTAGAAATTTTGGGTGTATAATAATGGACGATGAAACGTGTGTGAAACTAGATTACAAAACGCTTCCCGGACCACAATTCTATACTGTAAGCGAAGACAAAGACATCCCCGAAACGGAGAAAAATTCGGTAAGAAGGTTATGGTTTGGCAGGCAATATGCGAGTGTGGTAAAACATCTAGTCCGTACATCACAACGGAGACGATGAACACTCAGAAATACGTTAAGGAATGTCTCCAGAAGCGATTATTGCCGATGATGAGGCAGCATGAAGGTCAAGTAGTGTTTTGGCCTGATTTGGCGTCATGTCATTACGCAAAGGACACTTTAGAATGGTACAAAAGTTAAAATGTATGTTTCGTGCCGAAAGACATGAATCCGTCGAACTGCCCGGAGGCACGGCCAATCGAGACTTTTTGGGCTTTAACCAAAGCAAAGCTTCGAAAATTCATAAAACCAGCGGACGACATCCAAAAATTTAAAAAAGATTGACCAAAAGTGGTCTAAATGGTGGAAAGTACCACTGTGCAGATGCTAATGGGTCATGTTCGAGGAAAAGTTAGGAGTCTTGGCTATGATTAAATATTTTGATTAAACGAGAGTAAAATATCATATAAAACACATATACAAATATGATATCCCAAATAAAATTATTAAAACTAAAAAAAACATGACTTTTTTGTTATTTTGAAAATGTGCTTATACTTTCTGGAACTGTCTATAATAGTATTGAAGGAAAGTAAACGTTAAATATTACCAATTTTTATCGTTACTTTTTACTAAAAATTGTTTTTTTTTAGCAGTTTTGTTTTACAGAATACTTCAAAAAAGACATGCAATTTAACAATTTTTCCATTCGGATTAGTATTTCAAATTCTGCACTCAAGGAGAAACAAAGGTTCAAATGGACTACAGAATTTTTTTTTGTTTTAAAAATAAGTATCAATCAAGAGTAAAGATGAATCCAAGTAAAGCTAAAGTGAGGTTAAACAGGATCTAGTCGTAGTATCTAGAACTGAAATTGATAATAACTTTCTAGCTATTTTTGAAACTGTATGGAATTGGTCAGTATCGTCATCATCGACGATTTTCTGCTCTTTTAATCACCAATTACTTTGCTTAAACAGCTTGAAAAATTATTTTCCAAGAGCGCCATCGACGATCCAACACTGATGCCTAATTGCACCTCGCGACTAACGATGGTCCACAAGGATCCGTCGGAGCAAAAAGAAAAAAAGAATGCAAAAGCTTTTGCTTCAAATATTTGGACATGCATAAACTATTTATAGAGAGAATAATAAGAAAAATAATTACGTTTTCGCTTGTTTGTTTAACCTTTGTAATCCCTCTTTCAAATGCTGACAACCAGATGACTGCCACATAACCTACACGCTAAGATAAGAATACCTAAAGATCGTTAAAAAAGTACCGATAATCGCTCAAAAGTGCACATACTTAAATTATGCGTAAACACAGATTACCTAATATTGAGTAATAGTATTGAAGGAAGATAAACGTTAAATATTACCGATTTTCATCGTTACTTTTTACTAAAAACTGGTTATTTTTTGCAGTTTTATTTACAGAATACTTCGTGCAATGTAACAATTTAACCATTCGGATTAGTATTTCAAATTCTGCACCCAAGGATAAACAAATGTTCAAATTTATTACAGAATTTTTAAAGAGTCAATAAAGAGTAAAGATGCATCCAAGTAAATCTAAAGTGAGGTTAAACATGATCTAGTCGTAGTATCTAGAACTGAAATTGATAATAACTTTCTAGCTATTTTTCAAACTGTATGGAATTGGACAGCATCGTCATTATCGACGATTTTCTGCTCTTTTAATAACCAGTTGCTTTGCTTAAACAGCCTTAAACAGCTTGTACCTGGATTCTGGAATGTACCTGGATGCCGAATTGCACCTCGGGATTAACGTTGGTCCACAAGGATCCGTCGGAGCAAAAAAAAATGCAAAAGTTATTGCTTCAAATATTTGGACATGAATAAACTATTTATAGAGAGAATGATAAGAAAAATAATTGCGTTTTTGCTTGGAAAAATATGGCGGCCGCGCTGCTTCAGTGACGAAATTTATTCAATTTTGGGTAAATATTAACGTCTAATATTGGAAAATTAACTTTACCCAAATGTCAATCAAAATTTCTGTTTGTTATCGTTTAATTTTACCGATATTTTGGGTATTGTCTACAATACCTAGTTTTGGATAAAATAAATACCTAATTTTCGGTATTCTCATCTTAGCGTGTAGATGGATTCTACACTGAAAATAAAAACTACGTCAGCTATTTGGACCTACCATGTAGATTGATTGGAGGATATTGTTGCCTACAAAAATATCAGTAATCGTACAGCCATGTCTTCATACCTGGCATCTCTTGGTTAACTGACTAGAGATGACAATTATGACAGCTCTAGTATGACTGCTTGCGGAAACGGAAAAATAAAGCTACTATGATGGGACATGCTGGGAGCAACCAAATGGCAAAGTTTTCCTTTGAGCTTCCACCTGAGCCAACGATGATACGCTGCACTGTCGTTTGAGGTATTGTAATGGACCTTGTTGGAAACAAACCATTAGTGCCACAACTTTGGAGAAATAATAGACCGTACCACTCGTAAACGCTGACAGGGACGATTCAACCAATTTAACTTTTGATTGCCGCTGGCTGTTAAAAGATGGAGTTGTGCGAAGCGCATACAGTTTTTTGTGGTTCTTTCATTGGAATAGAATCGAAAAATCGAAAAGGCCAGACGAGAGTGAATCAGTTTTTCAGAGGAAACCTTCATTTCCTGATCCCGAAAAACCAATGCGAATTCCATTCACCAAACCACGCTTATCTGTTGATCAGCTTTAAAACGGAAAATTATGAGCTAATTATGCGGGGAGTGGTTCGCTTTCCCTTTTAACAGTTGGTACACATATTTTAATGTGCACTTTTTTTTTGCCACTGTTATTGTTGTTGCTCATTCCACGCCATCGTTTGTTTTTGTTTTTTTATTTTTGCTCAGCGGTTGGAGTTTTCCCTCTCTCTCTTGTATCCGGACACAGGGACAACAATAACAAGAGAACAACCGCCAATGATAATGATCTGTTTATTTTCGCCAAAAGCTTTCCATAATCGGCAATTTATTGAAATTAACTCCTGGTTGAGCCCGTTTGCCTCTATGTCCCTCTCCACCCCTGTTTGACAGATGTAGGACAGAAACCGTCAGGGTTGGACACGGACGCGCGTGCATTCAATGGCTCCCCATGCTCACATTGCGGTAATCAAACTTTTCCTCGCCTACTACCGAGGGATGATGCTTGAGAGCATATGCTTCGTAAGGAAAAACGAAGACTCCTTGAACGACCACATTTACGACGTCTTTATCAGTCCATTCGGTTGTTGCGGTGCGTAATCCTCCTGTTATCTTTGTGAGCACTATTTATCGGTATCGTTTCACCGGGAACGATAATGGCTGGCTGGTGATGATAGAGCCCATTTCTTTTTATGAACTTCCTCATCCGATCCGATTCGGAGCTGACCGCATTCCTTTAATTGAAACGGTCATCACCGGCGACCGTATCATAACCATTTAGTTGGAGAGATTTAATTAAAGGGGTGCTATACTTGACATAAATCTTCCCGGTTCGGTCGTTCCATCAACAACCCAAGGAGAGGCGTTGAGCGGGACGAGGTAGCGCCATCTGGTTCGTGTCCTTTCATATGCAAACCATGATTAATTGATGCGGGAGCCACTCACTACCAAATGGTGCGTGCATGCATGGTCTGTTGTTGCAAACTGTCATCATCGTCATTTACGGCGCATATATTCGATTGCTGGTCTTGACTTTGACTTCACCCCATCCCGGCCCTTTCCGGATTTGAAAGCCGAAGTGCGGTCTGCCGCTCCAAACTGGCCTCGGAACGTCTTCTTCGTTCCACTACACGCAACGGAGCAAGTAGGTGTCATCTGCAGATACATGAACCGCTCGTTGCTTGTTTATTATGCCCCGGTCTGCTGGTGTCCGCCTGGCCCTGATGGTACCGAAAAACTAAACATTTTGTCTAAACTCATAATTGCGTAATTCCTGATTTTATTAGCAATCATCACAACACACCCAAAAAGCAAAGCAAAGACAACAGCTCCCTGGATTATCGTTTTCTGGACGAACGAGAGCAGATTGTAGCGGATGCTTGAAGGAGTGCAACCGATGTGGCAGGGCTGCCAGGTGCAGGAAATCACCAAAACTGTAAGGGCATCTTCAGTGGGGGTCTTTTTTTTTGGAACAACTTTATACTTGATTTGCATCTGCGAAACTTGAAAAGACCAACTTTGCGTTCCCCGCACCGGTGTTGTATTTCTTGTCGTTTAACCCGCCAACACCTGCCATCCTGTCAATCATTCTACATCAGAGATCAGAAGTTTTTTTTTCCAGAGATCAGAAGTTTTTTTTTCCAGAGATCGCCAAATCATTTTTACTGGCAGTATTTCCAGCGGGTGGATCGTCATGAAGAAAACGAATATTTTTTTTGGCTCAGGAAATACTAGCACACCGGTCCCAAGCTCGGTCCCAAGCTTAATGATTCGCCCCTAAGACCGTTACTCACACCAATACACTCTCAAATATTCTGTCAAAATAACAAAGCGAATCAAAACAAAAACCAAGATACTTGTACCAAAAGGTACTGAAAAGCACAAGAGTGCATGGCAAGGTGCAGACTGCAAGGTGTACTTTAGAACTAGGGGTTCTACAACAGTGAACCAATTTCAAATCGCTAGTTGTACATTGATTGTTGGTATTGAGTCGTTAGCAGACGACGAGGAATACTTGCTCTTTTGTTTGGCTGAAGGTGAGTGTGTGAACGCATGCATTTCATCTGAACGATATAAGATAATGCTGATTCGTAATTTCGAATGTAATTACTTAAAATGGAACTAGAGCTGTCGTAATTTCGGAGAAACAAGAGTCAAAACGGAAAGGGTCACGTCCTGGAAGACGCTCCAACGTCGACCGTGATCTCCGTTTCGGTCATCAGAAACTGTTCCAGGACTGCTTTAGCGACACGCGAACTTACGACGAAAAGCACATCCTGCGCCGTTTCCGCATACCAAAGGAGATGTTCCTGGACATTATACGACGGCTAGAGTCATCTGATGACATTTTTCAGATAAGTTGCGAAGCAGCTGAAAGAGTCGACCTGAGCCCGCTACAAAAATGCACTGCAGCCTTACGGATGTCGGTGTATGGTTCCTCAGCTAGTTCTCTCGACGAAAATGTAAGGATTGGGGAGGCCAACCTGCTGACCCTGTGGATTTTTTTGCAAAACTACCCTGAAGACTAACGGCCCGCAGTATTTGCCTCCCCCAACACCAAAAGAGGTGAAGAAACTGATGAACGAAAAGTTCGAAAAAAATTGCATGAATTCAGTGAACTTCCCAAAAGATTTGCGATTCATCTTAGCGAAATTCAGGAAACTTCCCAGAAGGTTTGCAATTCTCCCTGATGTTTATGGAACATCCCAGAAAATCAGGGAACTTCCCAGAAGTTGAAGTTTCTTCCCAGAAGTTCAGTCAACTTCCCTGAAATTCAAGGTATTTCCCAGAAATTCAGGGAATTTTCCATAAATTCACATGAGTTCAGGGAACTTCCCAAAAGTTAAAGGTTTTTTCCCAGAAATTCAGGCAACTTCCCTGAAATTCAGGGAGCTTCCCAGAAGTTCAGACAACTTATCAGAATTGTTTGGATATTTCTCAGAAGATCATAGAACTACCCAAGATGTTTTGGGAACTTTCCAGAGTTTCAGGGAACTTTCCAAAAGTTCAGGAACCTTTCCAGAAAATTAGAGAACATCCCATAAGTGCAGGGAACTTTCCAGAAATTCATGAAGCTTTTCAAAAGTTTGCGAATCTTCCTAGAGGTTCAGAGACTTTTTCAGAAGTTCATGAAACTTCTCAGAAGTATACCCAAGTAACATTGCCAAAACCATCCAGTTTTATTAGGTTTTATTAAGGTTTTATCAAAGCCACTAGAAATCAATTTGGTTTTATTATGACACCGTGGGGTGTCCAAATTTTTTTTTTTTTTGTGGGGTTTTTGAGAATCCACACCTTTTTTTTTTCAAACTTTTTTAATTTTTTTTTTTTTTTTTTTTTTTTTTTTTTTTAGTTTTTTTTTTTTTTTTTATTAAATTCTTATTTTGTTTTTTTGGGTGGTTTTTTTGGTTTTTATTATCTTATTATGGTCAGTTGAAAAAGCATTTTAAAACCATTTTGCCTCCAGTAAATGCCTGAGGCGGCAAATAGGCATTGAGGAAAGCCACCGAATAACCAAATAGTTTTAAGGTAGTCATTGCGAAGATAACTTGGCTTTACGACAGAATTGTGATTTTTTTTTCCAATCGCCATATTGAAATATTAGAAATAATAGAAATGTGGAGCAATAAATGCACCAAATTTTAAATGTAATGCAAATGAACTGAATATCGGAGACCAATTTCAACATTCTTTTAGATAACTTTATTGAATTTCATCAATTTTCAAGAAATTCATGTTTAATTAATCGAATATGTTTGTTTTTATTTTGTGTTTGTTGTTGTAAACGCGCATAATTTCCGAGGCGCATTAATTTTTGGCTCTTATCGTGCCAATATTCACCATACAATTCAATGCACATCTGATTTGGAGCATGCTACGCTGTAAAAAACTGAATATGTTTTGGATATTTTGCAATGAAACAAAATTTCCGGCAGACTTTTTTTTCTCAGATATTATTTACTGCTAAGTTTGACAGTTAAGTTTGACAGCAGTGGCCATTTGGCCGCAGGCTGGTTTTCAATGCAGCCAATAGGTTTTATGAAGGTTCTCAAGTGGTCATAGCATCTATCACTAGAATATTCTCAAAATCTTTATGGTCTTATAAAGGTTTTATTAAATTGTTTTCACAATCGTCTATAGAGTGGGCCACTTTGTACAAATTTTGGCTTTAAAGAAGCATAGAGGAATGGCAGTTTTGAATGTAGTTTTGTCAACAAAGCCTTGAGGAATGCTATACGGCTAGAATAAAACTTAAATTGTAACTTAGGTAGGGAACTTCTAACACATTCAGAAAACTTGAAGGACTTTAAGGAACTTCCTTGAAGTTCAGGGTACTTCCCAAGAATTCAGAAAACTTTCCAGAACTTCAGTAAACGTCCTCAAAGATCAGAAAACTTTCCAGGAGCTCAGCGAGTATTCTCATCCATCGTTTTGGCAATCTTATTCCACTTGGTTCTAAATTCATTGATGCTTTTGGGCCCAAAATCTCTCTATCGGTCTGGGCAAGGGTCAGTTTGGTGGGTTGAGTTCTTTCGGTATAAACTGAATCCCGTTGGTTTTATAGTACTGTAGCACTGTTTTACTGTAATGACAGCTTGCAAGATCTGGCCAAAATATGACAGGTTCATTGTGGGATCTGACGAATGGCAATATTTGCTTTTGGAGACATTCCGTTCTGTATCGCACTGAATTATATGTCTTATCAGTGATGAAAACCTTGGTCTTGACGTCTATATAAGGTCTGAGGCAACGCACTGCTTGCTTGTATTGGATGATGACGTAACACTATCCAACTTTCTATGGGCGCTCATAGGATCAGACAAAAAAATCGGTTCAAACGTTTATTATAAATGCTGAATTGTGGAAATATTCGTGATACAAATGCCATTTATTGAGCAGAAGCATTTCCTCCCGAAAACATGGGTCATTTATAGTGAATTTAACTGAGGTAATTGAATTTTTGCCAAACTACCTCTCAAAAGCTGGGAAACAATCGAGTTGCGATATAGAGCCAATTTTTCATCATTGATAGACTGGAATCGGTACGTAAATTTAAGTTTTATAGCGCACACAATAAACAATCACGGAGCGAACGAATAAAAAACATAGTATGGCGTAGCACTTTCCGAGCTCTTCTGTAGCGTGCGTAAGGAGTGCTGTGGTATTAGTGTCATGAGCGAATTTTGCTCATTTCACTAATATTGTTGTGGTCACTAGGCCAGACCTTATATAGACGTCATTGTTCCTACCGCAGCTACAGATGCTTTGCCAAATCATGTAATTACGTGCAAATTTAATTGCAAACACAAACTTGAATTTGGCAGGAACATCTCCCCGAGCCGTAGCCAAGTAAAATTTTTGTCCCGGTAGCTGTTTGAAATCGGCCTTTACATAGGTTTCATCATCCATGAGGAGACAGCCATTGAATTTAGTCAACACCTGATCATACAGTTTTCTGGCACGGATTCTGGCCACATTGTTCTGCTTTTGATCCCTATTTGGTTGACTACAGGCACGGTATGACTTGAAGCCTTCCCGGAGACGAATCCGTTGCACGGTACTGCGTGCGGCGCGAAACTTTTTGGCCAAATCGCGATCTGAGATGTTGGGGTTTGCCTTAATGTTCTTGATGACTTTGTTCCGCAGTTGACGGTTGACAGTACCCGCCTGGCGCTTGCTTTGAGGCTTGCGATCCGTCGACAAAGTTTCTCTGTACTTTTTCAAAACACGCCACAGGTAGGGTTACCATATTGTACCGGACTGAAAAGAGTACATTTATGAATTTACGTAAAAGAGTACAAAAGAGTACACAATTTCTTTGGATAATAATGAAACAAATTTTTTTTTTATTTGGATCAAGTTTCGCTCATAAAAAAATACTTAAAAATAGCACAAAGCTTTCACTTCTTGCACTTATCACCTGCTTTGTACAATATCCAACAATTGTTTGTCGTTTTCAATCATCTCATAAAACTGAACGCAATCTAGTCGATAGTTGAATTTCACCATAATCAAAGATTCAACCGACTTAGCAAATGGTTTCGATCATCTGACCAAAAGTTGTTCATGAAGCTGAATAAACGCTCAACGTTGGCGTTTTGACTGGGAATCGCGCAAAAGTACTGAGCAATCTTGAGAAGTTCCGAGCAAGCACTAGGAACAACACTTTGGAAATACTTGGTCCATTTATGAACTGCATGCAGCTTCCGAAAATCCTCGCCATCACCGTTGGATTCCAAGAACGAAGACAGATTGGACACTTGGTCGAATAGCAAGCTTTCGTTAACCTTGACTCCTTTCTCATCCAAATACTCGTCATCCCATTTCGGCAATTTATCCAACATCATCCATTGGAAAACTTTCAGTTCATCGTAGTGTCCAGTACATTTATCAAGATACACGAGGCAATTTTTGTAAACTTCCACAAACGCATTTTCCATCTTCAATGCAACAATTGAATTGAGGCTGTCTCGCAGAATCTTCTTCTCTTGCGGGGGACCTTGTGGCGGGGTCGGGGGGCCCCTTGCAGTTGCGGGGGACGCGAGGGGTTTTCTATATGTGTGCGCTAACAGTTTTTTTTTTTTTTTTTTTTGTGTTGTGTTTTTTTGTGTAGTTGTGCGGCAGAATAAGTTGGTTGTTAGGGGAAAATAGAATTAGTTAACGAGGGGTAGGAAAAATGTTCAGGATTTTAGTGATTAATCAATTTCGCGGAACTTCCGCCGTATCCCAATCTTGGAAGTTCTAAAAAGTTCTTGTAGGGTTTAACAATATCTCGGAAATGCTATTTATTTCACAAAAATTCCACCTAATCGACGAGCTTCCCGGATTTTTTTTTCAATTTCTCGTAAATTTGTAAAATATTTGTGATGTTCCGCTTTTTGTCATGAAAGATCAGGAGGTAAGTCACTCGGCCACCATGTGTTAACACCCTAAAAAACACAATCCACCACCCTTAAAACACACTCGCCACTACATCAAAGATAAATTCATTTCTGGCACCACTTACACGGATCGGTTGATTGTTTTCTCACTGTTTTGTTTTCCTCTCGCTTGCACTGATGTGATGAAGATGATCCAGGGTTGCCAATAGGCATACATTTTCGATGGAAGTATTGACGAATATGTTGTAATACCGAAACATCATACGACACACTGAAACACAAACACAACGTGGCAGAGTGACTAACCCCCTGTGAAAGACGTTCCAACTGGAAGTTCAAATAACTTCTGGAAAACTGAATCTGCTTCTCAAAGTTCCGGTAATTTCCAGTAAGTTGTTTCTATTCCATCGATGATCAGCATTCTTTTTGGAAGTTCTTCCAGAAACGTTGAGAATTGTTCGGCAATTAAATGGACTTCTCTAAAGATCCACCAGATCTCTTCTCAAAAGAGAGCGAGCAAACGTCATGACTATCTTGAAACTTCCAATAAGTTTATTCAACTTCCGAGAAGCATAATCACCTTTTGTCAAGTTCATTATATTTCTACCCATTTTTGGTAGATATTTCGAAGTTCATAGCAATTCAGAAAATATTTTTTTAAGAGTTTGTTCGGTTTCTAGAAGCTTAAATAACTTAATTAATAATTAATAATTAATAATTAATAATTAATATTTAATAATTCATGTAATTGCCGAGAAATGCATACAATTGTCTGAAAATGGTGGAACATGCAATTGAATAATGTAATATATAAAAACTATTCCTGGAAAAATCAAGATTTTTCAAACTTTTCCTCCGAGAAATACGAATTGAATCTATCTTCAACATATCATCGATTTCCCCCAGGAAGCTTATCAAAACGCTTCCTGTCATAGTAAAATATATCCTCTCCCCCAGAAGATAAGCCTGAATATTCTGATCCCCAGTAGACCTGCCAAAAGTTTCTGTAAAACAGGTGTTGAGTCGAAAAATTTGGAATGGACGAAAATCAGGATCGAGAATAAAACAAAACACTACTGTTGCAAAAGACGAACTGACACGGCTGAAGGTCTTTATTAAAACTAAACACTTCACTTACATTTTCTACTCTACTATATGCTGCGAGCCGAACGATCGCACCGATACTTTGCGTGTGTTGGTGTTATTGTTCCCGCCGTGAAGGGGTTCGGCCGCATTGGTCGAAGGCAACTTAACTCCTCAACAACAACAGGTTTCTCTAAAATGCATCGGTATGTTCTATTTGCGAATGCTAAAGGGCGATACGGTCAAAATTTGGTCAATATCAACTTGACGTATTTCTTTCAATTTTGCATTTAAAAAACCTGAACACCCCTCATTTTGAAGGTGTGTGTGTGTGTGTAGAATGTTGCTCCTATTTTGATTTTGGAATTCACTCTTCAGTTTTCAAAATGCCGTCCAAGCAAGAAGAGCAGCGTATCAAAATTTTGCTCGCGCATCGCGAAAATCCGAGCTACTCGCACGCAAAGTTGGCAAAATCGCTAAAAGTTGCCAAATCAACCGTTACAAATGTAATTAAAGTGTTTGGGGTACGTTTGTCGACAGCCAGGAAGTCTGGATCGGGGGGAAATCGAAAACCGGAAGCCGCTGAGACGACAAAGAGAGTTGCCGGTAGTTTCAAGCGAAACCCTAACCTATCTCTCCGAGATGCCGCAAATAAGCTGGGTGTATCGTCTACAACCGTGCATCGAGCCAAAAAACGAGCCGGACTATCGACTTACAAGAAGATAGTGACTCCAAATCGCGATGATAAACAAAATACGACGGCCAAAGCGCGATCCCGGAGGCTGTACACGACGATGCTGACGAAGTTTGACTGCGTGGTAATGGACGACGAAACCTACGTCAAAGCCGACTACAAGCAGCTTCCGGGACAGGAGTTTTATACGGCAAAAGGAAGGGGAAAGGTAGCAGATATTTTCAAGCACACGAAACTGTCAAAGTTCGCAAAGAAATATCAGGTTTGGCAAGCCATCTGTACCTGTGGCTTGAAAAGCAGCATTTTCATAGCTTCCGGGACTGTCAACCAAGAAATTTACGTGAAAGAGTGTTTGAATAAACGTCTGCTGCCTTTCCTGAAGAAACACGGTTGTTCCGTACTGTTTTGGCCGGATTTGGCATCTTGCCATTACGGTAAAAAGGCCATGGAGTGGTACGCCGCCAACAACGTGCAGGTGGTTCCCAAGGACAAGAACCCTCCCAACACGCCAGAGCTCCGCCCAATTGAGAAATACTGGGCTATTGTCAAGCGGAACCTAAAGAAGACCAAAAAAACTGCTAAGGACGAGCAGCAGTTCAAGGCAAACTGGCTTTCTGCGGCGAAGAAGGTGGACAAGGTGGCTGTACAAAATCTGATGGCAGGGGTCAAGCGTAAGGCCCGGCAATTCGGATTTGGAAAAGCGGAAGCCTAACTGAATATTTTTCATGAATTTTATACTAATTGAACTTGAAAAAGAAATTTAATTTGATTTTTTTAAATAAACGATTTCACCAATTTACACGCGTTTTCCCTTGACCAAATTTTGACCGTATCACCCTTTAATCATGACCAATCCATCAATAAACCGATTGTAAAATTTGAAGACTTCATTACTTTTCATTTCCGAACAATCTAAATACTATTCGGAATCGGAATATGTACGAGATAAGTCGTAAAATCCACAACAGTCACAATTCCGGGACGACCTCCTCATTTCGAACTTGTCATCGTTTTCCGGAAAATACATTGACTGCAAAAAAAAAGAGAACCATTCGTTATTCAGGAATGAAACGAAAAGGCAATTCGCTAACACCGCACAGTGGTCAGAAAATTAATAAAGCCGGACAAAAGTCATTTCTTCAGATTGATGAAACAGATCAATAACCACCAGAAATGTTTTCTACATAGTTTATACCATCTATAAACAAATCCCGATGTTTGAATTAACATTACTTTCGAACTAGTACCTCACTTAGAAAAGTTAACCACAGGCGCAAGGAATTTTGCATTTTTTTAATGATGTTTTACTAGGTTTACTACCATGAAACTTAACACAGTAAGAAATGTTTAAATGCTCTCAAATTGTTCAAATAGGTTTACTTTCTCATTCACATTACGTTTGAAATTGCATTTGATAAGATTTTCGGAGATCAGAGTCGGCAAAGTCTATGTAGTAATTTTTTCCTCATTTCACCGTTATTTAGTGATTTTAACACCCATCCCCGCTGATTCCCGCACTCATTCAGTGACTCACATGTTCCTTAGTATTTAAGGAAACAGGGAGTGAAAAAAAATCTGGCCTATTTTCGCCTAAACTCTCAAAAAATTGAAAAAACGAATTATTGAGCGTGTAGCCGACTTATGCCGGCTAGTCAAAAACAGTCTACTAGAGCATTCCGGGAATTAGGGTTTTGAAAACAAATGGCTTAAGCGCCACCTCAACAGAGGACCACTTGTCGTTTTGGGTGCCCGGCAACTCAAACCTCAGGGCGAGTTCAAGTGAAACGCAAATGCATGGAATGAACTAATAGACGTAAAGATCTCGAATTTCCAGAAGGAACTAACTCAAACCGTATAAAAAACTAATCAAGAGGAAAACCTTTCACCAAAACAAAAGCACGGGATGCCTATTCTCATCACCGGTCACGTGCTTTCCGAACACCTCGATCTCACACGCTTCAAGACAAGAGGGAGGGCTGAGATTCCCAAGCAGCCCAACTCGGAGTACAACTAACAACAACAAAATTCTACAACAAAACGATGAAACGTGAGAAACCTCTTGTGTTCAGTACACCTCCATGACGGGAACTTTCTAACCTAACAATTAATGTAACTAACTACAAATTTTACCAACATTCCAAAACACATTTATTGACTTTTAAAACAACCCATATTTATTTACAACTGCCGTAGGGGCACCCTAGCCTACCCAAGTAACCATTAAGCACTAAAACGTGGCATTATAACAGCATTATATCTGCATATAGAGCAGCACTAAATGCCAAGAAGCTCTATATTCAGATATAATGCTAATATAATGCTAAAAAAGGCGAAATAACGTGCTAATATAATGCAGAAGTGACAGCTCGTTAATAGCATTAGCAATGCTATATTAATGCACCTAAACATAACAGTCATTTTTGATAGCCCGTTTTTGGCACTGCTAATGCTATTATTCTGCATATATCTGCTATCCATTCACGATTTATTTTTAGAAATATTTTTTCTTTTGCTTCTTCTTATTCATGGTTTAAGCAAAAAAAAGAAGGAAAAAAATGGATGTAACAATGAGCTATAAATATACCACTTAGTGTAAATTCTTATTATTAGTATTGAACGGAGGTATTAGTATGAGTATAGCATTATTTTGTAAATTTAATGTACTGTGAAAATTTCCTGTACTGAGTCTCGAACCAAGGTACCTTGTATCAACATGCATGTTTTGACCGCTGCCTTTGCTGCCTGTGCTATATGGGATGTGTTTGAACGCTACAAAATATGTGATTGACTTTTCAGCAGAATGTTATTTTAGTCAGGATGACAGGGCTGCCAGCGAGTGAGGAATGATATTTATATAGCTTGGAAGTTTACCAAAAAAATAATGGTTCCAATTTCTAATTCATTAAATGTTACACATTCACACACAATTCCCCAGTCTCAAACCGGTTCGTCTGCTAACAATATAAAAAAAGGTTACATTAATGAGCCTATATAAATAGATGATAGTTAAAAAAATGTGTGTTACGTATAGCAAATGGAGGTATGAGTAAACTTAGCCCGAAAGTTTATCATGCATGGAAAAATAAAAATAGTGCAGCATTTCAAACATCCATGGAAAGCGTTGAAGTTGACTACCCCTTAAGTGTAAAAAAGGTTGAGGGTCTGGAACATAAAAAAATTTCAATATTGAATTACCTTTAATAAAAGCTCTGGCAGGTGAGTCACAAATGAAGGCTCGGATTCTAACAGATAATTTGAACCCAGTAATGTCGATGCCAGACTCCAATATTGGAAGGATTTCGTTCACAAAGGGTCCTAAGGATTCTTTCACTCTTTTTGGTATACCCTTCCCGTAGAAAATTCCAATGATCATTGGTTTGAACAATGAATCCTCGTGAATGTTGAACAATATCGACCAAACTTGATCAGTGCCATTTTTGAACAACGGTAATCCATCAATGTTGATGTTTATGCTCACCAATGTTGGGTTGTTCAATTCTACAAAATATTTACGAATGCAGTTTTCTAAAATATGAACTAATTAGTACTTTGTGACAAAAAATAATATTATATCTTTTTAATTACCAAAGCCCTGATGCCAATATTGTCCACCACTTATATCAACGATTGAAGCTTTGAGCCTTGGGGTACGGAGGAGCCGTCTTGGACATTTCGGAACTGTTTTGTCTAGGTGGTTCAATTTTTGTAACAGCGGCCTCAATGCATTCTGTGAAATGTTTTTTTTTTTTTTAATAATCGTTTATTTGTACAGGCTCAATCGAATCAACTTTACAGAGCCAAATTTTCATATTTATATACATCATTTATCTTAAAACTAAAGTTAGGAGGGTAGAGCCGATTACTCGCGGCCGTCTCGAGGTTAATAGGAATTACAAATTACGGATGGGAAAGAGGGTGGGAATTTAAGGTATGGTTTACATAACACATTAAATTTAAATTCTAAATTATCTAAAAACTTATAACTATACAATTTATGGTTTACTTTTGACTTGAACATTTTTTGAAAAAGAAAAAAAAACACACATACACAGATAAAAAAAAAACTTATAGTAAACATACAGGTTAAACTAACTACAATCTAAGGCTAATGTTAGTCAAAAACACATAAATGAGTTTCATGTACTCCAAATCACCTACAGCCAAAATATCTCGAATTGGCACATTGGGTTGTCTACCTCGAGCCCGAAGGGAATCATAAAGCTCCGATCTGACTCCACGATGTTCAGCACAAGACCAAATAACGTGATCTGCGTCCTGATAGCCTTGTCCACACTCGCAGAGATTGCTGTCGCTCAGCCCAACCCGGGTTCTGTGAAATGTTGTATTGCATGCTCCAGTTTCGAAGGAAGAAAGACAAACTTTCATTTTGGCTACTACATAGAACAGATTCTTCAGCGAATGAATCATCTGGCGAAGAGATGTTCCACTCTTCACTATAGAGTTGGTCTGGGCTATTAGCGGTTTCAGAATTGTTGAAACTTTCATCTTCGGATTCTATGAATAAATTTGAAGGCGTAGAAGTGGCTGATGGAGATGTAGCTGTTTTTGAAACCAGATCATCAATATGTTCAGGTGAGTCTTGGTGAGTAGTATCGTAGTTTCGATACGAGTTTACTTTACGTCTATAGTTTCCACTTTTCAAAGTTTTATTCCACTTATTCCTGTCCATATTGGTTTTTGTTGTTACTAAATATCAAATTAGTTTTCAATGCTTTTGTAAACATATCCTAAGCATTATATGATAGCCTTATATTGGCACTAAATGCAGATATAGAGCATGTATGCTGTGAATATGGTAAATGCTTTTAAGAATTATAACAGCTTTATATGCGCATATAATGCTGGCAATAATGTTAAATTTTGGTTAGTGCTTGAATGCATTTGTGATGCTAATATGAAGCTTGCATGCATAACGTATGCTAATATAGAACTTTTAAGTAACATTAATGCTGCTATAGTGCTATTATCGATCTATAGTTTAATGCTTATGGTTACTTGGGTATATATCTCCTATTCTCTAGCAGTGCGGATTTGCAAAGACTATATTTAGATTGCGCTTACTTAACAATACGCATGCATGCGGTCACCTTTGTACATTACTCACGGTTTTTCGTCTACTTTACCGACGTCTATCTTATCGCCATCCCGTCGCCCCTACGACGCTCGCACCACGCAGAACACCGAGTAGTGAAGCGACTCCACTCGTCTTTCACCAAAAGTTTTGATGTGATGATTTCCCGATGAGTGGGTGGGAAAATCGCTCTATTGAAGCGCGCTATTGACGATCGCAGCTTCCTTCCAATTCCGGCCGAAATTGGGAACTTTAATGCTGGCACGTGGGGTCAGGGTAGTGGTGATAATGATGGTGCGGTGTGCCGAGCGGGAGGTGTACCAAGCTATAAAAGCCGTAGCACGGCTGTTCAACTATGTAAGGGCATTGTCTTCATAAATCAATAGAATATATTTATGTTACCTATTTGGCTTCTTTCGATCACGCACAGCACCGCACTTTCTAGCTAATTTTAATTATTTAAGAACTTCCTACTTGAAATAAACGAACAATTAATTATACTGCACCTAAGACACTTCTCACGCTAACATTACCTCGACAAACACACCGCAAAACTATATACAAAAAACCTTCACAACCTGCCTCTTCCACGGGTCAAATTAAAGTGGACGAGAAACCATTTCGTATTCCTCAGATAGGCCGCTCTAATGTTCTTGACCTTCGTTCCGGAAATCGCAAAACGGTCTTTTCCAAAGGCGATCTCCGATTACCCTTTGAGACGATTAGAGGTAGTTTCTCCCTTTCACTCGAGCATCCTACATCTGACTCTTTCATTCCAGTCTATGACTTCAAGCTTGTCTTATTATTACTGACCCGACGACAAGTAATCCTGCCAAGAGATTACACTCAATCCCACGGATCAAGTTTTATGCTCTAAATGAGAAAAGTCTCGCGCCGAGTAAGCGAATGAACTCCTAAATGAGTGAACTGTCCTGAAGCAATAGTTTACTATAGAGCGATTCCACGAACAGTTTTTATTTTTTGATTTGCATGAAACCTTGCATACAAGTTTTTGGGGAAGAAAAACCCCGTTTTGCATACTTGGTTCGCCATTTTGAATCTAGCCTTACTTATGAGAAGAGCCTATGAAAAATGCACATGATATCTTCAAAAAATTGTATCTCGGAAACGGTTTGTCCGATTGGTTTGGTGTCTTGGGCGAAGTTTTAGACAATTGTTGGTGCTATATGGAGAAAATATGCACGGTAAAAAAAAGTTTGGTTTTTGTGTTTTGAACTAAAATATAGATTTTCCCTTGAAAGTTACATGTCAATATTTTTTTAATTATCCTTATGTTATAGCTGATTGAAAATGCTATCTAGTGCACAGTGGGTTGTTCTGGAGAAAAATAGGTTACAATGAAAAAAAAATTTACAATTTTCAAAAAAGCTGTTAAGAAAAGTCAAAAAAGTTTGTCACTCTAATTTTATGAAAGTACATCAAATTTGCAAGCAAAAAGTACTTCGGTAACATTTTTCTAAGATGCACCGTTTAGAAGATATTACTGATTTAATATTGATTTTTTTGATAACTTAATAAGTTTTGGCCCTTTTCGGATGTACTCCGTGTTTTTTCAGTTTCAAAAGTATTTTTTTCGGAAAGATTGGAAAATTTTGAGTTAAAATGACACTGACAGCTTAAAGATTTGAGTGAAATTCTCTGCCTTAAAAGTATTTTGAAAAACAAGTTACAAAATCCCACTATCAGGAACAATGATTTCTTCAAGTAATTTTTGGTGCGTTGTGCTGAAAACGTGCTAACAAGTATTAGATACAGGTAATTAGATACCAGTTAGCTGTACTACGTACAGTTGGTGATTGTAAACATGGTCTTTGTTGGAGCTAGTCCACCATGGCCACGCTGGCCATAACGAGGCTAGCTCCGTCGATGACCGTTTCTTAATAATAAATAAAAAGAACGCAGTCTTAGTCACCTTCCATCAAACTAGACGGCTGCCGACTGATACCTCAATCAACAACCGCCGCACTCTTTATTCATTCCAGGTGTATACAATTTACAATCTTCTTCAATAACAATATACCTACGCCAGCAAATCTACCTCGCTCCAACTCTCCAAACTCGTACCTGAAGGTTCGACGATACCTGAGCGTTCAACTCTACCTATCTTCCAACAGTCTTTACCCAGCATTCTATGATTTCTACCCGTGAGCTGTATAATAATGTCTGACTTGGTTCTGAATTCATCCAGTATCTACCAAACAGTAAATGCAGAAAGGTTGCTAGTAGCATAGTGATTATAGTAATTTCAGCTCATAATCCTGTGTTTTTGAACGAGATCCAGTGTTGTTTGATAACATAATAATTGTAAAGGAAAGTGTAACACGTTTTGGTGCAAAGTTAAGTTTTAAATACACATTATAATTATATGTTTTGTGATATTTTCGTACAAAACTAACAATTGGAAAATATTTTCTATGTTACAGATTACAAAATGAGTAAAATAAGATTTATTCGCCCATTCAAAGACATTCAGTGTTCGAAAGAGCTGCGATATCTCACGGATGGTATCATCCAAAAACTAAAATCAATTGGATTTTCCAAGGTATCCACACTGAACACCAAGGATTTTGGTATTTGTTCGTCTTGCCGTCTACATATTGATTCAAGAGCTCACCTCACCCAAAACGAAGAACAAAGCGTAGCCGGCGGCTCAAGGATGCCAACTGTTCAGATCATACCTCATGTACCTGATTCGCAAAGCTATGAAAGTTTGGTCACGATACCATCAGCGTCAACGCTAAGCACAATTCAATCAAATGAAGACTTCACGATGCCTGTAGACGTCGAAATATTCAACCGAGGAATAGCAGCTATTCGTGTTTCGCCTATAGATTTAGGTAAGGTTAAAAATGTTCACTATCCTGAAAAAAAGTGCGCTGAAATCGTCGAAGGTGTACGAAGAAATCTTTTTAAATTAGACGCTGAAACAGAAAAAGCAAACGAGTTTGATGAAGTCATAGAAAATATGAAAATTAAATTTTTAAATTCAGCCTCAAGGCAAGAAAAACTATCAATTTTATCAAGAATGCATCAATTTTATCAAGATGCAAGAAAGGAAAGAAATAATGTATTTGATTCATCTCAAGGTTCAAGCTCTGGAAAAGCTTTGAGTAATGAAACAAAAGAACTGGTTTTGAATTTTTTTGAGGACGATGATATAAGCCGTGCAATGCCAGGCCAAAGAGATTTTGTTAGCGTAAAGACAGGAAATAAGAGATTAGCTGTTCAGAAAAGATTGTTAATGATGACATTGAGAGAAGCTTTTAATCGCTTTAATGAAATGTACGTCAATGTAAAAATAGGGTTTTCATCATTTGCAAGCCTCCGGCCAAGGCAATGTAAACTATTGACTATCACAGGAACACATAATGTTTGCGTTTGCACTACGCATGAAAATGTCAATTTAATTCTACATAGCTTAAAAAAATACAATGTTCTAAAAACATTAACGAATAGATTACTTTGCGAAAATAAGACAACTCATTGCCATCTACGAAGATGTAAAAACTGCCCAGATACCTCAGTTTTAGAAGACAGTTTATTGAACCAACTGGAAGAAAACTTTGTTGAAAAGCTTTCATTCGAACAATGGGTTACCACTGACAGATGTGATTTAGAAACTATTGTAAAGCAAACCGATGAGTTTGTTTCATTTTTCAGCTCAAAATTAGAAAGTTTGATTCCGCATGATTTTGTAAAAACCGAACAATCCAATTTTTTGAAAACTACAAAAAAAACATGCAAGATGGTGAATTTTTAGTGACTTTTCTGAAAATTACAGCTTCATTTTGCAGGATGAAGTTCAATCACACCATTGGAACGTGCAACAGGCCACAATCCATCCTTTCGTAATATATTATACTGAAAATATGCAAATTAAACATTTTAGCTTCATTATAATTTCTGAAGAACTAAGACATGATTCAGTCGCTGTTAATTTGTTTATTGATAAAGTGATAAACTTTTTACAAATTGATCAAAATAAAAACATAAAATTTTTTTATTTTATGTCAGATGGTGCTGCTTCACAGTATAAAAACCGAAAAAACTTTTCTAGCCTTTGTAAATTTAAGTCAAAGTATGGTATTGAAGCTGAATGGCATTTCTACGCAACATCGCACGGAAAAGGTCCATGCGATGCTATTGGAGGTACGATAAAACGCATGGCTACCAGAGCAAGTTTAGCCAAAGAACGCGAACACCCGATAAAGACTGCAAGAGAGTTGTTTAATTGGGCAAACAAACGAAAAGAAGAAGAACTTACAAAGTTGTCATTTTGTTATTCTACTACAGAAGAATACGAAAATATGTCTTTGCAGCTAAATAATCAATATAATAATGCAAAAACAATTCAAGGAACTCAAAAATTCCACTCATTTCTTCCTCTATCAGAAAATACAATAAAGGCAAAGCTTTATTCAAACTGTCCTGACAATGATGCCAAAATATTCGATATTGTTAAGAAAGTTGTGTAAACAATAATTTTATAAAAATACAGGAATAAAACTAAACTGATGATATCCAGCATATAACGTTATTTTTTATTGCGCACAATCACCATCCCTGAAAAATAAGCTTAATTCGCTCTTTTGAATCTTGCTAATTGAGGAGCTTGCATTTGCAGTTCTCAAAAAGGTGTATCTCGAAATCGAGTTGTCTCATCGGTTTGATGTCTGTGGCGATGTTCGGCAATAGAGAGAAAATATGCATAAACACATCCAGTTTAAATTGATTAAACTGTTAGGCGATATGCAAGAGTTGAATGCACATTTTCAACACAATACACCAAAAATAACTGGAAGAAATCCTTGTTCCTGATAGTGGGATTTTGTAACTTGTTTTTCAAAATACTTTAAAGGCAGAGAATTTCACTCGAATCTTTAAGCTGTCAGTGTCACTTTAACTCAAAGATTTCCAATCTTTCCGAAAAAAATACTTTTGAAACTGGAAAAACACGGAGTACATCCGAAAAGGACCAAAACTTATTAAGTTATCAAAAAATCAATATTAAATCAGTAATATCTTCTAAACGGTGCATCTTAGAAAAATGTTACCGAAGTACTTTTTGCTTGCAAATTTGATAAAATTAGGGTGACAAACTTTTTTGACTTTTCTTAATAGCTTTTTTGAAAATTGTAAGTTTTTAAAAAAAAAAATTTTCATTGTAACCTATTTTTCTCCAAAACAACCCACTATGCACTTGATAGCATTTTCAGTCAGCTATAACATAAGGATAATTAAAAAATTATTGACTTGTAACTTGTAGGGAAAATCTATATTTAAGTTCAAAATACAAAAACAAAACTTTTTTTTTACCGTGCATATTTTTTCCATACAGCACCAACAATTGTCTAAAACTTCGCCCAAGACACCAAACCAATCGGACAAACCGTTTCCGAGATACAATTTTTTGAAGATATCATGTGCATTTTTCATAGGCCCTTCTCATAAGTAAGGCTAGATTCAAAATGGCGAACCAAGTATGCAAAACGGCGTTTTTCTTCCCCAAAAACTTGTATGCAAGGTTTCATGCAAATCAAAATATATGAAAATTACTCGTTGCTGAAATGATATGGAACCGCTCTATATGCGGGAGTTCATCTATTGCATGCAAGCTTATTGGAAAAATGCGTATCATTTGGAATAGTAACTGTTGTTCATCAAATTCATGCTACCTTAATTATATTTCAATCATATACCGCTACAAGCGACGCGCAACTTGGTGGCCATTTTTTCTTTCTGCTAGACCAGTGCGCTCGTGTGGTACCACATGCTCAGACTGTGACAGCAGTTCAGCGCGTGTACTGTCGTGTGACTGTACAACATTGAAAGTGATTCTATGGAATTTAAAGTTTTTGTTTACAATCCAGGTAACTAAAATAACCCAGTGTTAAAATTATGAGAAAACAATTATAAAAGCTTATTTTGTTGTTGTTTTTTTTTTGCAGCCAGCAGTATGAAACTTTCGAAAAGGCGTTTGTTTGACATCTTCCGGGAACTAGAAAATAAGAAGAATGATTAGTAATTTCCATTTAATTCCAACTACCTTTATTGCTTATCTTGACAGATACGCGTATTTCGTCTACAATGTGCAGACTTCTTCAGTGTCGTGTACTAATACTGACTGAAGAAGTCTGCACATTGTAGACGAAATACGCGTATCTGTCAAGATAAGCAATAAAGGTAGTTGGAATTAAATGGAAATTACTAATCATTCTTCTTATTTTCTAGTTACAGGTATTCCACTAAACAGCTCACACTCTCCATAATTCATCTTCCGGGAGTCAACTGAAATGCCTAGAGACAAGTAGAAAAGTGGTTTGACATCCCGTATGTTGGCTCAACTCCATCAAGATTTTCGATTCACGATCAAGGTAGTTCGGAGAGAAGTCTCCCGGTTTTGCTCCAAGTTCTATGAACGATGGGACAAATGTAGTAAGACTCTTTCCGTGTTTTTATCCCGTTACGGCGGTTGGTTGAATGGTGAGATTGTTTTTGAGATCCCACACATTGAGAAGGTAAAGAAGCGGGTGTGCGTAGGTCGTCCGTCGAAATCGTTTGAAGATTCGACAACGCGTTCGAAAAGGAGAAAAACAGAGCCACTTCGAGAGAAACACTCTGCCGTTGAACTTTTATACGCCGCTGCTACGCAATTTCGATCTGAAGGTGATGAACAGGTTGTAAAATTGCTTCAAATTTTGTGCAACAGTCCTCGAACGGCAGCAGACATTCTGGATGCTTACAATAGGTCTGGAGCATACTCCTTACCTGTTAAGGTAAGCCCTGAAAAGGGTGTATCCTTAATCATTGAAGCAGATCTCAGTAAGGCTCAGTATCTCTTGGTGAGATCCGTGGCGAAAGAACATCATGCGGATGTTATTCCATCTTATGATGCGGTCCTTGAAGCTAAACAGAAGACATACCCGTCACCGGATTCCGTTAAAGTCAATGGAACGAGCGCGGAGGTGAGGCTTCAGGATCTTTTGAATCATAATGCATCCCGAATTGTGGAAGTATTGGATAGCAAGGGATTACTGAATGATTTGGCAGAAACAGACCTCGAACTTGCACATAAATGGGGCTGCGATGGTAGCGGTGGTCATCCCCAGCACAAGTTAAAACTTCCTGACAAGTTTGAGGAACATTCGTTAATTTTGCTTACTGCGATTGTTCCGCTTCAGCTGAAAGTTTGCGGCGATGCTGTAGACTCTCAAGTCATTTGGACGAATCCGGTACCGTCATCAACACGTTTCTGTCAACCGCTCCACATACAGTTCCTCGAGGAGACGAAAGAAAGTTTGAAGGAAGAAGAAAAATATTTCGCTGATCAAATAGAATCTTTGCTACCATCTACCGTAGTTTCAGGAAATGGGAAAAGGCTGAGAATCCATCATCGTCTTTCCATGACAATGATCGATGGAAAAGCCAGGAACATATTAACTGATACTTCTTCGATGGCAACATGTTGTGCTTGTGGGGCCACTCCAACGGCAATGACTGTCAGTTCAGTGGTGAACAGACCAGTGAATACAGCTGTATTTAAATATGGCATATCTGTTCTTCACGCACGCATTCGATTCCTTGAATGCGTTTTGCATGTGTCTTACCGGCTGGAGATCAAGAAATGGAGTGCCAATAAATCAGCGTATATGGAGAGGAAGACACAAATTCGAAATGGGCTAAGGAAAGAATTAGGAATTCTGGTGGATGTTGTGAAGGGCTCAACAAATGAAGGGAACACAGCCCGAAAGTTTTTCGAAAACCCTTCCGTAGTGTCAGCTATCGCAGGATTCAACAAGGAACTGATTGGACGTTTTTCAGTCATCCAAACTGCATTGGCTTCGGGCAAGGAAGTAGATGCCAATAAGTTTAGGGTCTACGCATTGTCGATGGTAATAAATACATGCCTGTTTTAGTGCATTTCATCCTGATCCACGGAGCTGATGTCATGGCATCAATGGAGTTGCCCATGGGAGTTTATTCAGAGGAAGCCTTGGAAGCACGGAATAAAAATATCCGATCGTTTCGAGAACACAGGACCCGCAAATCTTCTACCGAAGCTACGATGACGGATTTGTTCAACAGATTACTGCTAACTGGAGATGCAGTGTTTTCTTCCTTCAAATCTACCAATCCAAAGCACCACAAAAAGCTTTCAAGAGAAGTTCAACAACTTTTGAAGTGAACTAAATTTATAATTATTAATTTTTTGAAGCAAATTAATTCCATAATAAATACACCGTTATTTAATGATTTTAAAACCCATCCCCGCTGATTCCTGCACTCATTTTAAGACTCACATGCTCCTTAGTATCTAAGGAAACAGGGAGTGGAAAAAAAAACTGGGTAATTTCATCTAAACTCTCAAAAAATTGAAAAAACGAACGGTTGAGTGACGCGCAACATTTTCATTAAAATTATCCATAACATTTTTTTATATTAAGTTATACCCAAATACTTTGTTGAGCAAAAATATGCGTCACAATTTTCCCTACAACTTGTCAGAAGACCACTTTTTCAAAAAAATTTAAACAAAAAAGTTAGTACGGAAAAACTGTTTTTTTTTTTTAGGTACACCCTAATTTAAAGCAGGAAAATTGCTCTAGCTTTGTCAAATGAAGAGCTAGGCAATAGATTTTTTTAGCAAAGTTGCTTGAAATTATAATTTTCTGCAAAGTTTACTATGACACCAATCTTCTATATTGCTTCCTTGAAAAGTTAGCAACAGCACCGCCCTAGCGGGGAAGTTCCGAACTAAAAAAAACTGTCACTACAAGATGGCCAACATTCCTAAGATCAACTTTGTGGAAGACACCAAGTTTCCAAAATGCAACCCCTAGGAGTTATTGATTTCGCCGTGAAAAATGGCTTTTCCGACTACTGTGCACCGGCAGCAACTTGAAGTGATTATCAGCTTCCGAGGCGAGCAACACCACTGTCTGTCCGGCGCTGGCATTACCCGCACCAAACTCGGCCACTTTCGGCTCAAAAGCAGTGCAGTGTTTTGGAACGGTATTTACCAGATTCAAAATGATGCAAAATAGCTCCGGTATCAAACAAAATTTACAACACCGGTGCAGCGATATTTTTGCGTTTAGTCTAAAAAAATAAATCCAAACCACGATTTGGACCACCGTTGAAGATGCCCTAATGATGGCAGCGTTTCGATCGAAAACTGGAATTCTCACGATTTTATCCTGAGTTGGACAATCTCTGAATAAATTCAGCGATTACCAGCATCACTGCCCGAATCAGTTCTAATCTCATTTACTCCACTCCCTCCCACGGCAACCCCAGAATCGTGGAGAACAAATTTTGCGGCTTCCAGCTCCCGGACAGGACGAAACAGTCTCAAGCGTATAAGTTTCACTACACCATCGTATGGCCGAAACCAGTTCGTTGGCAGAAAATAGCACCGCAGTAGGCCTGCCTAGCTGAGCATCGAAAAATAACAAACTGTATCCATTGGGAGTGGTATCCCGGGAAACCAAGAGGCTCACAGAGCACAGAAAATGGGGTTGGGAGACAGTTCGTTATCTGGAAATAAATGAAAGGATGTGTCATCACCATATCTGGCCACGGCACCACAACGATGCGATGCAGAAGGAATGAGACGCTCATTTACATTCGATCCACCGCAGTCACTCAACGCCTACGAGGCCCATAGGCTAGATAATGGAAAACTTTGTGCGATGCAACTTTCACTCCTCCCTGTGGTGGAGTAATGCAGCAGCTGTTGACCACCATGCAGGGGATCCGTCGTTTCTCTTTGAAAACGGTTCCAATGTCCATCCTAATGCGATACCATTCAAGGAGTCTTCTAATCGGCTAAACCCATTAGTAGAGGAGGATGCACCTTCGCCCACAACATGCATCATCATCGACCAGAAAACCGATTATGCACCGGAACAAACGGACGCGATAGGTGTTGTATCCACTTGATGTGGCCCGATTAAATGGGATCAGGATTGGAGAAGTTTACGCGTCATCTTGAATATAAAACGAGGGGTGGAAAAGTTCGCAAACACAAAAGGATGAAATCGACGCCTACTGCCTTCATTGGCTTGATTCCGTTGAAGCAGCTAGGCCATTTGAAGTCGTCGTCGTGGGGATGAATAAAATAACAATAGACACAACAGGAGCGGATTTTCCCGTTTCTGCCGAGCATGCCAAAGGGACACAGCTGTGAAAAATGATGTGCGAGATCATTTGCCAGATTTCCTTTCGGCACTCCGGTCGATGAGGATGAGAGGAAGATCATCGTTAGCATCGTGCAGTGCATGCAAGTATGAATACATGTTTATAAATGTGATTCGTTCTTATTCTTCTTCCCCTCCAAGAGAGCCTGGAAGAAGATAGCAGCAGGTATTCAGCTTGCAAGGCGTCATCCGGCGGAACAGTTATTTACCCGACGACGGACACTTTACTCGCCTAAATCGCCCGCTATAAAATGTAGATTGCGTGAAAGGATTTTGAAAGGAGCTCAATCGCAAAGGGCAAATGGTCGAGTTTAAAGTCGGTGGGATTTTGAATGGTTTTTTTTTCTTTCTTGTAGCAAAGGGGACAATGTCTTCGCTGGGATTTTTAGATTTATTTTACGCAGGAAAAGATAAAGCCCAGATCGTTCATTTTTTCTTGTCGTTTCACAATCTGTTACTCTAGCTAACGACCTGAGCGAGGCGTAAATGGGATTTGTTTAGGTACTTACTGAAAGATTTGATGCATTTTGGGTGAGTGTTGACGAGGAAAAAGAAGGGTCTGTTTTTGAACATTTGAAAGTATAACATGCATTATTTAACATGAACATAATTGACCGCCCGAGGTTGCAACTCCGTTATTGCCAGATCAACTGTTATAACGCAGAGAACCAACCGACGATGCTTGGGGCTAACATACATCTTCAATGTCTGACAATTGGTGATCCCAAACTAAAGCCATGCCGGTGACAGCCTCGCCAGAATGCGGGTCAAATAAGGAAAGGGTAGGAATGTGTTGACGTGATACTCCCTTTATTTGAAGCCAAGAACACCTCTGTACTGCTACGAGAAATAACGGGGTTCGTTTTGATAAACGATCCACTTAATGCTTATATATCTTTGCTTTCAGATTATTCTCCTTTTAATTGGTTTTAAGGAGATGCGCAAAAATCTATTTAAATAAAGCGTGTCCGGAAAAATATTTTGTAACTTTGTCGCATCCGTGGCCTGAGTCAGTGTCAGAATTTCTTTCAGTGTATGGTTTAGTTGTCAGTGGATTCTTTAACCGTCGCGTCAACGTGCATTTTGTTTACTTTTTAATTGAAGTTTTGAAAATGGCGACAACAGGAGCGGCGAAATCTTATTTTGGACAAGTGGTTAGAAAATCCTAATCGTTCACAGAAAACATTCGCAAATTCGGTCGAGGTGACATAATACACGGTGTGGTATGTCATCAGCAAGTTTCTAAAGACTGGACTCGGAAAAATGAGACACACAAAAATGATCACCAAAAATTCATTTTAGATCGGATACTTCTCAAATGTGCAGGGATTAAATAACTATATATTAGCTATGTTCTGGCTTAATTTATTTATTGAATTTCCTCCTCCAAGCTGAATGCTCGTACATTTCTCTTAACACTGCTCATGAGATCTTGGGCGAGGCTTTGTCCATCTTCCTTACACAATTTCTCCCAGTTTTTCTTCAAAGCTTCATCGGTTTTGAATGTTTTTCCGCTTTTCTTCAACTTCTTCTTCATTATCGCCCAAAACTTTTCGATCGGACGAAGTTCTGGTGTATTTGGCGGGTTCGCCTCCTTCGGGACCACATTAACGCCCTTCGCAGCAAGCGCTTCTGCAAGCATTCCTCTCGATAAATCTGCCCGTTTATGGTGCCGGTTGTAACGAACGGTTTGCTGTACCGTCCGCACTCGCAGATCGCCTGCCACAACAGGTACTTCTTCGCGAATTTGTCCATCTTTCTCTTCCGGAACTTTGCCGGAACATCCATGCGGGTCGTACCGACAAAAAACTCGAGGCCGGGGATTTATTTGGTGTCCGCCTTGATATATGTCTCGTCGTCCATGACGGTACAGCTTCCGCGCACGCAATTTGGCCACCGTGTTTTGCTTGTCAGTTCAGTTTGGCGCCTTTCTGACCTTAAAAACACGTAGCCCAGCTCGCTACATGGTCTGCTGGACGAACCACTTCGACGAATTGACCTTTTTGGCCACGTCTCGGGTCGAAAGGTTCGGGTTATTCTTAAAGTACTGCCTTATCTTCCACGCCTTCTCTGGGTATTCCGTTTTCGGTTTTCGGCCGCTTCCAGCACGCCGGTCAATGGTCTTCGTCTCCTACAACATCTTCACAACGCGGGACACGGTGGAATGGTGGATTCCAAGCCTTTTGCCGATCCATCTGTGCGACTGACCAGGATTATCGATCACCGCGCTCAAGATTTGCTGGCGTAGCTCTTCTTGTTTCGAATGCATCTTGAAAACAACTTGACAGATCGCAATAAAATTTTGCACATATAAACATAACTCTAAACTAGTATTGCCCAAAATTTCATTAACTTTTACGCACGCGATAAAAAGTTACACCCAAAACAAAGTGTCGCATTTTTTCCGAGTCCAATCTTTACAAACCAAAACGGTTCAGAGGAAGACAACCAAGCAGTAGAAAAGGGGAACATGCAACAAACAAGATGAGAAACAAGTGGTGAAAATATACAAGAGGAAGCCCAACATATCGTTCTGAGATGTTGACAAAAAAAGTGGATGTAGCTATGTCAACTGTGCAGGACATTAAAGTGAGATGTGGACTGAGATCATTTAAAGCCCAGAAGAAACCACACCGAGATGATGAAAGGCTTGAAAAAGCGAAAAGCCGGGCCCGAAAGCTGTATGATTCGCTATATGATTAACCAAACACACAGGTTGCATCGTACAGGACGGTGAAACATACGTGAAGGCTGACTTTTCACAAAAGTTGACAAAAGCTTACAAAAACAAAGGACAGAAGCCTCCACAAACCTTGATGGCAGGAGTCAAGTCGAAAGTACGAAAGATTGGGCGTGAGGGTGAAGTTTAAAACTATTATTGCAAAAGTGTAAAGGAACATACTTGAGGAAAATAAATGTCGAGAAAAACGTTTGTTTGAACCTCTGTTTGTGTGACATTTCTGTTAAACCTATAACGTTCATGTGATGACACAAAATTCATTTCCGGACACGCATTATAAGTGCTAATTTGAACCAACAGAAAAGATGCTATTGGGACCACTTGCAAGTTTCCATGAAGTGAGGGTTCGATTCCCGCTCCATCCTGTGGAACTTTTCGCAAAACGAAAATGTCCATACTGGTCCACTGGGTGTTAGGTTAAGTTTTCCGTAGTAATTTTCTCGATGTTTAATGTTGAGTCTGAACAACCTCGAGTTGAAGACGGTGTAAATGTCTTTAAATATCTTTAACTCTTAATCCTTTCATCTACGATCCCTTAAGGAAAATTACTGTATGAAATCAAAGACTGAATAAAAGTGTAAACTGTCCTCGGCAAATAAGTTCTACATCCATTCTTCTGTCTTGGAAAAATAAAAATAAAACATATGAGTTTAAGGCCTAACTGACGACCTAGAACATCCTAAATTTGAAGAAGTTCAGTAAGAAAAAATAAATGCCTAATTTAATAGTGTAAAGCGTTGTTTTAGAATGTGGTACTCATGTATACGTGTTATTGATAAACGTTAAACATTTTTGTATCTTTCTGTGATGTTCTAGCTTGAGTTACTTGAGTACTTGAGTTCAGAACTCCTGGTCTACAGTTGTAACAGTAATTTTTCGGGCTATATAAAAGGTGTACCGTTTAAAATTCGCACACACTCAAATTGCTCTAACTTTTGATCCGTTGTGTACAATTGATTTCAAATTAAAACTCTGTGTTAACACTCTGTTAATTTCATCAGGCGCGCAAAAGTTTTCAAAATGGCGACGAAAGAACAGTGCGTGCGCGAAAAAAATTGGCTCGAGTATTTTGAGAATAAGGATCTGTCGCATCGTGCGGGAGAATCACGAATTCCACGGTGTCTGGTATCATAAAACGGTCTGACTATTGATCGGAAGCAAAGATCCTGAAAAAAAGCCTTCAGGCCAACGAAAACGATCACAAACGCGTGGTTACCCAAGTAACATTGCCAAAACCATCCAGATTTATTAAGTTTAATTAAGGTTTTATCAAAGCCACTAGAAATAAATTTGGTTTTATTATGACACCAAGAGATGCCAATAGGTTTCATATTTTAGTCAGGTTTATGAGAACCTACACAGCTTGTTGACAACGATCTTAAAACCTCGTTTTCTCACATTCCTTTTACTCCTATCAAAGGTTTTATTTCGACTTTATGAACTCATAATATGCTGTTTTGAAATGCCGTTTTAGGACTAATCATATTATTTTATTATGGTCAGTTGAAAAAGCATTTTAAAACCATTTTGCCTCCAGTAAATGCATGAGGCGGCAAATTGGCATTGAGAAAAGCCACCAGAGAACCAATTAGTTTGAAAGTTGTCATTGCGAAGATAACTTGGCTTTATGGCAGAATTGTGATTTTTTTTTCCAATCGCCATATTGAAATATTAGAAATAAGAGAAATGTGGAGAAATAAATGCATCAAATTTTCAATGTAATGCAAATGAACTGTATATCGGAGACCAATTTCTACATTCTTTTAGATAACTTTATTGAATATCATCAATTTTCAAGAAATTCATGTTTAATTTATCGAATATATTTGTTTTTATTTTGTGTTTGTTGTTGTAAACGCACATAATTTCCGAGGCGCATCAATTTTCGGCTCTTATCGTGCCAATATTCACCATCAAATTCAATGCGCATCTGATTTGGAGCATGCTACGCTGTAAAAAACTGAATTTGTTTTGGATATTTTGCAATGAAACAAAATTTCCCGCAGCCTTATTTCCTCAGATATTATTTACTGCTAAATGAATCAGAAGAGCAGAGAATCGAACAAAGCAGAACAACAAAAACCAACCACGATATCACAGTTAAGTTTGACAGCTGTGCTAGTTTTCAATGCAGCCAATAGGTTTTATGAAGGTTCTCAAGTGGTCATAGCATCTATCACTAGAATATTTTCAAAATCTGTATGGTCTTATAGAGGTTTTATTAAATTGTTTTCACAACCGTCTATAGAGTGGGCCACTTTGTACAAATTTTGGCTTTAAAGAAGCATAGAGGAGGTGTTGGTAGACAAAACAGTTTTGAATGTAGTTTTATAAACACAGCCGGGAGGAATGCTATACGGCTAGAATAAAACTTAAATTGTTACTTGGGTGGGGCCTTTAAACGGAAACCGAACGCTTCAGTTAGAGATATGGCTAAAACATTGCATGTGAGCAAGACTTTTGTCCAGAATACCACAACTCGAATGTAAGATAGATAGTAGTTAAGGTTAAAGTCCCCAAACGTGACGAGAAAAGAATAGACGGGTGGAAGAAAGGGAGGGAGAAAGTGAGAGGGGATGTTGGTGGGAGGGTGGGGAGGGAGTGGGGGCAAGCACCATGAAAGGGCAGGTGTATTTGGAAGAGTGTCTCCAAAAGTCCGACGATCTTCTGGCCGGATTTGGCATCATGCTACTAAATGAAGGACGTGCTATAGTGGTATAAGACGAATGATGTCGATTTCGTGTCGAAAGAACCCCCCAAACATATCGGAACTGCGCCCAATATAAAAATACTGGGAGCACCTTCTAAAACGACCTAAAGTGGTGAAGAATGTAGAAGAAATCCGTTGCCCCACTGTGCGGCGGAGTTCTCATTGCCATTTCGGCCAATTATAACCCAGAAATTATTAGCACATCAAAATTTTATGAATTTGAGCATGTTTGGGTGAAATCACACATAGCAAATGAAACACACGTATTTGCCTCTGTGTATTTTCCACCAGACCATGCTCATAAAAATGCTTATGAAGCCTTCTTCCAAATTGCTGAACAAATTTTATCTGAACTTCCTCCAGAAGTTCACATCTATGGCGACTTCAATCAACGCCATGCCGACTTTATTCCAGACTGTGAAAATGAATGCATCCTACTCCCAGTCGTTGGGGATAATGAAACATTAAAGTTCATTTTTGACAAAATTGCCACTTGGGTCTTAACCAAATCAATAACATAACAAATCAACTAAACCGCTAAAGGGCTTTACGGTCCAAATTTGGTCAATATCAACTTGACGTATTTCTTTCAATTTTGCATTTAAAAAACCTGAACACCCCTCATTTTGAAGGTGTGTGTGTGTAGAATGTTGCTCCTATTTTGATTTTGGAATTCACTCTTCAGTTGTCAAAATGCCGTCCAAGCAAGAAGAGCAGCGTATCAAAATTTTGCTCGCGCATCGCGAAAATCCGAGCTACTCGCACGCAAAGTTGGCAAAATCGCTAAAAGTTGCCAAATCAACCGTTACAAATGTAATTAAAGTGTTTGGGGAACGTTTGTCGACAGCCAGGAAGTCTGGATCGGGGGGAAATCGAAAACCGGAAGCCGCTGAGACGACAAAGAGAGTTGCCGGTAGTTTCAAGCGAAACCCTAACCTATCTCTCCGAGATGCCGCAAATAAGCTGGGTGTATCGTCTACAACCGTGCATCGAGCCAAAAAACGAGCCGGATTATCGACTTACAAGAAGGTAGTGACTCCAAATCGCGATGATAAACAAAATACGACGGCCAAAGCGCGATCCCGGAGGCTGTACACGACGATGCTGACGAAGTTTGACTGCGTGGTAATGGACGACGAAACCTACGTCAAAGCCGACTACAAGCAGCTTCCGGGACAGGAGTTTTATACGGCAAAAGGAAGGGGAAAGGTAGCAGATATTTTCAAGCACACGAAACTGTCAAAGTTCGCAAAGAAATATCTGGTTTGGCAAGCCATCTGTACCTGTGGCTTGAAAAGCAGCATTTTCATAGCTTCCGGGACTGTCAACCAAGAAATTTACGTGAAAGAGTGTTTGAATAAACGTCTGCTGCCTTTCCTGAAGAAACACGGTTGTTCCGTACTGTTTTGGCCGGATTTGGCATCTTTCCATTACGGTAAAAAGGCCATGGAGTGGTACGCCGCCAACAACGTGCAGGTGGTTCCCAAGGACAAGAACCCTCCCAACACGCCAGAGCTCCGCCCAATTGAGAAATACTGGGCTATTGTCAAGCGGAACCTAAAGAAGACCAAAAAAACTGCTAAGGACGAGCAGCAGTTCAAGGCAAACTGGCTTTCTGCGGCGAAGAAGGTGGACAAGGTGGCTGTACAAAATCTGATAGCAGGGGTCAAGCGTAAGACCCGGCAATTCGGATTTGGAAAAGCGGAAGCCTAACTGAATATTTTTCCTGAATTTTATACTAATTGAACTTGAAAAAGAAATTTAATTTGATTTTTTAAATAAACGATTTCACCGATTTACACGCGTTTTCCCTTGACCAAATTTTGACCGTATCACCCTTTATTTGGACTTTTTGTTAACGAATATTTATGAAGATTTCTGTGTGACCGAATCATTGAGTCCCTTGTGGAAAAATGAAGCGTTTCACACAGCAATCGAATATTATCTGTTCATGCATGAACATCAAAGACCCAAGGACTGTGAATACGAGGAAGTTTTCGAATACAGATCCGCCAACTATGTAACTATTAAACTTAGGTAAAACGGTGTCAACTGTCAAACAATTCTTAGGAATGAAGGAAATATCGAAACTGCTGTAGATATCTTCTACAAAATTTTCTTGTAAATTATTTCCCAATAAATACCTGTAAAGAAAAAACGACGTCTAAGAAACACAAGGAATCCAGTCTGCTACAACAGACATATAAAAAATCTTAAAAACCAAAAACAAAAAGCTCATAAAATAAACAAAAAAAATAACAGCAGGGAAAATTTAGCAAACTATTTGGACATATGCGATAACTTAATTTAGCTATGAGTAATGCATTTGCAAAATATAATGCAAAAACTGAATCTGAAATTAAGTCTTGTCCAAAAAACTTCTTTAATTACGTAAAAACTAAATTAAAATCAGACAACTTTCCATCAATAATGCAACTTGATGAAAATGTCGGGGATAGCTCAGACCAAATATGTGATCTCTTTGTAATTTTATTTTCAAGAAATTTATACGACATTTTCAGAAAATGAGCGATTATTTTGCATTTCATCCAGAATTTTTGCCTCAAAAGGATCTGAACCTGATGGAATTCCTCCAGTATTTATGAAAAATCTTACAACAGAGCTGACTGCTCCTTTATTTTGGCTCTTCAATAAATCATTGGAATCTGGAAACTTTTCTAAAATATGGAAAAGCTCATTCTTCGTGCCTATCTTTAAATCTGACCGTAAATCTGACATACGTAATTATCGTGGTATAGCCATTATCTCTTGCATTCCAAAACTTTTTGAAGCAATTATCAATGAAAAATTATTCCTTCAAATCGAGAATAGAATTACCCTCATGCAACATGGCTTCTTTAAGGGACGTTCGACGTCAACAAATCTACTTGAATCTATAGATTATTCATTGAATGCAATGGATAATGGAAACCACGTAGAAGCTCTGTATACAGACTTTAGCAAAGCATTTGATGGCATTCGTGATCGAGATACATTGGTATAAAAACACGCGTCCAGCCAGATTAGCATATTTCGCTTGAATCGTAATCCTTAACCACGACGGTTGATGACCATATGGCTCATCCAACCAATATCCAAGTGCATAAAGTGAGGTTTGTCCGAAATAAGACAAATTGATTGTGTAATTATAAAGAAATTAATAGTGCAAAGATCACGCGTTGTCGCTTCAGTTAGTGTTATTACCCATACAAACGTCGCTGTTATAGTGAAAATATACTATTGTTCCCGAGTACTAGCAAAACTAAAGTGAATATCAAATAGTGCACATCAGCACCGGACAAATGTCCGGAAGCTCCTCTGCCCCAATCTCGGAGAGGGTAACGGCAAGGTGATGGATTGTCGTGTTTGTTGTTTAACATTGCATTGGAGGGTTGATTGATTCGAAGAGCTGGGATAGACACGAGTGACACGATCTTCAGGAAGTCTGTCCAACTATTTGGCTTCGCCGACGACGTTGATCGTAGCACGTAACTTTGAGACGATGGCGGAAACGTACATCAGACTTAAGGCTGAAGCTGGTAGGATTGGGCTTGTGATTAATGCGTTAAAAACAAAATACATGAAGGGAAGAGGCTCACGAGAAGAAAATGTTAGCCTCCTAGCACTAGTTCAGATCGACGGTGATGAAATCGAGGTAGTAGACGAATTCGTGTATCTGGGCTCATTGATGACCGCCGATAACGACACCAGCAGAGAAATACAAAGGCGCATTATGGCTGGCAATCGTGCCTACTTTGGACTCCGAAGAACGCTAAGATCGAACAAAGTTCGCCGAACCACAAAGTTGACCATCTACAAGACATTAATTGGACCGGTAGTTCTCTACGGCCACGAAACATGGACATTGCCCTTGAAGTCTTTGAACGGAAGGTGCTGCGTACGATCTACGGTGGAGTGCAGATGGAAGACGGAATGTGGAGGAGGCGAATGAACCACGAATTGCACCAGTTGCTGGGAGAACCTCCCATCGTACACATCGCAAAAATCGGTCGACTACGATGGGCTGGGCATGTCGTAAGAATGTCAAAGGACAGCCCTGTGAAAATGGTTCTCGAAAACGAACCGACAGGTACAAGAAGAAGAGGCGCGCAACGAGCAAGGTGGATTGATCAAGTAGAAGGCGACCTGCGGACCCTCCGCAGACCGCGAGGCTGGCGAGGTACAGCCATGGACCGATTACAATGGAAACAACTTCTGTGTACAGCAGAAGCCACACCGGCCTTATTCTGATTGGTAAGGTAAGGTAACAAGCTCCAAAAACACCGTGGTGGCTCTGGAAGTGAAGCAAGTCCACGCAAATGGAGGGTTCAAGATAAGGAACTGGCTTTGGAATTCTGAGGAAATTCTTCGACGAGTCGGGGATCCGGGCTTTCACGGTGCAAAGGCGATTGAAACGAGTAAAGAGAGAGTGATTGAACGAGTTTTGGGAATGTCCTGGGTCCCAAGCGATGGCCAGTTCATGTACGAGGTTGATGGCAATGTAGCCGAAGTGACACCGACAAAGCGCAACTTGCTACGGTGTGCCATGAGCGTGTTTGACCCTCTTGGACTTCTGTCACACTTTCTTGTGCACGGTCGTATCATTATCCAAGATATTTGGAGAACTCAAGCAGGGTGGGACGATGAAGTTTCTGGTGAAATCCTAAAGAAATGGCAACGCTGGGTGGTCAAGTTTGGAGAGCTTTCAATAGTACAAATTCACCGGGCGTATTTTCCTGGATTTTCATCGACCGAGATCAGCCAGCTACAGCTCCATATATTCACGGATGCTAGTGAGGATGCGTACGCCTGCGTGGCGTATCTTCGAGCCGAGATTAACGGATTAGTTCACTGCGCCCTTGTAGCGCCATTGAAAGCTTTGTCTATTCCTCGTCTTGAACTTCAAGGTGCTCTATTGAGTGCCAGGATGACGAAGACCATGAGCGAGTCCCATTCACTGCCCATATTTTGCCGAGTACTTTGGACCGATTCGGAAACTGTGCTTGCTTGGATAAGATCGGACCATAGACGATATCGACATTTCGCCTGTCGAGTAGGGGAGATTTTGGACAAAACGAATGGTGAAGACTGGCGATGGATCCCTTCAAAGCAAAACGTGGCCGATGAAGCTACTAAGTGGGGAAAAAGTCCTTGCCTCAGCTCAAATTCTAGATGGGTTCAAGGTCCGGACTTCCTATATGGTTCGGAGGCAGAATGGCCGAAGAAAAATCCTGCAGAGTCATCGGAAACTACTGAAGAGTTGCGTGCTTGCAAGATCCATCGAGAGTTTTTAATGGAACAGCTGGTGGACTTCAGTCACTTCTCAAAGTGGGAAAACCGTGGCGTACGTGATTCGTGTTCTGGATAATGCCCGTCGTAGCAGATTGGACTCACCCAAGAAAACAGGGAACTTGTTGCAAGACGAAATCCAGCGATCACAAGCCGAAGTCTACCCGGATGAAGTCACCGTGCTGCTTAGCAAGGACTCAAACAAGGAGATTGACAAATCGAGCAAAATCTACAAGTTGTCGCCGTTCACCGATGAAAGGGGTATCCTGCGTGTTGACAGTCGAATTGGAGCTGCATCGAATGTGTCATATAGCTTCAAGTTCCCCATCATGCTTCCACGTAACCATTGGCTTACCGACCTCCTTGTCGACTGGTATCACCGGAAGTTTCTGCACGCTAACAATGAGACTATCGTCAACGAAATCCGGCAGCGTTTCCAAATACCAAACCTCCGCACTGTGGTGCGCCAGGTCTCCAGGAATTGTCAGCATTGTAAAGTTCAGAAGGCGTCTCCAGTAACACCAAAGATGGGTCCTTTGCCAGCAGCGCGCCTGGAGCAATGTGGCAGGCTATTTACCTACGTAGACATCGATTACTTCGGCCCAATATCGGTCAAAAGCGGTCGAAGCGTAGTGAAAAGGTGGGTCGCTTTATTCACCTGCCTCTCCGCCAGAGCCATCCACCTGGAGGTTGTCCTTTCTCTCACAATTGAGTCCTGCAAAATGGCCATTCGTCGCTTCGTAGCCCATCGAGGTGCACCCTGTGAGATCTACACGGACAATGGGACTAACTTCCAGGGTGCTAGTCGCGAGCTGCAACAGGAAGTCGATGCCATCCACAACGGTCTAGCCGATACTTTCACCGACACCAACACCAAGTGGGTGTTCAACCCCACATTTCGGAGGAGTATGGGAACGGCTTGTACGCTCCGTTAAGGTTGGACTTGGTTCAATAAGCAGCCTGGGAAATCCGGATGACGAAACTGTAAAAACGATACTCGCTGAAGTCAGTGCCATCATCAACTCGCGGCCACTGACGTTCATTTCAATCGAGTCAGCAGAGCAAGAGGCGCTGACGCCGAACCACTTCATCCATTTAAGTTCTGACGGGGTTGTTCGAATCCGAAAGCCTTTGGTGGAATTCCAAGGAGTTTGCCGTACCAACTGGGATATGGCGAGTATGATGGTCGACCAGTCCTGGAAGAGGTGGTCTCAAGAATATCTTCCAAGCATCTCAAGGTGGACCAAATGGTTTGCGGAATCGAAGGCTTCCACAGTTGGGGATCTTGTTATCTTAGTGGACAAGAACGTACGTAATGGATGGACCAGAGGCCGCATAATCTCGGTGGTGACAGGACGTGATGGCCGCGTGCGACAAGCCGTTATACAGACGGCCAATGGAATTCTTCATTGTCCTATGTGCAAGATTGCCGTGCTGGACGTGGACGTGCTGGACTTGGACCACCAAGTAAAGCTGAGTCGGAAGAGAACTTGCAGCAGCTTTGCGAGTCGGGGAGTGTTACAGGTCCTGGTAGCACTGTCGCATCCACCATCCAACCACTTTCCGATCCCTCGGTATGCGATGATTTCACCACGTCAACCTGACAGCTTGCGTTGGTGTAAGGCAGGAAACGTCACCATTGAGAACAGAGAAATTTATTGGAGTTTAGTTGAGTTAAATTCATTCCTTTGTTAAAGTTAATTTGTTGGTTAAACATAATTTGGATACCTTAACGTAGGTTAATATTAAAATAATAAAATGTAAATTGAAATTAAAATAAATTTATACGCAGCTTAAAAATGGCAAAATACGGTCGTTTTTTAAAGGAGGATCCGAAACGATTACCCGATCCAACAGTATTTGAGTGACTGCGACGGGAGTTGAACCAGCCCAGGGCTGAAAATCTCGATAATCAAAGAACTAAAAAAACCCAAAAAAAAAGATCAGGAGAAGCCTTCTCAGAAGTTCAGTATGAAACTTCCAACTAATGTAGAGGAATTTTTCCAGAAATTCTGCAGAGGATTTTCCCGAAATTTCGGTAAAATTTTCCTCGGAGTCCAGGATGGGAAGAATAAGTTTAGGATAAAACTTCCCAGGAAGATAAGAGAGGATATAAGAGAAGGAAAAAAGGGGAGGGGGGAGGGGGGGGGGGGGGGGGGGATTCCGGGGAATCTTTCCCGGGCCCGCCCTACTCTAGTTCGCAGGATTTTTCGGAAGGCGGGACGGAGGGGACCCCCGAGGTTGAGTGAACTTCAAGTTTGGGGTTCGGAAATCCGGATCGTTTCGAAGTTGCGGAGATCTTGGGTCGGAGAGTGCCGCTTCGGAGATAAAGGGCGATACGGTCAAAATTTGGTCAATATCAACTTGACGTATTTCTTTCAATTTTGCATTTAAAAAACCTGAACACCCCTCATTTTGAAGGAGTGTGTGTGTGTAGAATGTTGCTCCTATTTTGATTTTGGAATTCACTCTTCAGTTGTCAAAATGCCGTCCAAGCAAGAAGAGCAGCGTATCAAAATTTTGCTCGCGCATCGCGAAAATCCGAGCTACTCGCACGCAAAGTTGGCAAAATCGCTAAAAGTTGCCAAATCAACCGTTACAAATGTAATTAAAGTGTTTGGGGAACGTTTGTCGACAGCCAGGAAGTCTGGATCGGGGGGAAATCGAAAACCGGAAGCCGCTGAGACGACAAAGAGAGTTGCCGGTAGTTTCAAGCGAAACCCTAACCTATCTCTCCGAGATGCCGCAAATAAGCTGGGTGTATCGTCTACAACCGTGCATCGAGCCAAAAAACGAGCCGGACTATCGACTTACAAGAAGGTAGTGACTCCAAATAGCGATGATAAACAAAATACGACGGCCAAAGCGCGATCCCGGAGGCTGTACACGACGATGCTGACGAAGCTTGACTGCGTGGTAATGGACGACGAAACCTACGTCAAAGCCGACTACAAGCAGCTTCCGGGACAGGAGTTTTATACGGCAAAAGGAAGGGGAAAGGTAGCAGATATTTTCAAAGAAGCACACAGAACTGTCCAAGTTCGCAAAGAAATATCTGGTTTGGCAAGCCATCTGTACCTGTGGCTTGAAAAGCAGCAATTTCATAGCTTCCGGGACTGTCAACCAAGAAATTTACGTGAAAGAGTGTTTGAACAAACGTCTGCTGCCTTTCCTGAAGAAACACGGTTGTTCCGTCCTGTTTTGGCCGGATTTGGCATCTTGTCAATACGGTAAAAAGCCCCTGGAGTGGTACGCCGCCAACAACGTGCAGGATGGTTCCCAAGGACAAGAACCCTCCCAACACGCCAGAGCTCCGCCCAATTGAGAAATACTGGGCTATTGTCAAGCGGAACCTAAAGAAGACCAAAAAACTGCTAAGGACGAGCAGCAGTTCAAGGCAAACTGGCTTTCTGCGGCGACGAAGGTGGACAAGGTGGCTGTACAAAATCTGATGGCAGGGGTCAAGCGTAAGGCCCGGCAATTCGGATTTGGAAAAGCGGAAGCCGATCTGAATATTTTTCCCTGAATTTTATACTAATTGAACTTGAAAAAGAAATTTAATTTGATTTTTTTAAATAAAACGATTTCACCGATTTACACGCGTTTTCCCTTGACCAAATTTTGACCGTATCACCCTTTACTTCTGAGAAATATAGGAAGAAACTTTCCGGAAATATGGGGGTTAATACTTCCTAGTACTTCTCAAAAACTTCCTAGGACTTCTCAAAAAGTTCAAGATGTAACTTCCAACACATTTAAGGAGATTTTCCAAAAAGAAAGTTTTGGAAAATTTTCCTCGCAGTTTAGGATGGATCAGAGATTTAGAAAGTAATCAAGTCCAGGCACCGAAAATTTGCCAAAAAAATTCTGTGAGGTTGCTGGATTGTAAGATGCAATTTTCGAGAAATCAGGAGTGAATGCCAAGAAGTTCATGAGGAAATTTCCCAGAATTTTGGCAAAGAGTTTTGTAGAAGATGAAGAAAGAGCTTCCTTGAAATTCAAGAGATAATCACTGACGAACCGAAGAAGCAGTCTATGCAAAATCATTCATATGACCATAATGATATTCATTGCTCATGACATATTAAAATATGAAAAACACCATCTTCCCAATCCTCTGCATCGTACCGTGAGCAAGGACACAAACTCATGTAGGATTGACCATTATTCGTTTTTCATATCACCTCGTTTGAGAGATTTGATCTTCGTTTCTGAAAAATCTCTTACTTGGAGTATTTAGAAGCAGAAAAAAAAGTTTGAATGCTTTATCAGAAGGTCAGAGAACTTCGAGATAAAACTGTTGAAGTGAAATCGATCACTGCATATCTATTCAGCAACCTTTGAATGTAAAATGTTGAACGGAATAAAGCTGCAGTGATAACTAGATAATAACTCCTCTTTTTAATCATCTTTGAAATTGATATCGACACTTGTACACATATTAATTAATAACTTCATCGAAAAATACTTCACAACTTTGAAACAGTGTCCCAATAAAGTTTTCAAATAACAAAAACATTGAAGTAACTCACAAAACAAGAGTGATAAATGTAAATACTTATTTTTTGACTTAAATTTATGAAGGTCCTGAATTATTGTAGGGTGTAATATTTCAACGACATTTTGAAAAATTTCAACACTACAGTCAACTGTCGAGTTCGATTTTGCTCAGTCGGCTTCTGTAATCCCCAATTTTGCTCGACTCGACAGTGACAAGTGTTGAGTCAAGTTGCTCGACTCGACTTCTACCATTGCTGCATTGTTGGTGCTGACTAAATAAATAAATTTGCCGTTACTAAGCTAACACTGATTGCTATGAAAAAATTTCAACAATGTCTAACTTGATCAATAATGACTAACATAATAAAGGGTGATACGGTCAAAATATGGTCAAGGGAAAACGCGTGTAAATCGGTGAAATCGTTTATTTAAAAAATCAAATTAAATTTCTTTTTCAAGTTCAATTAGTATAAAATTCAGGACAAATATTCAGTTAGGCTTCCGCTTTTCCAAATCCGAATTGCCGGGCCTTACGCTTGACCCCTGCCATCAGATTTTGTACAGCCACCTTGTCCACCTTCTTCGCCGCAGAAAGCCAGTTTGCCTTGAACTGCTGCTCGTCCTTAGCAGTTTTTTTGGTCTTCTTTAGGTTCCGCTTGACAATAGCCCAGTATTTCTCAATTGGGCGGAGCTCTGGCGTGTTGGGAGGGTTCTTGTCCTTGGGAACCACCTGCACGTTGTTGGCGGCGTACCACTCCATGGCCTTTTTACCGTAATGGCAAGATGCCAAATCCGGCCAAAACAGTACGGAACAACCGTGTTTCTTCAGGAAAGGCAGCAGACGTTTATTCAAACACTCTTTCACGTAAATTTCTTGGTTGACAGTCCCGGAAGCTATGAAAATGCTGCTTTTCAAGCCACAGGTACAGATGGCTTGCCAAACCAGATATTTCTTTGCGAACTTTGACAGTTTCGTGTGCTTGAAAATATCTGCTACCTTTCCCCTTCCTTTTGCCGTATAAAACTCCTGTCCCGGAAGCTGCTTGTAGTCGGCTTTGACGTAGGTTTCGTCGTCCATTACCACGCAGTCAAACTTCGTCAGCATCGTCGTGTACAGCCTCCGGGATCGCGCTTTGGCCGTCGTATTTTGTTTATCATCGCGATTTGGAGTCACTACCTTCTTGTAAGTCGATAATCCGGCTCGTTTTTTGGCTCGATGCACGGTTGTAGACGATACACCCAGCTTATTTGCGGCATCTCGGAGAGATAGGTTAGGGTTTCGCTTGAAACTACCGGCAACTCTCTTTGTCGTCTCAGCGGCTTCCGGTTTTCGATTTTCCCCGATCCAGACTTCCTGGCTGTCGACAAACGTTCCCCAAACACTTTAATTACATTTGTAACGGTTGATTTGGCAACTTTTAGCGATTTTGCCAACTTTGCGTGCGAGTAGCTCGGATTTTCGCGATGCGCGAGTAAAATTTTGATACGCTGCTCTTCTTGCTTGGACGGCATTTTGACAACTGAAGAGTGAATTCCAAAATCAAAATAGGAGCAACATTCTACACACACACACCTTCAAAATGAGGGGTGTTCAGGTTTTTTAAATGCAAAATTGAAAGAAATACGTCAAGTTGATATTGACCAAATTTTGACCGTATCGCCCTTTATAGTACGATTAATAGCTTCTTTTCTTTGTTTGCTTCAATAATTTGTCTAATTACCATTTATGTTAGTTTTTTTTCGCAGCAACAATAAGTACTGTTTTTGTTTTTCTTTGGTTTACCTTCATGTTTGTTTTTGTTTATGTATGTTTATGTAGTTATTTTTTTCAATATCAGTTTTTGAATACTTTCAGATTATTACATTTGCCAGAAACATTTACGCTTTTAATATGGATTTTTTTGTTAGTTTTTGCAACAACGTCTATTCGTTTTTCTTCTATATGAAGGTGCCGCTGTAAACAAAATGTCAGGGATAGTTTAAGAAATGAAATTATTCATATTCAACAAATATTCGAATTATATCACCTAGAATATTTACAGAGTAAGAATGTACACGGAGCAAAAATGAGCTTTGCTTCTAATAAGTTTGCAGTTGTTCATCCCCCTTCCTACAATTCGAACTCATTCGTGTTCCATTTACAAAATTATAAGTCTTTTGTCATTGAATTGGAATTTGTTGCAAAAACAGAACGCTGCCGTCTAGTAATAAAAAAACTTAGTTAGAATGACAATTTATTTGCATTTCCAATGAGGGAAAATGAAGTGTTAAACAAACCCAACTCGGCTTATCTAATTGAGTAAATTTGATTTATGCTGACTTTTTTTTTCACTGCTCCCTACAATGGCGGTGGCGGTTATTGAAACAAAAAAAGCGCATAAATTTATGGCACTCGCGCAATTCACTCGGAAAATAAAACAACAAACTGAAAACGATGAGTACATTGCCGATCGCGCAGTAGGCGAAAAATGACACATTTGATGCACGAACACGAACGAGGGTTCCTCAATTGGATTTCTGTTTGTTTTTTGGCACATGGCTGCTTTGTAGTTCAATGCAAAACGACAAAAAGGAACCAGCGAGGAATTTAAAAGCGACTTGAAAAATGTTTGCACATCGTTGTGCTTTTTTGAGTAATTTGAGTAATTTTCCTTTACGCCGCACTCCCAGCAGAGCCCGCCCCAGTGTTCTTAAAAATTTACAATAAAAAATGAAAAAAAAAAAGGAACAACACGAATTTAACTAGCAGTACTGAGGGCGGTTTTCATGTGCGTAGGCGTCCCGAACGGTGACGGGACCGCCGCCACCGAGTGACACCGGTAGATTACTGCTGTTATTATGGTCGCCTCCGGCAGCCCGCTGTCCCGCCACCAGTTGCGACATGAGGATGTTCGGATTCTGCGATTGAGCTTGCTGTTGCCGCTGCTGCTGAGCCGCCGTCGGTCCGTGACCGATGCCATTCTGAACCGGGTGTGGATGACCTCCGGCTCCGCCACCCCCTTGTTGCTGTTGCGGTTGCCGTTGCTGTGGACCTCCCTGGCCGATTTGACGTTTCAACATCGGATGGTTGGCCATCGAGGCAAACACTCAACCGTTCCTCGTAGTCATACTTCGCAGAGGATTTTGTTCTCGCACAGGTAGAACTTGTCCCTGACGCAGAACCTGTGGCGAAAAAAAAACAAAAAGAAAAAACAAAACATCGGTCAGAATGATTTGAATTGCATGGAAACATTTTGACAGGCGAAAAAAGTTCTACCGTTTTTTTGTTCTGGCCGGAATCGATTTCATCGGTTGGATTCCTCCCAGGAGAGCACTTTTACACGTTCAATTTGCGATTGAATGCGCACTCACAGTTAATAATTCAATAGGCATCGAAACGGGTTCATTTGATTTCAACGCCAAGGGCGAAATTAGTAGAAGCCAGGCTCTGTTTGACGTTTTAAAAGTTTTCAAAGATTGATTACGCGCTCATTTTTCTTCCCCGAATAGAAATCTCAATTAAATGCACGACACCACAAATATGAAAGGCCACTTAAATTCTAATTCCAAAAATAAATGGATCTCTACCCCTTTTTGGAAACCAACAATAATGGAACTGGTATTTGCTTGCGAAGCGTGTTGGGAAATGTAAATGATACGTAATTACTGCCATCACCCTCCCGCACAGTCAGCTTGCTTCTTGTAAACAATAGAAAAACGAGCACAAAGTTAAAATTAAACCCAAGCTAGCCGGAGCGGAGCAGCCGGCAAGGGACGACGGGGATGAGCGAGTGAACCAATCTACCATCAGGAAAATCTGTCCCCATAACCGCAAAATATGAAATTCCTCCATCCCCGGAGTTCCGCATTCGTCGTTCCCGTCATCGTTTATCTTTTCACAAACACGAACTCTCGCAGGTCCGTGTCAGAGAGCCTGGAACCGCGCGGTGCTTCCTCTTCAGGAAATATTAGCATTCTGGTGACCGGTTGTTGGCGAGGGGAACAAACGGACGCGGGGATAATTTATTTGTCAAGGATTATAAATCAAATTAAAACAATATTACACTTGCTAGGATAGTTTTCAATTCCGGGTGGATTGCGTTCTGCAGAGGCGGTTCTGCAGTTGAACTGATTTTGATTTTGAGTGGATGAGTTCCTCAAAAGAATAACGCAATTCCAAAGGGTTTGAAAGGTGTGTAACTGCAATAATCCGGACACCTCAAAACATGAATAAAACATTTTATTTCCATCGCAGTTGTTTATTTCAGATTCTCATGGGATGTGTTTTAACAATTCGTGAAGACAAAACATAGTTATTCGGTATTTGCATAAAATTTTCGAACTTTGCGCTTAACTCCGTCCATTAGGGTTCGCACAGACTCTTCAGAAATCGTAGAAGCCGCCTTTGCCCAAATTTGCTGGAAGTGTTTGATGTCTTTGATTCCTTGCTTCTTTCCAGAAAGCTTCCGCTTCATCAGAGCCCAATATCTCTCGATTGGTCGTAGCTCTGGGCAATTTGGCGGTTTTGAGGTTTTTGGTACAATGTTTACAAGATTGGCTTGGTACCACTCCATCACAGTTTTAGCATAGTGGCATGATGCCAAATTGGGCCAGAACAAAGGTTTTTCTTTGTGACTTTTGATGAAGGGTAGCAATCGCTTCTGCAGACAATCTTTCTGATAGATCTCCTTGTTGATTGTGCCTGTAGTGACGAAAGATTTACTCTTTTTGCCACACGTGCAAATTGCTAGCCACACAAGGTATTTTTTGGGAAATTTCGATGCCTCCTTCGTTCTGAAATGCTATGCTGTAGCATTTCTGGCCATAGCAGAATGAAAAGCCAGCCCTGGAAGCTTTTTATTTTTGTACAAAATCAGGCGACATCCCTATTTTACGAGCCACCGTTCGAATGGAGAGATTTGGGTTTTTCGTTAGTATCCTTTTCACCTTTCGGTCCATGACAGGATCAGCGCGTTCAATGTTTTTGTCACTTCTCGGTTTTCTCTCCACCGTCAAACGTTCCGAAAATGATTTGAGCACATCGTGAACAGTGGATTTAGGCAAATCCAATGTTTTTGCTAGGTCCCGTATTGACAAGTTTCGCTCGCGCACTTGTTTTTCTTTCGTCGCCATCTTGAATACTAAACATGAAATGTAAACATTAATTGTAGTATTTTTATCATAGACTTTCAGCTATACCACAGGGAAATTTTTCATTCCTACGTGCAATATTTCAAAAGTTAAAATGATTTGAAGGTGTCCGGATTAATGTGGATACAGACCTTAGATTGATTCTACGCGCAGCTGGAGCATGAATACAACTGCTGCCCAAGCCACAACATCAAAATCATCATTGGGGATTTCAACGCTCAGGTTGGCCAGGAGAAAGAACATAAAC
>JAHHFK020001452.1:0-73893 GCA_024533555.2 Aedes koreicus
GAATGCTCACGAGGTTTTTTCTTTAACAAGATGGCTTCAGCGCCACTCCTACAAGCAGGAGGCCACCTGTCGTTTGGTATTTGCCCGACCTTTTGAGACAGTCACCTCAGAGGACCTCGTGAACGGCTATTAGCTCCAAGGCTCAAATACTATTGATAATACCACTAAATAGAAAGAACGCCAATAAATCCTGCTTGATTTTCCCCCTCTGAACCTAAGTAAATAAAACCAAAATTTAAACTCGCTCAATTCGAATGAGCTTAACCGAAACGGAAGACGCGATGTCTTATATTGAAAAACTCAACGGAACGGAAAACGGAATTTAGGAAGGGTCGATTCTAGTGGAACTGCCCAAAATGGAAGGTATTTAAACTCACTACTTCAAAAATCATCATGTAACTAATTTATTTCCCGGTTACTTATCGTCGATAGACTCATTCGGGTTGGACGGGACAATTGATTACGGGTAAGATTTCAATGGGAGAACTATCATGGCCACAAAATAGTGTCCACTTACCTGCGCAGGTTTTTGGTGACTTCACTGAATACCGGCGGGGTACCGATGACGATGTAGATGGCGGCGTCGAAACTTGGCCGCTGTCGCTGTTGAAATAGCGTCCAGCAATGGCAGACGAACTCGGGGAGTATGGCCAAATTACAGATGCGGAGGGAGTTCCGGCTCGATGGAAAGCTTCCGATTTCAAATTCGTCGAGAGCGTCCGGAATTGACCGTCTCCTCAATATAGAAGCCCGCTTTCCCAAGCGACCCAGCTTCGTGTACCTTTCCGCTATGACCGAGCGAGGTTACGGGAGACTCTTTTATTTCGGATAAGGTCCGATTTAGTGTCCGACACTTGGCTACGGATCACTAAACCGCGTCTTGCGAACTTCACTCCCCTCCGTTTAACTAGCTTGAAAGGCGGGCCTTAGCGGACTCCCGAGCTCAACTTGTGCGATCCGTGCTCCACGGACAAAACTTGGTGATGATCGTTGACACAGAAACCCAATACGTGGATCTCAAACTCCAGCCCGTACACAAAACCCGCGCGGTTTTTTGTTGGGTCCAAAATCTTCGTCGTAGAATGCATGATTTATCGATGACAAAAACTTCTTTTGTTTGCTGTCATCAGTTTTTATCTTATACAAACACCCTACCTAACATAAAAAACTATAAGGGACAGCCCAATGGGGTTGTACGCAAAGTTGACGTAGGATTACGCAGCAATCTAATTCCCATACACGTCAGGGCCATCGGCTGACTTAAACCAGTAGTCCTGAAAAGGGCCAAGAAAATTCTATTGTACACTCTTTAGAAAGCATTTGGTGGCTCTTAATTATGATACGGCCCTGGTTATATTTTCTACGATGGTTGACAGGGCCACTATCTTTAACGAGTAGAAGATATTTATGGATCTGTTGGTTCATTGGTTGTTCAACGCGCTTTGCCATTTACTCCGGGACGCGGCGTTTAAAGCAATGCCATGTTCAGCCAGGGCGCGGTAATGGAAGTTTCAAACAGCACAAGAGAAAATGTCATCCAAACGAACTCTTCAGTTGGCAAATTGATTTGGTCGTCATGAAAAGGACGGATTTAGTTGACGGGGGAGAAACATGGTTCACGATTGAACTTGGGCTTTCTTCTTGGTATTCTTGGTTCAGCTACTCGTCGTTGCGGGTGGCCATCTTCAGGTGACGTGGGATAGTTGATTCTTGTCTCGTTGTCACGGGCGGCTTTTTCCCGCCAAATCGTAGGCTTCAGCAGCCATGTTTCTCGCAGCGAGGTTGACGGGAGCACCGGCAACAATAGCCAAATGCACCAACGCCTCTCTGGGCAACAACTGCTCGCCAGTACTGCTGTCGGCTACGATCCAACTGCAGATCCTACTCTGCACAGCTTCACGACCACCGAAAAACTAATTCAAAATGCGAAGGTGTACCTTTTAAATAACATTCATGGCTTCCTAGGAGACGTTCGTTACTTAAATATGAAGTCTGTACTAGGAAAGTACTGTGTATTTGGTAAATTTACTCTGATAAATCGACATTATAAGCCATCACCTTATATTTGCGCTAATTTCAATAGTTGAATGTAATAAATTAATTGATTTAAATATAGGAATCGAAGCATAGAAAGTGTCCCGATCGATTGGTACAAACATTTTGTAAATCGATCGTGAAATGACTTAGTTATTAACGTTCAAAACCTATATATTTTTCGTGACGCTCCAAATTTTCGCAATTCGAACGTGTAGTATTGAAAACACAGACGTAGTCCTACGTCAAAAAAAATTACTAGTTGTATTTACTGCGGATATTCGGAAACACAATTGAAAAGGATGGCTACGGTTGGGTGTGTCGAGACGACCATCTGAGGCTTGGTTCGCCGGAGTGTATTATGAGCTCGTATAGCCATATAAAATGTGTGTGCATCGGTTTCACTTTGATCGCCGTCCAATGGCGGAGGTTAAAAGGAAAAGTTCATTGAGTGTGTCGAGACGACCATGCTGTAATACATAGTGTGTATTGGAAACCTAACAGGCAAGCGATGGGTTGAAATCAACGTCTAGCTTCGTGTTCAGAGCTTTAGAGCGTGAGATGTGTTGGGACAACCATCGAATACGACATCAGCTTCAAATGGTTCCGATTTGTCTGGGTGTGTCGAGACGAACACTCAAGAACATAATACATTAAGAATCCAATAAGCATTTAATGTGCTTAAACGGTCAATGAAAAGCCATGTTTATCATACAGCCTTTCCATGAGGATTATTCCTTAAGAGTCGTATATGTGTTTGGGACAACCATAAAGTATGAATGTTCATTTGAATCGCGATGAAAGTAATCTAATAATAAAATTAAATATTTTAATATGACTGGGTGTGTCAAGACGACCACTTAGGTAGATCATGTAATACAATGCTCAAGAGGCAGTTAGAATAGTTTTTGCAGAACGTTATCCAGTATCGAGCATATTTAAATAAATAAAAAAAAAAAACTTCAGCCTTTACTAAGAATGTTGTACAGTAATCTCAAAGAACCTTCATAAGATACTCCAGCAAATATCACGGAGCTACAAAGGAATGGACAGTGTAATACAATGCGGGGGGGTCCTAACGGTAAGGAAGGGTTGGTGGTTTGGAAGGAATGGTAATGGGCCTTGCTGTTTCTGGGGGGGCTCACAAAAATTTGGGGCGGGGGGGGGGATGGGGGGGGGGGTGGGGGGGTCCCGAAAAAAATGAACACACAGGGATCAGACATATATTCCATTTGTTTGGATAAAATCACTCCATTTCCTAAGAATGTCCCTGTCAACAAGCTGTCGGAGGCATGGCAACGATTTCACGAGACTTTCGAAATAGCCGTATCTCTGTCAAATCCTATCGATTCTGTTCCTTTGTGAAGAACATCGCCTCTTACTTGACATCTCTGCATGACAGACTTATCGGCTGAACACGATACGTTTACAGCAATGAAGAAGGAAAATGAGGAATCGGCCGCCAAGTTCCATGCAAAACTAGTGGACAAAGTTCGGCTTTGTGGATACGCAGTCGTAGACCAGGAGCGGTTTATACGTGCCCAACTCCTTAAGGGCATGGCCAATAGAGAGTTGGCAAAAACGGCTCGTAAATTTGGCTATGACACTAATTACGTGGTTCAGTCTGCAACTCGAGAGAGACGATTGGAACGAATCTCCCGACATTTTGGCAGTTTTCCAGAAAATTACCGTAAGCCCGTAAGCGGCCATTCGGAAGCGGCCGGAAGGATGATTTTCCAAGAAGACCACAACGCGTAATGGGCAAGCATGGCCAAGGACGACGATTCCACTGCTCGAGGTACAACAGGATGGCACACAAGGGAGGCTCATGTCCAACTAGAGATCGGAAATGTAATAGCTGTGGCATGATTGGCCACTTTGTAGCAGTAATGTTGAAAGAAGATAGTGACACCGGCCTCGAAAAACAGCAAACTTTTGATGAAAATCAGGTATGAATATTGTGATCCACTTTGTTTGACAAATAACCTGATTTCTACCGTTAGCATCAAGAGTGTATCATTTTGAGACGTTATCGCTCTCTTCCAGGAAAGAAAACGCATTTTCTTTCGATGACGCACTGGTGAACTGTCAAATAGGCAAATTGAATCCCATCTGTTTTCTCATCGACTCTAGAGCAGATGCTTAAATCATCGGAGGCATGGATTAAGAAGCTTTGGAGAAGCAGTATCACCAGGGGCTAGCAAACCTAGAACTGATTGACCGTTCACAAAAGCATGTACTAAGGGCATACGCTACTCCATATCCCACAGAAGTTCGCTAAATTTTCCGTGTGGAGATAAAAGTTGTTGGAACTTGCAAACTCACCATATCGGCTGATTTGTTGTTGGTAGGTGAGAGACGCCGATCATTACCAGGAAAATCAACAGCAGGTGAAATGAGATTGTTAGAGGTGGGCCTTATGGTGAACAATTGCGACTCCAGCACCACTGAGATCTTCCCAAAAATGCCAGGCGTTGTCGTTAAATTTAGTGTGGATAGAACTATACCACCCAAAAAGAACGCCTACTATAATGTCTTCGTGGTGTACCGGGAAGGAGCTCGACTTCGATTGCAAGATATGGATGTTGGCGCACCGGACTGGATTAGCGGGATTTCCGCAGTTCCGAAAGAAAAGATCGACTTTTTCCAGAAAGAGATTCGCAGGCTGCTGGAAGGTGAAGAAAGCATCATTGTCTATATCAACAATATTCTGATTTTCACCAGATCTTTGGAAGAACTTCCAACTGCCAGCTGGCGCGTTCTTCAAGTCTCACGCAGCCACAATTTGTCGTTGAACAACACAAAATGCGACTTTTATAAGATCTATATCAAATTTCTTGGTTATGAATTGGATGCAACAGGATTCCACGTGTATGCAGCCAAAACCAAGGATTTATGAAAGTTCCGTTAGTCCACGATGGATTTGGAGCTTCGCAGTTTTTTGGGCTTAGCGTCCTTCATCAGCCCATATATTAAAAACTTTGCTGACATCACGAGCCCTGTTTGGATAGTAGCCTGGGTGTCTGATCAAGTAAGAGCTTTTGAAGAGATCATGGACAAAATTATGAACTGTACAAATACGCTTGGACACTTCTCAGAGCACGAAAGGATCATCCTGTATACAGACGCGTCAACAGTTGCGGGAGCTGTGCTTTTTCAACAAAAGCATAAACAACCCCCAAGGATGATAAGTTTTGCGTCGAAACCACTTACACAAACCGAGAAGTAAAAAACGCTCAAAACCAACGTGAGGCCCTCGGGCCTTCGAACACTTTTCCTTCTTTTTGCTCGGAAGACATTTTACGTTGCGTACTAACGCAGAAGGTATCACTTTCATCCTCAACCAATCCCGTGAGAATTCAAAACGTGCATTGACTAGAGCTGACAGCTGGGCGCAGCGACTTAGTCCCTACGCCTATGACGTAGAGTTTGTTCGCGGCCGGGATAATATAGCCGATCCTTCGTCCAGGTTGTACGTCGGTAACGATGACCCATTTGATGAACAATGCAGTCCTTGGGAAATAGCGTGCCTTGAAGCAAATACAGTGGGGTTTTTGACGGAAGCAGAAATCAAGGAAGCGACCAAAGGTGACCAGATTTTGAGAAAGGTAGCGGATTCACTCGAAACGGGAGATTGGTCATCAGATCTAAAAAGGTTCAAGTCTGTTGCCGATGATTTATCTTCGCAAAATTGTATACTAGTGAAAAAGGGCTGTGCAGTTATCCCAACCGCACTTCAGAAGAAGACCCTGGAACTCACTCACGATGGTCACCCAATGGCCGCCAAATTTAAAAGCATCCTTAGGGAACGTGTATGGTGGCCAGGAATGACATCCGATGCCGAAAAATGGGGTTTGAGTCGTGTCAAACTTGCGCTATAAACGGGAGACCCGAAAAACCCACTCCGATGAAGCGCGTATTTACACCACAAGCGGTATGGGAAACAATAGCCCTCGACTTCAATGGTCCATATATGAAGTACGGGGGCATTTCAGTTCTAGTTATCGTGGATTATAGATCCAGATACCTTATTGCACGTCCAGTAAAATCCACCAGTTTTGATCATACAAAACGAGTCCTGGAAGAAGTATTTAATAGAGAAGGGTTTCCAGCATGTATGCGCTCCGATAATGGATCACCTTTCAACAGTGCTGAATACAAACAGTATTGTGAGCAAAGAGGAATTCAACCCGTGTTCTCCACCCCTCTGTTTCACCAGCAGAACGGGTTGGTGGAGAACTATATGAAGCTCATTAATAGAGCAATGGCATCGGCTACCAGTAATAACACCAGATTCTCTGAAGAGCTTCAAGCAACGGTCAACGCACACAACGCTGCTTCTCATTCTGTAACAGGAGTACCACCGGAGGAGGTTATGTCGGGTCGAAAAAATAAACGCCGGCTTCCTCTTTTGGAGTACAAAAGAGCTGATTTCAGTGATGAAACACTAAACGCGAAAGATAGGCAAGCAAAAATACCTAGGGAAACAACGTGAAGACGCTCGTAGAGGTGCCCGGGCATGCTGCGTTAAACCAGGCGATACCGTAATTGTGGAACGGCAGAATAAAGCTAAGGGGGAGTCCAAATTTGATCCACAGAAGTACACAGTGCTTGAAGAGGATAACGGGAACCTAGTAATTAGTAATAACGGCCAGGTTCTCAAACGACACGTCACCCAAACCAAAACGGTTTATGAATGGCGTAACACGGTGGATGATCAAGCTGATACTAAAGTTGATGAAAATGCGGATACAGACATTGTTCGACGAACAACAAGGGAGAGAAAGACACCTGTCCATTTGAAGAGCTTCGTAAGAGTTGTTACCAATAAGTCAATAATTTTTCGATTCATTGTTTTCTTTCGTTATTTTGTTTACCATAATAAACACATGCAAAATAGTCCATCAAAACAACTGTTCCCAATCACAATTTATCATTTGTTTTTTTTTTAGACGAGAAGGGGGATGTGGAGCATGCATACCGCCCTGTGTGTAGAGATGCGTGAATCCATGGTAGTGTCTAACCCTGTGCTAATGCAATCACGTAACACCACAGAGAACCGCACGAAACAGCACGAAGGAGGGCACGAGAGCGTACGCTGCGGTGGCTCTGCCTCTTTCTCCTCTCGACCACCAGCTAGGTAAGACCCACTTCCTGCAAGGCGCTTCGACATCATCATCAGAGTTCCCCTGGCGACATTGGCGAAATTCCACAGTACTGAGTTTGAAAAAGCGCGGTAATGCGACTAGTCAGTCCGCTGCTTAATGTTGGACTTTACTTAGAGCTTTTTTGTTTTTATTCAACCCAGTATTGACTGTTAGTTTTTTTTGTTTTTTTTTCTCTCTATTTTAAATGTGTGTGTGTGTGTGTGTGTGTGTGTGTGTGTGTGTGTGTGTGTGTGTGTGTGTGTGTGTGTGTGTGTGTGTGTGTGTCCACTAAACCCCCCCGGGGGGGACAGTGGTATTGGGGAAAAAATCTTTTCAAAACAATTTTAAATGGGACTAGTGGGAATTGGTTTAATCGGGGGGAGAAAAAGTATAGCTCTACTGCAGATCCAGCAACCCATTTCAGAATGTCTGGAGAGTCACGCCCATTCCGAGGTTACTTTCACATACAATAAGCCCCGCATGTAAACATTACCGATATCATTTGGATAAGGGCACTGCAACACACTTCCAGATTTGGAAATTTAAAATTTCCAAACCAGGCACGTATTTAGTTTTTTTGAAAATAAGATTTTTGTTATATAGTTAGATACATCTCACCCATGTCCGCCTCCTCAATCACACTATCTTGTTCATTCGTAAAAATAAAACCTTTCGACGTTGATTCGCGATTAATTTCATGCACTCGCGATTAAATATGCGCAAAAGTTAACGTTACTAAACCGCCCGCTAGATATGCAATCTGCTTAACAAAACTCTGTACACCCCATGGTGAATGCGCCTAAAATTATGTGCAAGCTTTTCACCCGCCCATGCGCGTTGTTTTCGTTTGCTGCTTCTGACCAGCAAATGGCCGTTCTCTACATTGCACTATTCTTCTTTTTTCACTCCACACTCTGCCAATAATGCAAATCCCCGTTATGTGGCGACTTTATATCGAGCTTCCAAACTGCTAATAATCATCGATTCACTCGCGACAAAGCGCAAAAACCCTCTAAACTAATAAATTATGCCCGAGTGTCACAATATTACCACTAATAACCAAAACTAAGCTGATTTAACTCTTCTTCCGGGTGCGGGGCGAAGCACAAAAACAAACAAAAAACGGGGAAATACTACCGGCACTCACACATTTCGAGAGGGAATCGATTATATTCACTACGGCTTACACAATTTTCGCGGAGATTTTATGATTTCACTGTTAGCTCAAGTTAAGTTACACAGCTCGAAAAAGTAGTGCGAATTTCTGTTCAATATCATGCACATAAATGGAGCATCACAAAACTTATAAATTTACATTAGAAATCGTGTTAAGTTCTGGAACATTCCATACATTACCGATAATATTGTATACAAAAGCTAGTCTTTATTACAACTATTTTATGCAAGTTGCTGCTTCACGTGGATAAAAGTACAATTTTACATGCTCTGATATTTATATCACAATGAAAATTCAGATTTTTTTTCTGTGTACGAATTATTGTTTGATTTTTTTTTCGCGAAAACGACGCAGCAAAAAACAAAAAACGTCAGTATCGAAGCACGGCTTGCTGCGATCCACTTAGCTCACTATTAAAAATTACCTTTTATTCATTTGCGTATAAACTCACCTTTGAACAGATAAACGATGTAGAAGAAGAAATTCAATAATTTTACAAATACTTCAAATTAAATTTCCCCCTTGTTAAACCAATTAACAAAGTCCATCATTTGTCTCATTACCCTACAATAATACGGTCCAATGTCAAATCATTTCTGTATGCTTTAATGAGGAAAGTTTAAAAAATCTTTAAAGCAAGCGAAGACCTGAAATAATTTTATTAATCTTACATTTAGCCTCACAAAGCGTTTAAATCTGAAACAAATTAATTCAATTTTCAGTCACAGTTATGACATAGTTAGTGTAGACGAGATTTCATCTACATGTATGAATAAGCTCTTATCAGAGTACTGAGCATTGCTTTTCGATTATCCAGACATAATTACTAGTATTAACTACATGTGCAAAATCAGGTTTCAGCCAAGCTTGATCGTCAAGTACGAAGTATGTGGAGAGGCATTCTATGGTGTACTGGAATTGATAGCTATGAATGATGATAAGATAGATAGCTTGTATAATTGAACAATTAAAATGTATAGCATATTGTTAAACTTATAACAGTTTTCAAGTCCTGCACACTAATACCATTGTACGCGATTCGTGAGAAAAGTTATTGACAAGGAAGACTTACAGCCTCTGGTAGATGAATGGTGCAATAAGTGATATATATTACATAAGCTTAAAATATAATGATGGATGATTTGTTTATAATACACTAATACTATGTTCAGACTGCAAGATTCTATATATTTTTTATTTAATCTAGTAAATCATACAGCTTTTTGTGCCATACAGACTACAACTTATATTACATGGTACATTTTCTACAGGGTAACATTATTTTGCTAATATTACGATCGATCTACTTTAACGTGAATTAATGCAGCAATCTACCTAGAATTATTGACAAACTAATGTTGTTTTCAGTCATTTGGAAAGCCTATGACTGGAATTGGTAGTGCACCCTATGTATGTTCATTTCAAGATCGAATCTAATATATATGCTAGAATGTTGTTTGTATGGAACATTAAAAAAAGGCTTACCTTACACACGTCTTAAGAAACAAATCTTACTACAGGCAACATCACGCAACTTAAAGATTTTGTGACCTGAGAATATTTTGTATCGTCACAATCCTCTTGTTTCTATTTCTTATACGTGATGTTTTGATGAATATTCCCATATCTGTATATCGGTATAGGTCCTTCCAAGAAAGCATTTAAAGCTTAAAAGTGTTCCGGGATAGCCGCAGCAACAGCAACACCAGCCGGTTATAATTGTAGATACCAATACATAGTTGATGTTCTGGCATCTAAAGCACACATGGATTACGAATTTGATTAGTTATTCGATTTAAGAATTGATTATTTTTTAATTTTTACCTTGTTGTTCAGGAGCGATGGAAAAGAATGTTTTGTTTTGTTTTTCTCGAAAAGGAAAATATCTCAACACGAAAAATAAAACTACACAAGTTTTAAATAAATTATTACTCATTTTTATCGACAGATTTATATACGTATCAAATGATACGTAAACCTTTCCCTAGTATATTGTATTGAAATACTCCTAATATCACAGAGTTCTGTAATGGGAAATTAAATTTATGGAGAACAATTTGCAACAGCAGAGACTGTATATAGACCGGACAACGCAAAATCATACAATCTGCCAACCCTGAAAAATGTCATAAATTTGAACAATTGATCTGACACCACTTGTATTTGTACAAACTTGAAGTAAACAGCGCAATGGGCTAAAAAATAGATTCGGTTTCGATGTTGGTAGTTTGTTTTGATTCCGTTTGAAGATATTCATGAGCATTTCTCTGCCAAATGAGCAAATGACTGAACTCGACCCTCTCCGATTTGGATGAAACTTTGCACATGTCTTCGGAATTGGTGACGATGGATTTTCCGCCGGTTAAGGGAATTTTTTGACTCAAGACAAATTTTTCAAAAGGGCGTATGTGTTTTGTCATGCGTATTTTTCAAAAAATCATAACTCGAAAACCGTTGGTTATAAAAAAAATGCGTCTGAGAAAAAGTTGTAGTTAATTAATTTGACTTTATGAAAAAAATATGTACACTGCTAAAAAAATTTTTTCTTTAAAAAAATCTAAAATTAAACTCAAAAATCAATTAGCAAATCTGTCCAACGTAAGATTTTTATAATTTTTTTTCCAAGAAGGTTTTGAGTCATAAAAAAAAGAATAGAAGTTGTTCTACGATGGAGCAACTTAAGATAAAAAGTTCTTAGAAGTAAGAAAAATTCAAGTTTTTTCCAATTTGTTGTGTTTGCATGAATAACCATACTTTGATAATATAATACAATTTTTCTAGTAATTTTAAACAAAAATGCTCTTGGTGAGCAACATTCTATATGTACTCGTTTTCGAGATAATTTGAAAGTAATGTCGAAAAATTGGCTTTTTCCATGAAAATATCCCTTTTTTAGTCGTGATTGTCCATCTTCAAAAGTATTTTTTTCAAATTGTACATAAAATTAAAATTAAAACTATCCTTTTGACACCAAGAAGATTGAACATCTTCTTAATTAACGAAATTAACGAATCTTAAGTACCAAATAAAAAATTTGAGTTTTTTTTTGTTCATACATGATTTATTTATTTTTTCTACTATTTAAAAAAAATTGTACAAACACTATTTCCTAACATTCCTATATATATTATGAAAACTCAGTATTTCGTCAGTTGAACATATTTTCGCAGCGAACACTATTTCCTAACATTCCTATATATATTATGAAAACTCAGTATTTCGTCAGTTGAACATATTTTCGCAGCGATGATTCCACTAATTTGCAGAAGTGTGAATTTTATTTCAAACTGGTTTTTCTAGTGCAGCTTTTTAGCTACGTGGAACACGGCATTACAGAAGAAATACCTGAGGCTGGAAGAGGGTCAACGAATGGTTCAGACATTGAAAGCAAGCCTTAACTTTTGCAAAAATGCTTTTGCAATGTTCTGGGAGAAAGCAGCATCGGATAAACCCGTCGAAGTTGGGGAACCAAAGCTGGGCAGGAAGAGGAAGGTTCCAAAACGTTTCCATTCTGTTGAACAACCGGAAACTTTACGTTCAATTGAGGAGATTCACGAATCGCAATACGTGGAAATTATTGAGAGGGTCCTCGAATCGCTTGATATGCGTTTCGACACCGAGTCGTTCAAATTAGCGACAAATGTTGAGCAGTTTCTGCTGGGAGATGACACCCACAAAAAAGAAGTAACAAGTTTCTACGAAGGTGACATCGATCCTGAACGGGTTTTGCTGCAGCGAGAAATGTTCCTGCAAATTCTTAAGGAGGCGACAAAATCTGCAGAAAGCATCATGGACATCGTTGACTATTTGAAAGGACAGCCGCATTTGATGGACCTTCTTCCAGAATTTGTAAAGTTCTTAAATTTGTTCATCACTCTCCCAATCACATCATGTTCTGCAGAGCGATCATTTTCTAGACTGCGCAGATTTAAAACCTACCTGCGTTCTACAATGGGCCAACAGCGTCTGAATGCAGTATCTGTTTTACATTTCCCCAGAGATACGGCGAAAGAGATCAACATTGATGAAGCCGTGAACGACTTCATTTCCCGAAACGCGCAAAGAAGGAGCACATTTTATATGTAAGAGGATTTTTTGAATTTGAATTTGAACGAAAATGGTTAAAAAAAGCAATATAAAAGTTGAATAAACATATTGATTCTATTGTTAAGTTTTTACCTTAAGAAATATAAAAACATTCCCTATAAAACGAATATCCATCCTAACATCACTCACAATAGCCCCTCCCCCGAAGGCTCTGGGCGCTATAAAGAGTGTCGCGCGGAAATTTATGCCTCCCCCCCAATAATTTTTTGAAGTTGGGGCCTATGTTCAACGTTATAGTAAATTGAAAGTAACACAAATTAAAGGTGATGTCTTATAATTACGTTTTGCATACTTTTTTCACTGAATGCACAGTATTTTCCTATCACAGGTATCAAATGTGAGTAACAGAGGTCTCATATGCAGCAACGAACGATATATAATAAGTGCTCCTTCACCGAATGTTTTATGGGGCAATTTTTCACAATTTGATTGCCACAACAACAGTTTTATTTAATAATAAATTAAGGAGGGAGAAGGAGATGCCTCGCCTAGCGCCATGAGGCACCAAGAGTGGACAGTAACTATTAGCAAGAATGAAAAAAATGAGAAGAAAGTTGAATGTGCCGTCGGGGGCAGTAGGCTAGAAGAACAGAAGAATTGAAAAAATAACGAGAGGGCACGGGAAAGTAGTATTCGAACCGCACACGCGTCACATGCCCAACACCCCACATGGGGAAGCAGATAACCCGGCACCGGGAAGAGGGAAAAGAAACGGGGCAGAACGCAACCTAATACTACCGATAACTGCGATAAGTTTCTAGCGGGAGACTGCCCACACTGGGTTTTGATGGGACAAGGGCGAGGAGACTGCCGCCTCGGGTTGGTTTTGTTTATACACACCCTACGAAAAACAAACATTTTATTTTTTCGGGCTCGCCGGGTGAGAGCCCGGGAGAGAAAAGATAAAACGGGGTGGTGTGGGGGCCCCAGCAGGAATAAATTAATGCAACCAATAATTCGGGTTATTTCATATACATTTATTATTTTTTTTGTGTGCTACAAAATATATAATACAATTGTGGGGGGGGAGGATTGATATTTTAAAAAAAAAGGGGGTAATATGTTTCATGTGAGTGCTGATTGTACACAAAATGTATGATTAGTAATGTAATAAATAAATTATAACTGAAAAATTCTTCTAAAATAACCATAAAATATAATATAATCGAATGGCAATCCAATCTGACTATCCTTTCTATGCATAACGATGTTTAAGAAAGAAAAAAATATGACTAGAAAGATTCATTTACACTGCAAGATGGATAAATAAGATAATTTTTCAATCAATTTTGAGTTTAGTGGCAATTAATTTATTAAAATGGTAACACTTCATAAGGAAATTTCCATGAAATGTATTTATGACCGCCGTCCTTCTATGATGGAGCGATGACATTTCAAGTTTACATCGAAGAATAGAAGCAACAAAATTTGAGGTGGCGATGCAAATTGGCCATGATTGTGGTTTGGATTCTAGTAATCTTCCCGCGATTTTAGAAACATGAATCGCAGCAAAAAAGCAACACACAACAGCGATCTTTTTAGCTTTGGTACACTAAAGCACTCTTAAAATATGAATAGCAGAAGCAACGACCGAGGATTTATTCAGATTTGTGATTTTAAAAAAGGGCGACATTGTGGCGGCCATTATTGAAATCTAAAACGTTTCACCTTGAAGCAGTCAGCTTCAAAATACACGAACCCAATAGCCCCGGGCGACGGCGAAGTAGTCAATAATCAATATTGTATGTTTCACGCTGTGTCACACAATCGAACTCGGTTTCGACCACCGAAATCCCCAGAAAATTCCTAATTCGATTCGGGCTACCAAGTTTCAATATTTACAATTGCCGATGGAATGTCAATTGTTGATCAACACATTATTGGGTACAAAACCGCCTGCTGGGAATCGCCTCATTTACGTACACATCCCAAACGAATTAAAAAAAACGAGTTAACGAGTTGACGATGATCTCAACATGTTCCTTTATGAGATACGTCCGAAATTGTGCGGCCACCGAGGTCCCAAACAACTGCGCTCAGTATCCACCACCAGCCGGTATTGTTTCGCTCACTTTCATAACATTATAACGCAACGGGAGTCATCCATTCTGTGTCTGAAGACGTTGTCATCGCCTTTCATCATTGCGTGCAAGTATTCAGCTGATGCTGCCGTGCGCGCAAGAACGACGAAAGTACCACCACCTCTTCCAATCCTCAGTCGATGCAAGTCGAATCGATTAATTTCAATTTCACAGCTCTCTGGCTCCCTACCGTTGTTGGAGCGATGTGCAACCAGGCGGGAAAGGGTTTCGAGATTCTGCCAGCGTCTGTCCCAAACAAGCGGCCGACCCCGGGAGGGAATCGTCAAAATGGTCACCCTCGAGATATAGGTGAGTGCAACGCACAGGTTTAAAATTATATATATTTTGCTTTATTAAGTTAGTAGATACCGTACATAGAATGGTCTGTAGGAATAATGAACGGATTACCAGTGGGAGCTAGAGCGAGCATCTCGTTTCAATGAAAGGTGGCTTTTTAGTTTGTCAAGAAGATGAATCTTTATTATCCATAATGAGTTCGCGTTTTTAACGGCTTTTCTCTGTGAGAGGACGGCAAACGATATAGATGCTGAGGGGATGATTAGACTTAGTGGAGCAGACTGATTTGGCTTGAATCGGATTGATTGAGCTAATTGACCTTATCATGATGTAGTTTTATTATGGAGTGATTAGTTGATGTGGAGTCACGCCGACGATTAATTGGGTGTAATTGAGAGGTGATGTGGCGGTTGACTTCATCGGTCAGCTGCAGATTACAAAGGCGATCACATATGTACTGTTCAATCATACAAAATATCACAGGCAAACAGACGTAATTCGTTTGGGCTGATCCGCCATTTAGACTGTTCCGTAAAAAATATAAATAATCTTTTTTGACGTAGGACTACGTCTTTGTTTTCAATAAAGGGGTACTGTGAATACGAGAATTTGGAGCGTCACGAAATATGCTTAGGTTTTGAACGTTAATAACTAATTCATTTCATGACCGGTGGGCAGTTTATTTTGACTATCAGTGTGGACCAAATGACTAGTAAATTGTATGAAACATTCGTATTGCTTGTCATCTGGTGGAATGCTATCATTACGCCCTTTTGTACAATGCACGAAACGAGTTTCGTGAGGACCAGCCAATCACTGTTCATCTTCTATCGTACTCATACAGGTTGGTTGTTGGCACAGGCGATATCTTTCGGACCATCCGTAGAGCAAACTCGTTTATTTTATGTTTGAGTTCGCTTTTAGCTGTAATTCATTTTAATTCGTTAGGTTTATGGTAACAATAAGTAAATTAACAATAGTTTAATTTAGGTGATTTATGTGCTTACATTTTTAATCCTATTCGTGTGCTTCTGTCCTGTCCAACAAAGGTTTAACAATTTAACTGTGCTGTGTCTTGCTTGTTCTCACTGTTTGGCTCGTGTGTTCACTGTGCTGTCCTAAGCAATACTAACGGTGTAGATTTGTGTCGTGTGATTGTAGGTCGTTGCTCGTCACTCAGCTCGTCCCACTGAAAATTATTCGGTCGACTCCACGCCGTCCCGAACATTGGTGTTACTGCTGTAGTGGGCGGGAATCATTGGTTATTCGGGATATGAAAATATTCCATTTGCTTGGTGGTGGAGATAGAGAACTTCTGTTAATTTGAGGGCCTCTTGGGGGGGGGGGGCTAAATATTCAAATTGGATAATTTGTTTTTAGTTCTTGAGTTATGTAGAAAAGAGTGTTTCATTTGTATGGGAGCCCCCCTTTCAAGAGAAGGGGGGGGGGTCTCAAACCATCAAGAAAACCTTTCCCGGCCCCAAAAACTCCTGCATACAAATTTGCACACCGATAAGGGTCAGACAGACAGAAGTTCATTTTGTTTATATATAGAAATCCTGCCTCTTAAAATCCCAAAATGCCAAATGTAGTTTGATTTGCTGGAATAGTTCTCAAGCTCTGCAGAAATTTCTGTTTCATTTGTATGAGAGACCCCTTCCTCTAAAAGCGGGTGAGGGATCTTGAACTACCATTGAATTGTGTCTCGCCTCCAACAACCTACACATGCCAAATTTAGTTCCATTTGCTTGATTTGTTCTTGAGTTATGTAAAAAATTGTGATTCATTTGTATGGGAGCCCCCCTTCCAGAGTGTGGAGGGGTCTCAATCCAACAAAGAAACATTTCTTGCCTTAAAAAACCTCCACCTGCCAAATTTGGTTCTAGTTGCTTGATCAGTTCTCGAGTTATGCAGAAATTTATGTTTCGTTCAAGAGGGAGCCTCTCCTCTTTTCAGAGGGTGGAGGGGTCTCAAAAGACCATAGAAATAGTTCTCTCCTTCAAAAATCTCTACATGCCAAATTTGGTTCCATTTCCTTGATTAGCTCTTGAGTTATGCAGAAATTTGTGTTTTATTTGTATGGGAGCCCTCGCTTTCAGAAAGTCCCGAGTCACCTTAGAAACATTTAATGCTTTCAAAAACCTCCACATGCCAAATTGGGTTCCATTTGCTTGATTAATTTTCGAGTTAAGCAGAAATTTGTGTTTCATTTGTATGGGAACCCCCCCTTCCCCACCATTGACATATTTTTTGCTTTAAAAAACCTCCACATGCCAATTTTGGTTCCATTTGCTTGAATAGTTCTTGAGTTATGCAGAAATTTGTGTTTCATTTGTATGGAAGCTCCCCTTATAGAAAGGGGAGGGGTCTCGAGTCACCTTATAAACATTTCTAGCTTTCAAAAACCAACACCGGCAAAATTTAGTGCGGTTGGGTGGATTGATCGCGGAGTAAAGAAAAAAGTGGGGTTTGTTTGGGGGGGCCCCCCCCCCACAGAGGGGGGGGGTCGCCACCCACCATAGAAACATTTGGCGACGAAAACCACCACCAGCTAAATGTGGTTCCATTTACTGGTGTTGTTCTCGAAATTGCCCCCCCCCCAGGGGGAGGACGGAAGCTTCAACAACCATAAAAAAAATACTCCCCTCCACCAACAACCCCCACAAGCGAAATTGGGTTCCTTGGCTGGTCAGGAGTGGGCAGGCAGAGCGCTGCGCGGCACCGCCCCCCCGGAGGAGGGGGGGCCACCATCACAAAAACCACCTCCCCCGGGCCCCAAAAGTCGAGAGCACAGACATACATACATACATACATACATACATACATACTACGCGACGACAGACAGACAGACAGACAGACAGACAGATAGACAGACAGACAGACAGACAGACAGACAGACAGACAGGCAGACAACAGACAGACAGACAGACAGACAGACAGACAGACAGACAGACAGACAGACAGACAGACAGACAGACAGACAGACAGACAGACAGACAGACAGACAGACAGACAGACGACGCGCGCGCGACGACGACGACGACGACGACGACGCGACGGCGGCGACGGCGACGACGCGAGGGACAGACAGACAGACAGACAGACAGACAGACAGACAGACAGACAGACAGACAGACAGACAGACAGACAGACAGACAGACAGACAGACAGACAGACAGACAGACAGACAGACAGACAGACAGACAGACAGACAGACAGACAGACAGACAGACAGACAGACAGACAGACAGACAGACAGACAGACAGACAGACAGACAGACAGACAGACAGACAGACAGACAGACAGACAGACAGACAGACAGACAGACAGACAGACAGACAGACAGACAGACAGACAGACAGACAGACAGACAGACAGACAGACAGACAGACAGACAGACAGACAGACAGACAGACAGACAGACAGACAGACAGACAGACAGACAGACAGACAGACAGACAGACAGACAGACAGACAGACAGACAGACAGACAGACAGACAGACAGACAGACAGACAGACAGACAGACAGACAGAATTTTATAGTCTTCGTACAATGCACGAATCTACTTTCTGTGTAAAGAAATGCTTCGTACAGTTGCGTGTGTGGCATTGCATGCGAAGTAAGCTTCATTGATAGTACAAATCAGTATCGTTGCAGAAAACAAGGAAAAGATTCGTGAGCAAAGGTCGTAATATAAACGATATTAAATTTTCAGTGCAGATGACGGATGTAACGTGTTATTAAAACTTTTTCATATTTGTTTCATCTTTATGAAACTTTCACATGCGCCTAACGACCTGTAACTAATTGAACATCCTGTGTCATCGCAAGTCAAACAACATTGATTACCGTCACCGAAGGTCACCTAAAACCAACAAGCTTTGCGGCAAACGAACACAAAAAAAAAACACCAAACAAGGTGACGCATGAAACGCATTATTCTGAATGCAAACAACAATCTCGGAACAATAGGTGGCAGCCAAGCTGCCATGCAGGCCCGAACGCGCGGCAATGGTTTGAAATTCGGTTGACCATAATAAATCTTGAAACTCTTTGTTCGAGACTGAACAAACAATCAGAAAAAGGCTACGAGCTCCCTGGCGGCCGTTGCGGTGAAGAAAGAAAGGACATATTTTTACTAGATTTATCGGGTTGCATCCCGGTGGCAAGTCGATGAAGATCATTTGTTCTGGTTTGAAAGTTTGGTCAAACAGGATTGCGAGTGTGATTACGATGTGTGTGTGTGTGTGTTTTCTCGATCATGATTTTGAATGGCAAGCGTTGAGGTTAGCGCATTGAATCAGGCATCGAGCACTAAGCATTTACCTTAGCGCGACAGGAGTAGACGAAAGGTTAAGATTTTTATTTTGGCGTGGTAGGCTCCAACTGTATTGATTTTCAATACAGTCCCTGTTTAGGGGCTATGCATAAACCACGTAGACTTTTTTGGGGGAGGGGGGGGGGGGGGTTGACCAAAGTCTACGCTCCATACAAAAGTTCAAAAAATTGTATGGAGAAAAGTCTACGAGGGGGGAGGGGGGGTCTGAGATTTTCAACAATTAGTCTACGTGGTTTATGAACCGCCCCTTAGGAGATTTGCAAAAACAAAATTATAAGTAGTCGTGTTGATTACTCTGATTTCCTTTGGAACGAATGAAACATTTTTTGTGGTATACCATTCTGACGTTGATATCGCGTAATTACAAGACACTAGATCTGGCCAGAAGACAACAGGATCCTTGTGGCTTCGAATCATGACTGGAAGTCGTTTTTGTAATCAATCTTTGATGTATATTTCACTGTTCATCGAAGCAGTTGTGATGAATAGCTTTCTTACTAAACTTTTCGACTTGAATGGATACTTTCCCTTCACGCACCGTATAATACTAGGTTAGTCAAAAAGTTTTGAAAGCGGAAATGAAAATACATTTTTTTTTTTGGGGAAATCATTTTTATTGCTCAGTATAATCGTCCATAAGATCAATACAATGATCTTCCAACTTTGTTGTCCCATCACGGAAGTGATCTTTCTAGAAGGCCTTCAAAATACTCCTCTACGACGGCTATAACCTCTTCGTTTGATGAAAAATGCTTTCCACGAAGGAATTTTTTGAGGTGTGAGAACAGCCAGAAGTCAGAGGGACCTAAATCTGGCAAATAAGGTGGATACTGCAACAATTCGTACATCAATTCACCGATCTTGCGAAAGTTGTTTGAGCTGTGTGAGCAGGTACATTGTCTTGATGAAACATTATTTTTTTCTTCTCTAAACCGGGTCTTTTTACGCAAATTTTTGCATCCAACAGGTCCAAAATGTCACAATAATAATCAGAGTTGATTGTCTTACCAGTTTGGAGAAATATATCAATATTGGCACGATAAGAGCCGACAATTAATTCGCCTCGGAAATTATGCGAGTTCACAACAACAGACACAAAATTAATACAAATTTATTCGATATATTAATCATGAATTTCTTGAAAATTGATGGAATTCAATAAGGTTATCTGGTTATCTAAAAAAATGCAGAAATTGGTCTCCGATCTACAGTTCATTTGCATTATATTTAGAATTTGGTGCATTTATTTTTCCCTATTTCAATTATTTCGTATATTTCAATATTGTGATTGGAAAAAAATCATAATTCTTGGCATAAACCCAAATTATCTTCGCAATGACTTCTTTATAACTATTTGGTTATTTGATGGCTTCCCTTAATGCCAATTTGCCGTTTAATGCATTTACTGGATGCAAAAAAGGGTTTTCAACTGACCATATTAAGATAATATGAATGAGTCCTAAAACGGCATTTCAAAACATCATTTTATGAGTTCATAAAGTCAAAATAAAACCTTTGATAGGAGTAAAAGGAATTTGAAAAAACGAGGTTTTAAGATCGTTTTTAACAAGCTGTGTAGGTTCCCATAAACCTGACTAAAATATGAAACCTATTTGCAGCTCTTGGTGTCATAATAAACCAAATTGATTTCTAGTGGCTTTGATATAACCTTAATAAAACTTAATAAAGCAGTATGGTTTTGGCAATGTTACTTGGGATTCCAACTCCATAGGTACATATGATGTTTAATCAATGTCAATTAGAGAATAAACAACAATGAAAGGATCGCCAAGCAAATGAAAAGTGCACTTCTTGTCGTCTATTTGATACCAGGTACACTGATAGGCAACATAAAGTACCCACCTCATCATTTTTCGAATTTCTCTCATTTATTTTATTCAAATTAAAGTAAACACACTCTAGTCTTTTTTGATCTTATTTTTTATATTCTTTTCAAGTTTCACTCATGGAATAATATTAAAAAAAGAGTTCGACTTAAAGAACAAAAAAATCAATTTGTATTGAAAGTAAAAACTGTGACAAAAAAAAGTGCCCATTAGACGGGATGGAAAATCTGCAACCAGACCCCTGAAGAACTCAGGGTGTGGGGATGAGGGTGCCAACTCCTCGATCCACTAAAAACCCACCCGTGCCGTAAGCCCTGGACACTCCCCGGGACCACCGTTCGGTATTACTTCGGGGAGGGGGCTATTGTGCTTGTTAAGCACCCACTATGTGTAACTACTTAGGGCTTTTGTAGTTAGGTGGTCTCTGCGACCTGCCTTTGGTCGTTTCGCCGTTTTTGTTGAAGATCGAGGACGATCTGGGAGGCTGCTACGCATACCGCATCCCAGACGTCCCGGTCCTGTCACATCCTCTGGACTAAATTATCCGGAGTCGTGTCGTGACCGCTTACGGCAATCATGCCGGATCTCGCGCCGTCAAAGCGAGGACATGCGAAGAACACATGTTCCGCAGTTTCCTCGACTCCCGCGCACGCGCTGCATGCGGAGGACTGTGCATGCCCATATTTGTGCAGGTATTGTCTAAAACAGCCGTGGCCAGACAATATCTTCGTTAAGTGGAAGTTCACTTCACCGTGTCGCCTACCAACCCACCCGGTTAATTCCGGGATTAGTCGGTGGGCCCACCGACCTTTGGTGGAGTTGTTCCATTCCCTTTGCCACTTAACCATGAATGCGGCTCTAGTGGCCTTTCGAACACCTCTTGTTCCACGTTGCTCGAACCATCTACGTCCTCTTTTATGACGATGCCTATTGGCATCATCCCCGCTAGGACGCAGACCGCGTCGCGTGATACCGTTCGGTATGCACTCACCACTCTTAGGCACATAAGCCTGTGCGTACTCTCTAGCTTACTTGCGTAGCTCTTGGTACTCAAGGCGATGATCCATGCCGGCCCGCCGCACCTAAGTATGGACAGGGCGACACTGGCCAGGAGTTTACGCTTACTCCCTTGCACCGCCGAGCTATTCGACATCATGCGGGATAATGCCGATATAGCCATAGAGGCTTTCTTGCAGGCATAATCGACGTGACTGACAAAGGACAGCTTATCGTCGATCATAACCCCAAGATACCTGAGGTGTGAATGTAGTTCGCCTCCCCGCGGTGCACCTTGGAAACTTTAAGCTCCCCTTAACGGCTAAACGGACTACGCAGGGAGTGCCTTACGGCGCATTAGGGTGGATGCCGGTAAGCCCCCAATTATGGCAACTGGGTGGGGATTTGGAAATTTTTGTGGTCTAAGTTTGGGTTGGGCCGGCTTTTTTTCCACCGCGGGGGGGGTAAATCCCTGTATTGTGTATGGCAACCAACGGGTGGATTGTTTGGGACGGACAAAAACATATTTCTTTTTTTTTTGTTAATTTTCTTAGCGAAATCCCTTTTCGGTGCAGTAGTTGGTACAATCGATTTTCGCTTTTCTGTCGGAAGACGTCGTATTGTCGGCTTGAAGTTAAACTCTTATTTAGGGTTGGTTTTGTTGGTTGGAAGCAAAAAATGGCAAAAGTAAATTATTTTTTTCTTTAAGAAAAATATATATAGGGGGTTAGGGTGGTATGAAGAAAAATATCATCGTGTGTAACACCACAAAATTTTAATAGAAAAAAAACTGGTTAAGGTCTGTATCCGCAATATTCCGGACACCTCAAAACATGAATAAAACAAAAATTTCGCATTATATTTCCGTCGAAGTTGTTTATTTCAGATTCATGGGATGAGTTTTAACAATTCGTGAAGACAAAACATAGTTATTCGGTATTTGCATAAATTTTTCGAACTTTGCGCTTAATTCCGTCCATCAGGGTTTGTACAGACTCTTCAGAAATCGTAGAAGCCGTCTTTGTTCAAATTTGCTGGAAGTGTTTGATGTCTTTGATTCCTTGCTTCTTTCCAGAAAGCTTCCGCTTCATCAGAGCCCAATATCTCTTGATTGGTCGTAGCTCTGGGCAATTTGGCGGGTTTGAGGTTTTTGGTACAATGTTCACTTGATTTGCTTGGTACCACTCCATCACAGTTTTAGCATAGTGGCATGATGCCAAATCGGGCCAGAACCAAGGTTTTTCTTTGTGACTTTTGATGAAGGGTAGCAATCGCTTCTGCAGACACTCTTTCTGATAGATCTCCTTGTTGATTGTACCTGTAGTGATGAAAGATTTACTCTTTTTGCCACACGTGGAATATGCTTGCCACACAAGGTATTTTTTTGGGAAATTTCGATGCCTTCTTCGTTCTGAAATGCTCAGCTGTAGCATTTCTGGCCATAGCAGAATAAAAAGCCAGCCCTGGAAGCTGGTTGAAATCCTCCAGGACACAAGTTTCATCGTCCATAACAACGCATGAAAACTTCGTCAAATATTCGCAGTACAAACGTCGAGCCCGTGATTTTGCTGCCAAGTTCTGTTTGTCGTTGCGATTTGGAACTGTTTTTACTTTATACGACTTAAGTCCCAAACGTTGTTTTGATTTTTGGACAAAACCAGGCGACATCCCTATTTAACGAGCCACCGTTCGCATGGAAAGACTTGGGTTCTTCGTTAATATCCTTTTCACCTTTCGGTCCATGACAGGATCAGCGCGTTCAATGTTTTTGTCACTTCTCGGTTTCCTCTCCATCGTCAACCGTTCCGAAAATGATTTGAGCACATTATGAACAGTGGATTTAGGCAAATCCAATGTTTTTGCAAGGTCCCGTATTGACAAGTCAGGATTTGCCGTACGCCCGTACAAAATTCGCTCGCGCACTTGTTTTTCTTTCGTCGCCATCTTGAATACTAAACATGAAATGTAAACATCAATCATAGTCTTTTTTATCATAGACTCTCAGCTATACCACAGTGGAATTTTTCATTCCTACGTGCAATATTTCAAAAGGTACAATGATTTGAAGGTGTCCGGATTAATGTGGATACAGACCTTATATGACTCACCAAACACTGGTACTGGTATAAACCACATGGAGAGGTTTATTCTACTGCTTCAATTGGTGTTTGCTAGTGGGCCCTCCCGTCCCTTTCTAATATCTGGTGTATGTTGTGTTAGTTACTTTTGGGCTGTGTTTGAGTGGTTTTCGTCAAAATTTTCCTTTTTGGGCGTGGTTTTTTTTTTATATTCTGCCGGTTTTGGTTTTTTTAAAAGGAAAAAGAGGGAAAGAAGTGTTTGGTGGGGGGGGGGGGGGGGGGGGTGGGGGACTGTGGTGTTTATGCTCTGAACACTGCATGCTGTGCGTTTGACTGTCAGCTTTCTTTTGTTTACTTGTTTGTGCGGTTTAAATTCTGCGTTTTCAAAATGTCGCGTATTGAAAAGGAAGTGAAAATTAAGGTTCTGGACACATGGCTAAGTGAGAAGGGTATTACTATGCGAAAATTGGCGAAGCGGTTTGGAATTCATCATGCGAGTGTTAAAACCATCATGAATAAGTTTGGGGAACACTATTCTTTGGATGAGCTACCAGGAAGAGGCAGAAAACCCGGTTCTTCCAACCCGAAACTGGAGCAGAAAGTGGTATCTCTAATCATGAAGAACAAATCAATGTCAATACGTGATTTGGCCAAAAAAGCAGGAACGAGTGTCGGAATGATCCAGCGTATCAAGAGGCGAAACCACCTGAAGACCTACAAGAAGCAGAAAATCTCGAAACAAAGTGCAGAACAGAAGAAGCGAGCTGCAACAAGGGCCTGGAAATTGTATTCGCGTCTTTTGCAGCGTCCGGATGCATGCGTTTTGATGGACGATGAGACCTATGTAAAGGAGGACTCAAAAACCCTTCCAGGTCCACAATACTTTACTGCCGTCGTTGGGGAGGATGTGAGCGATGCGGACAGGTCGATTCAAGTGGAGAAATTCGGTCGAAAGGTACTGGTATGGCAAGCAATATGTTGCTGTGGTTTGAAGTCAACCATTTTTTACACTACCGGAACTATAAATGCGGAAATCTATTGATCTGAGTGTCTCCAGAAGAGATTGTTGCCTTTATATAAGAAGCATAGTACACCTCCACTGTTTTGGCCGGATTTAGCGTCGGCTCACTATGCCAAAACCACTCTCAATTGGCTTTCGGAAAAGGGTATAGATTCCGTTGAGAAAAATATCAATCCACCAAATTGCCCTCAGCTTCGACCCATCGAACGTTACTGGGCAATCGTGAAGAGGGTCTTCAAGAAGACTGGTAAGGCAGCTGGGAACATGCAGGAGTTCAAAAAAAATTTGGGCTCAAGCGTCCAAAAAATGCGATGCAACACTTGTTCGGAACTTGATGGAGAGCATTCGATCCAAAGTTCGAAAATTCGTGAAGGAATAACTTAAATTTCATCTGGTCTTCATTATGTTCAAGTTTAACCTCCTACAATAAAGGATCATTTTTTTGTATGAATAAAATAAAGTTTGAACATAATTTGAAAGAAAGTTTGTGTATAGCTTATTTTCGATACACTCCTTAGTGCCTTTATATAATCGTTCTACGACGTGGCAGTGAAATAGATGTGCAGAATATGTAATATTTTCCTTCGGGTTAAATTCTTGGTTTACATTTTTTTTTTTTAGGAGGGGATAAGCCCTCTCGGGGGGGAGGGGGGGAAAAATTTGACCCGGGGGGGGTCCTATGAAGTTTAAGAATTTTGAATAATTTAATTTCATAGGATTGAAAACCAAAACGCTGATAAGTGACTACTAGGAAAACAATTGGAAATTCATTGAAGACCTCTTACCTACAGTAACAATCTTTTGCAACTCATCGTGCTTCGCATGATGGATCAGGCCATCCCAAACACGAAAATGATATTAGTTTTCGGAAAGTATCAAAGCAGTTGAGGTGTTAGCATTTACAAATAAGCCCTAATATAATTACTGTTTTCAGTGGTCGCTATATTGCCGGTGTTTCCTTTTCTACGCTTTTCGCCAGTCTCGGGTTTCGGTTCGTTTTCGGAGGCGATGCATAATAAGCCGAAAAGAGAAGATCGTTCCGCGTTTCACGGAATTGCAATCGATCATGACGAGATGCATGGCCTGGTTGCCTGCCGCCTCAGCTGAAGGGGGGAATTGCACCGTTTGATGATGCGTTGCTATCTCATTCCACTAGGGAACGGGTGCAAATTCAATTTTTATTTTGAAGAATTGGTTTTGCGGTAACAATTTAGGGCTTGTTTTTGCAATCAACTTTTGTGCTAACGAGATATTTGAAGTACTAAATAGGATCGAAATGATTTAGGAATGTGATCAACAAGAATCAATCAATATTCAAATTTTATCATCTCTGAAAATGCTTTTTAGAACCCTAGGAGGTCATCCATTATCTGCCATTATCTGTCGGAACCTGAAATGTCAGACGAAGGACGATAACAAAATTAAAACAAGGCTGTCCTGCGTTATCGTTTCGTAATATGTTTGCTCAAACTTGTCTCACCTTCCTCGAAGGGATCCTCATCACCCATCATGGCCAGTCAGCGTGCTTTGCGATGTGTCAGAAGTGATTAGATTGATTCGAACATACCTGGCTCTGCAGCTTGCGATCGAGCTCGTTGCGTTCTTTTCGCGATTGCAGCGACAGCCTGTAGGTCCGTCTTCATCGCCGTTCTGCTGCAGTCAGTGGGCGGGTTTGTTTAGGTTTCGTTTCGCGGATCCAGGTTCGACCAACCAGTTTCATTCGGTCATATGGCCGTCGCTCTTTGGCGGTTTTAAATACATTGTAGATAATCATCTCTCTTTCTTCCTCGGTGTGTTCGCACTAGTTATTACAGCTATGGAAGGGATTTGGTTTTAGGGAACGACTTTGTAGGTATATTGAACGAGGGAATGCAGTGGTTTTTGGACGACACGATAGACGTTCTGGTTACCATCGCTGTGTGACATTTTATATAATATCCGTGACTTACCATGACTACTTGATTTTTTCTTAGCTTTTGGAATGGGCTATTAGTTTCATTGATTAAAGCGACTGACCACTTCGCCAGTGGTGGAGTGCTGGACAAGATTTCGAGTTTGGAGACTATCATAAGTTCGTCATTTTCTCTTCAAATATTGCTCAATTCATTTAAAAAAAATTCTACATTTCATTACTAGCAGTTACAGGAATTGTACATAGAAATTATATATTGAGCAAAGTGCACCGGAATTGATATTTTCAATTAGAAGTGAATTTCGCCAAGGAGTTTGGCCATCTAGTGGTGAGAAGTACCAGAAACAATGTAAAAAACTACATTTGAAAACACTGCTTTGAGTTTGGTACTACACTATGGCTGCTTAGCATTCGGCTTTCAATCTTACTGTTCACTATGAGATTTGGGACCAGAAATTCATTTGAACGTCATATTAACAATAATGGATGCAAGGCCCCCGAGCCAGAAACGATAATCAATTACGTCTTTTACAGAGCTGCTTTTGAACACAAAATTGATCATAATACCAACTTCGATCGCTTGTAGCCTGTACATCAGTCCCGTAAATCTGCCCAAGGGTGAATATGGCCGTGGTTGAGGCACTGCAAGCAGACCTATAATTTCGCACTCGGCTAAGGACCTCATTAGTAGGTTTATCTTAATTGATAATTAAATATCAATTAGCTTGCTCGCCAAAAAGGCTTGAAACATTTTGCACCATCTCTCATCTGGCGGTGCAAGAGGCAAAGAAAAAATGATCTGAAAACTACCACAACGCATGTGAAACTGCCACCGACCGCTGCTGCTGCGGCGCGGCCCATGAAGATTAAAGAAACTTTCCTTACTTTAAGACAGCAAAGCAAGGAAAAAAGAAAACAATGACCATAGGCCGTTGAGAAGCTGTCATAATATACCCTTCTCAAGATGTGCGAAGGGGGGTGAGGAAGGAAAATCATCTCGTTCTCTCGGCATAACGGGGCCCCGGGAGGAACGGATACATAACCACATTGATTCGTGTACTTTTGCCGCCGAGCCGCGCACAACTTTGGCCATTTTTTATTATTTAAAATTACACCTCGCAAAATTGCCGCCGCCGCCTCTCGCATTGACTGACCCGCATAGTGCCAGAGTCTCTGCACTGACGTACCGTCCTACCCATAGGTATATTCTCTCGCTCTCGTTAAATTTACAAACATGATACAAAAAACTTTCAGCAACTCTTTTGCACTTAACGGTGTGGATTGTAGTTGTTCTTGTTGATGTTGCTGCTGCTGCTGTTCCTGTCGTCGTTCATGTGACTTGGTGCACTGTGGGATAAGTGATAGAATGCGAAGTCACGACAGATGATAAAGACCAGCTTAGTTTCCTGATGATATGTTTTTGAAACCTTAAGTAAAATACGTAAGTAGAAATTGGGGAGGTTTTTTTTGAAATACTGGTTAAGTTTTACGAAAAAATCTAAACTTCTGATAAAGCTCTTTTTTAATTTTTAGTTAAGTTCTTCGTATCTCAGAAATGAACTTCGTCTGATCTTCATGCGGAGTTATACGAAGCTTTAGGTGTAAGTTGGCTAACTACGCCACAGATGTTGCGAATGTATGGGTGTAGTTCTTCTCTTGGGTTGCGCGAATGAATACGTGCCATGTTGACTTGTTTTCATTCAGTGTCTTTCTTTCGCGGTTTATGGAACTATTTCGTGACGCGGCATTGAAAAAAAAAATTAATTTTCAGAGGCCTAGAAATCCTAGGCATGAAGATTGATTTCGTTTATCGAAACATCAGAAGGAACCGTGACACTTCCTTATTGGATGACCGGAAGGAATCTGGCCGACCTCACTCGAGGAGTGATGCGCGAACGATTAAAACCGTCATATTCCGTGTCGGGTATTTTCGTCACTGCGACCAATTTTTGGTTTTTGGGGACCCCTTTTTGTTGTGGCTTTGTTATTTGGGAACATGTAGGGGTGGAGGGTGGGGGGGGTAGCCGGAAGGTGGGGGGGGGGGGTATCGGGGGGGGGGTGTGGGTTGGGAGGGGGGGGGGGGGAAGTGGGGTGTTTGGGTTTGTGGGTTTGGGGGGGGGGGGGAGGGGGGGGGTAAGGGTGTATATTGTTGGATGTTTTTGTGGGAGGTTGGGGGGGTGGTGTGGGGGGGGGGTGTGGGGGGTGGGTTGGGGTGTTTTTTCATCTCCATTCTAAGAGAAGAAGTAGATACACCACAAAAGGGTTCAGGTCCTACAAACTGATGAGACGATCCGAGTCTTGCTAGTTCATCGGCTTTCTCGTTTCCATCAATTCCAGAATGACCAGGAACCCAGTACAAATTGACTTGATTACGACAAGACAATTTCCGAAGTGATTGAACACATTCCCAAACATGTTTGGACGTGCATATTGCTGACTTTAAAGCATTCAGAGCTGCTTGACTATCCGAAAAAATGCATACATTTGAATATCTATAGTTTCTGCGTAAGCATATAGCAGAACATTCCAGAATTGCTTGAATTTCAGCTTGGAATACAGTTGGCCACTTTCCCATTGGGATTGAAAGGTTAATCCCTGGGCCAGTTACCCCAGCTCCCACTTGATTGTTCATTTTCGAACCGTCTGTATAGAAAACAATCGATCCTTGGCGGAGGTTTGGGCCACCTCTTGCCCACGAATCACGCCCAGGATCAATAACTTGATATGAACAATCAAAGTTGTATTTTTTTTCCATCCAATCTTCGTTGTTCATAACTAAAGGATTAAATTTTACAATTTTTAGAATGCTAAGATGTCCTATTAGATCACCTTCTAAAAGGTTCGCAAACCTTCTGATCCTTAGAGCGCTCTTTTCAGCTTCTAACTGTATGAATTGATGCAATGGCAACATAAAAAGTAGTGCATCCAGTGCCTTCGTTGGTGTACTTCTCATTGCACCGCTAATTGAACAAGTTGCTAGTCTTTGAAGTTTTTTCTAACCTTCTTTGTGCAACAGTTTCTTTTGTTTTTGGCCACCAGACCAATGAAGCATAGGTAATCTTGGGTCTCACAATTGCCGAATAAATCCAATGGATCATTTTTGGCCTTAGGCCCCATTGCTTACCAAATGTTCTTTTGGCTATCCATAGAGCATTTGTCGATCTGTTGATTGTCTGCTCTAAATGAAAGTTCCAATATAGTTTGCAGTCAAGAAATACTCCAAGGTATTTGACTGTATTTGAAAGTACCAAATGTGTGCCTTTCAACCTTAAGTTCTCAATACAGGATTTTCTCTTCTTTGTAAATGGCACAATAGTAGTTTTGGAAGGGTTTATGTTCAAGGCTTCCTTATCACACCACGAAGAGACATAATTTAAAGCACTTTGCATTCTGTTTGCAATGATACAGTCGTATTTACCGCGTACTATTAAGACTATATCATCTGCGAAGCCAACTACTTCAAACCCTAGGGTTTTCAGATTTTTAAGGAGATCATCAACTATTATAGACCACAATAAAGGTGATAATACGCCTCCTTGTGGACACCCTTTTACAGCTCTAATACTGATGGATGAGCTTCCGAGGTTTGCTGATATTTGTCTATTTGATAACATCTCGCTAATCCAATCGACAATACATTTGTCGAAACCAAGTTTCATCATTGCTTTAACCATTGAACTATGAGATGAATTTTCAAATGCTCCTTCAATGTCTAGGAACGCAGCTAGTGAGATTTCCTTAGCTTGAAAAGATTTTTCTAGTTTAGTAACAACCGCATGCAACGCTGTTACCGATGATTTACCTTCCTGATAAGCAAATTGATGTTTACTCAGAGGAGTTTTAAGTAAATATGTTGACTTTATGTATTCATCAATAATTTTTTCCATTGTTTTAAGTATAATTGACCATAAGCTTATGGGCCTAAATATAGGATTTAGGTAAACTTTTTTCCTTTTTATTAGCCTCAGGAATAAACGTCACACGCACTTGTCGCCACGCTGTCGGAAGGTAGCTTAATGTTAAACTTGTCCGAAATAGTTTTGTAAGAATGGGTAATAGAGTTGACTTTCCCTTCTGCAGTAGTACAGGATAGATTCCATCCCTACCAGGTGATTTGAAGGGTTCAAAAGAGTCAATCGCCCATTCGACTTTTCTTTCGGTAAAAATTGTATCGGCCAAAGAACAAGCATCAACCCTGGCTCTATCTACTCCAGTCGTTCCATTCATTGTTAAATGAACATGCGTCCTGGTTTCATCAACGCCAACTTTTGGTGCAAGTATACTTTGGTCTTCACTTGAACTAATGATAGAACATGGAAAGTGTGTTTTCATCATCAATTCCAAAGTTTCACTTGCTGATGAAGTAAAAGAACCATCCTCGTTTTTAAGAGTGCCCAGCCCATTGGAGTGATCTTTAGAGAGGATTTTCTGCAAACTGGCAGTTGCTGGAGTACTTTCAATGTTTTCACATGTATGCCTCCAGTGTATCCTTTTAGATCTCCGTATTTCCTAACTAGTGAGGGATTCTCTGTATTGTTCCCACTGTTGTGTTCGTTTAGCCCAGTTAAAAAGCTTCCGGGTTTTCTTACGAAGTTTCTGAAGCTTGTTGTTTCACCATGGTAAATTCCTATTTGTGGAACGTTTCTTAGCGATACAACTTTGATTAAAAGCATGTTGAATTAAGTTTGAAAGTTGCTTTGCATTTTCCTCAAGTTCTTCACAAGAGTTCGAGTCATTTGTTAAGGAGTCTTTGCTCACTTCTAGCCTTGAGTTATAAAGCTCCCAGTTTGTTTTTCTGGGATCTTCTATAGTTTGTATGAGTTGTTGATCAGCCTCATAGTCAAATAATATTTGCAAGTGATCTGACAACGATACTTCTTGCGATACATGCCAATTTTTAATTTTGGAAGAGATTTTCGGACTACACAGCGTCAGATCAAGGACTTCCTGTCTAATTGCATTTATAAAAGTGGGAGCGTCTCCTCTGTTACATAAATCTATTTCATTTTTCGATATATAATCTAAAAGATGCTCACCTCTGTTGTTGATGTCCGTGCTGGCCCATATGGAGTGATGAGCATTGGTATCACAGCCAATTATAAACGCCTTATTTTGTTTCTTGCAGTATGAACCGTCATAGAACGGATCCGGTGAAAAACTAAGCGGTCGAAACGGAAAATGACTGTCGATCGGAAGTTTTAGAAATCGTCCATGCACATCAAAAATCGCGTTGGAAGTTTTGGAGAAGTGTCCGGTCAATGTTTTGACCAAAGATAAATGCCCTCCAAGTTCACCGGGTCTTAATCCACTGGACCATTTTGTGTTATCATACATGCTGTCACGAGCACAAGGCATCAACTTTGGCACAATTCAAGTCCGTAATCCAGCAAATATGGTACGTTATGCTAATGGAAGTCATTTGTGCCGTCTGTGATGGGTTTAACAAACGGGTGAAGCTGTTCAAATGGGTGTCATTGCCATTCAATCAATGTAATCAATAATATAACCTGAATGCCAACAAGGAATCAATGTAGTTTCATTTTATAAGAGAGTTTGAATTGAACACGGTGTAGTTCCATCTGACTTTAATTGAATTTTCAGACTTCTAATGAATTTCTACCGACCTTCTGTTGAAGTTCTTTCAAACTTTAGTCGAAAGTCTCGTAATTTTCTTGAAGTTGAAGTTGAAGTTCTCCTAAGCTTCAGTTGAAGTTTTTCATTAGAAGTTCCCGGAGTTTTCTCAACCTTCATTTGAAGCTTCCCCGAACTTTGGTTGAAGTTTTTGTGAACTTTAGGCAGAAATGCCCCTAGATTCAGCTCAATTTCAGTTCCCCCAACTTTAATTAAAGTTTTCCTGAATATTGACCGTGCTTGCCTCGAATTTATGTTGAAATTCTCGTGAACTTCTATAGAGGTTTTTCAGAACTTCAGTTTAAGTACTCCCGGACTCTTGTTGAAGTTTTTTTTGAACTTCGGATAAAGTACTTTCCAAATTCAGTTGAAGTTCTCCTGAACTTCTGGTAAATTCTTACGAACTGCTGGTAAAAGTCTGGTATAGTTCTTTTGAACTTCTGGTGTAGTTCTTCTAATCTTTTGGTGGAGTTCTCCTGATCCTATGGTGAAGTTCTCCTGAACTACTGGTGAAGTTCTCCTGAACTACTGGTGAAGTTCTCCTAAACTTCTGGTGAAATTCTCCTGAACTTCTGGTGCAGTTATCCTGAATTAGATTTTTCTAATGCTTTCGACACAGCCCCACATTTGTACGCAACCAAACCATTGGATTTCCAACTTGTTTAGTTGAATGGATTCTTTCGTATTTGACCGACCGCCAGTACTTCGCTTCTATAAACTCTGCTCGCTCGAAAGCATTCTCATTTATCTCTGGAGTAACACAAGGGGTCGTGGGCTTCGTTCTTTTCGTTAACGATCTGTGCCCGCGTATTTTTTCATTCAAGTAAATGGTTGTCGACGACGTGAAGATATTTAGAGTAATCACGACCCCACTCGATTGCCTCGGCTTGCAAAACGACATTAATGAACTAATACAGTAGTGTAATGAAATCGGTATAAGTGTCAAAATAGGAAAATGTAAGGTGATAATGTTTTCCCGTAGCAGTGTCACCATTGCGCATCAATACACAGTTGGCGCTGCGCCATTAGAGCGTCCATCTGCGTCATCAGTGTTACAATCGACGCCGTGTTGAAATTCAGCGAAGATGTTGCGTAATAAGTGTTACGACAAAAGCCTCTACGGTTCTCGGACTCATTCGACGTCATACCTGGCAGTTCACAGATATATGCGCACAAAAAGAACATTGTTCTGCACCTTGGTCCGTAACATCCTTGAATATGCAGCCAACGTCTGGGCACCGAATCTAACATCAATGATCATTAGCGTCGAAAGAATCCAAAAGTTATTCCAACGCTTGGCACTCCACAATCTTCCATGGAATGGTGAAGTTCTCCCGAACTTCTGGTGAAGTTTTCTTGAACTGCTGGTGAAGTTTTCTGGAACTGCTGGCTAAGTTCATCTGAAGTTTTGGTGTTGTGTTCCTGATCTTCTGGTAAATTTTCCTTGAACTGCCGGTGAAATTCTCTTTAACTTCTGGTGAAGCTCTCCTGAACTTCTGATGAAGTTATCCTGAATTTCTGGTTCTTGAACCTCTGGTGGAGTACTCCCGATTTTTTTGTGAAACTGTCCTGAAATTCTGGTGAGGTTCTCCTGAACTTCTGGTAAAGTTCTTCTGAACTTTTGGTGAAGCTCTTCTGAACTTCTGATGAAGTTTTCCTTAACTACTGGTGAAGTTTTTCTAAACTTTTCGTGAAGTTCTCCTGATCCTCTGATGAAATTCTCCTGAAATTCTGATGAAGTTTTCCTAAACTCCTGGTAAAGTGCTCCTGACCTTCTGATGAAGTTCCCCTGTAATTCTAGTGAAGTTCCTTGAACTTTTGCTAAAGTTCTCCTGATCTTCTGATGAATTTTTCCTGAAATTCTGGTAAAGTTCTCCTGTACTTCCAGTGAAGTTCTCGTAAACTTTTGATGTAAAGATTTCCTTAACTTTTGGTGATGTTATTCTGAACTTCTGGTGAAGCTTTCCTAAATTTTTGGTGTAGTTTTCATGAGCTTCTGATGAAATTCTTCTGAACTTCTGGTGAAGTTCTCCTAAACTTTTGGAGAAATTCTTCTGATCTTCTTGTGAAATTCTCCTGAGGGCCTATTCATAAACCACGTAGACTCATTTTTGAAAATCTCAGACCCACCCTCCCCCCTCGTAGACTTTTCTCCATACATTTTTTGAAATTTTGTATGGAGCGTAGACTTTGGTCAGAATCCCCCCTCTCCCCAGAAAAGTCTACGTGGTTTATGAATAGCCCCTAATCTTCTGGTGAAGTTCTCCTGCACTTTTGGAGAAGTACTCCTAGGCTTCAGGAGATCTCTTAAAATCCTTTGTTGAAGTTCTCCTAAACTTTTGGTGAAGTTTAGTCCTGAAATTCTAATTAAGTACTCCTGTACTTCTGGTGAAGTTCTCTTGAATTTTTGATGAAAGTCTCCTGAACTTCTGATGAAGTTCTATGTTATTTCTGGTGATGTTCCTCTGAACTTTTCGGGATGTTTTCCTAAACTTTTAATGAAATTTGGTGAAGTTCTTCTGAACTTCTGGTGAAGTTCTCCTGTGTTTCTGGTGAAGTGCTCCTGAACATCTGGTGAAGTACTCCTGAACTTCTGGTGAAGTTCTTTTAAACCACTGATGAAGTTTTTCTGAATTTCTGGCGAATTTCCTGATATTTTGGGATTTTTTTTAACGAAATTCTTGTGAAGTTTTTCCCAGGTTAAGGTTAATTTTTACCGAACTTTATGAACTTTTATTTCGACTTTATGAACTTGTAAAAGGCTGTATTGAAATGCCGTTTTAGGACTCTTTAATATTATCTTATTATGGTCAGCTGAAAAAGCATTTTAAAACCATGTTGCCTCCAGTAAATACATTAAACGGCAAATGGGCATTGAAGGAAGTCACCATAAGACGAAATAGTTTTATAATAGTCATTGCGTAGATAACTTGGCTTAATGAAAGAATTGTGTTTTTTTTTTCAATCGCCATATTGAAATATAAGAAATAATTGCAGTGTGAAAAAATAAATGCATTAAATTTTCAATGGTATGCAAATAAACTGTAGATCGGAGACTAATTTCGGCATTCTTTTAGATAATCTCATCCAATTCCAAGCACTTTCCAGAAAATTTGTGATTGATTTATCGAATATATTTGTTTTAATTTGATTTATATTGTTGTAGATTCGCATAATCTCCGAAGCGCATTACTTTTCGGCTCTTGTCGTGCCAATATTCACCATACAAATAAATGCGCATATAATTTGGAGCATACTACGCTGTAGAAAACACAATTTGTTTTGGATATTTTGCTATCAAACAAAATTTTCCGCAACACTAGACCTTTTTTTTACTGCTAAATGAATCAGAAGAGCAAAGAATCGAACAAAGCAGAACAACAAAAAACAACCTCGATTTCACAGTGAAGTTTGACAGCTGTGGCCATTTGGCCACATTCTGGTTTTCATGGCAGCCAATAGGTTTTATGAAGGTTCTCAAGTGGTCATAACATCTTTCACTAGAACATATTCAAAATCTTTATGTTCTTATAACGGTTTTATTAACCTGTTTTCACAACCGTCTATAGAGTGGGCCATTTTGTACAAATTTCGGCTTTAAAGAAGCATAGAGGAGGTGTTGGTAGACAGAACAGTTTTGAATGTAGTTTTATCAACAAAGCCGGGAGGAGTGCTATACGGCTGGAAGAAAACTAAAATTGTTACTTGGGAGGTTTTTCAAGTTTTGAGTTTGCAGACGTCTGTCTGCCTGTCTGTCTGTCTGTCTGTCTGTCTGTCTGTCTGTCTGTCTGTCTGTCTGTCTGTCTGTCTGTCTGTCTGTCTGTCTGTCTGTCTGTCTGTCTGTCTGTCTGTCTGTCTGTCTGTCTGTCTGTCTGTCTGTCTGTCTGTCTGTCTGTCTGTCTGTCTGTCTGTCTGTCTGTCTGTCTGTCTGTCTGTCTGTCTGTCTGTCTGTCTGTCTGTCTGTCTGTCTGTCTGTCTGTCTGTCTGTCTGTCTGTCTGTCTGTCTGTCTGTCTGTCTGTCTGTCTGTCTGTCTGTCTGTCTGTCTGTCTGTCTGTCTGTCTGTCTGTCTGTCTGTCTGTCTGTCTGTCTGTCTGTCTGTCTGTCTGTCTGTCTGTCTGTCTGTCTGTCTGTCTGTCTGTCTGTCTGTCTGTCTGTCTGTCTGTCTGTCTGTCTGTCTGTCTGTCTGTCTGTCTGTCTGTCTGTCTGTCTGTCTGTCTGTCTGTCTGTCTGTCTGTCTGTCTGTCTGTCTGTCTGTCTGTCTGTCTGTCTGTCTGTCTGTCTGTCTGTCTGTCTGTCTGTCTGTCTGTCTGTCTGTCTGTCTGTCTGTCTGTCTGTCTGTCTGTCTGTCTGTCTGTCTGTCTGTCTGTCTGTCTGTCTGTCTGTCTGTCTGTCTGTCTGTCTGTCTGTCTGTCTGTCTGTCTGTCTGTCTGTCTGTCTGTCTGTCTGTCTGTCTGTCTGTCTGTCTGTCTGTCTGTCTGTCTGTCTGTCTGTCTGTCTGTCTGTCTGTCTGTCTGTCTGTCTGTCTGTCTGTCTGTCTGTCTGTCTGTCTGTCTGACTGACTGACTGAGTGTCTGTCTGTATGTATGTATGTATGTATGTCTGTCTGTCTGTCTGTCTGAGAACTAATCAAGTTAATGGAACCAAATTTGGCATGTGGAGGTTTTCAAAGGCAAGAAATGTTTCTATTGTGGTTTGAGACTCCTCCGCTCACTGAAAGAGGGGTCTCTCATACAAATGAAACACGAATTTCTGCATAACTCGAGAACAAATCAAGCAAATGGAACCAAAATTGGCATCTGGAGGATTTTGAAGGAAGTAAATGTTTCTAAGGTGGTTTGAGACCCCTCCGCCTTCTGGAAGGGGAGACTCCCATAAAAATGAAACATAATTTTTAGCATAACTCGAGAGCCAATGAAGCAAATGAAACCAAAATCGGCATGTTGAGGTTTTTGGAGGCAAGAAATGTTTCTATGGCAGTTCAATACCCCTCCCCGTTTTGAAGGGGGGCGGGCTCCCATACAAATATAAAGCAAATTTCTGCATAACTCGAGAACTAATCAAGTAAATCGAATCAAATTTGGCATGTCGGTGGTTTCGAAGGCAAGAATGTTTCTATGGTAATTCAAGATTCCCCCCCTTTCTGAGAGGGGGGGGGGGGTCAATCAAATGAAACTCAATTTTTTATTGTAATCGAAGAGCCCAGTGTGATGGCTCGCGAACTAATCAAGCAAATGGAACCAAATTTGGCATGTGGGTGTTTTGAAGGCAATGATTGTATGGTGGTTTGAGAAACCACCCCCCTCTGGAAGGGAGGGCTCCCCATACAAATGAAATTCTAATTTCTACCAAAAATGAGAATTATCCAGGTAACTTAAACACAAAACGTGTATTTCTCGGGTAAGAAGCATGTTTTGATAGAAGTTTGAACCCCTGCTTATTCAAGAAAAAAACTCATTCCGAAAAAAAACCACAAACCTGAAAGTTACATTAAATTTCCCTTCATTTAGTTGCAAGCGTAGCAGCGCACGCACCGGGTTCAGCTAGTATAATTATATATTATTGGTTGCAAATATGAATTCAAGCTGAAAGAATGTTATGAATATGATAAAACTTTCCCTGAAGGCAGGGCTGCTTGCTATTTACGGTATTTCAAATTGAAAATTGCATTCAACCATTTATTAAGTACACAGCTCGAAAAAGTAGTGTGAATTTCTGTTCAATATTATGCACATAAATGGAGCGTCACAATACACACAAATATAAATTCGAAATCATGTAAAGTTCTGAGGCATTCCATACATTGTCGATTAAGTTGTATGCAAAAGCTCGTCTTTGTTAGAACTGTTAGAACATGAAAGTTGCTGCTTCGTGTGGATTGAAATTCAATTTCACATGCTCTGATATTTACATCACAATGAAAATTCAGATTTTTTTTCTGTGTACATATGTTTTCAGTCAAGGTTCCGATTACATCTTAAGTTATTTTTACATATTTTTTTTTTCTTTGTAGTGATACATACACATTAAGAAATTATGAATTTTACACGAGACGTAACTCATGTTTGTAAAAAACCGGGGAACGTAAACAAAGATTTCATGTAAAATCATGTCTCCTGAAACTGACACAAACGCAATGCGACGAAAGATGTGTTTGATTGAATTTATTTTCTCATCTCTTTCAACTCATTCTTATATGCTAAAGAACGCTTGCATGCGTCGGTCTTAGCGGACAGAAATTTACATGACATTTTGGTTGTGTGTAGTTTCTTAGCGATCTTAGCGATTAATGTGATACATTCGAGTTGGCAGTATGGGTGCACACCATGTTTTCATGCAGTATTTGATGTTTCGAAGACGTGGATGTACTTACTTCACGGATTGTTATGATACTTGAAAGACGTAAACAATACATATACAACCAGATGTGTTAGAATTTCTAGAATTTTCAATCATACGGCTAAAAAGATACAGACAAACTTAGGTGGGCTATTTTCAGTAGGCGAGAAAGTTATCCCTAATCTTGGATGAAATTGGGCCGAGCTTGAGGTGCAGTTCGCTTAAATATTTGGTAGGGTTAATCCGAACTTCTTGTAAAGTACTTACGAACTGTGAATGACGCTCTTCCAAAAATAGTTCAATAAACTCATTGAACTAAAATAGCGGCAACGAATGTAGAGCATGATCTTTCACCAACTAGCCCACTTCTGCTGAAGTTTCGGCAAAACTTTTTGGCCGACTTACCCCATCCACTTAACCCACTGTACTCAAACTAAACGACCATTGCATGCGAATGCCTTTTTCGCACGAAACAAGCATCTTCGGGCGAGAAAATTCACCGCCGCGCGTGCAAACAGACTTTGCAGCGCAGCAAACGTGGCCAAGCGGTCGGTCGTCCACGAATTATAATTTGTTCGCGTGAAAATTAATGAATAAACAGCCACGATTTACCGACGATTCCGAGCTGCGGCGAGCTTTCTTCCTTTCCCGAGCGTGCTTTTTCCATCGCTTCTCGCCACTCTGTTTGATGGACGACGACCGACGGCCTTTCTTTTGTTTTCGACCGCGTGCACTCAGTTCATCCGGGTTCTGATCTGGACCCGTCCATGCACCGAGAAGGATCAACTAGGGGTCGGATCCATGATGCCCGGTGCATGGGTAATACTTGTTGCACTCGTCAGGGATCGATGTGTTGAGGATTGAAATTAACAAATCATCAAAATTACATCAATACTTGCTGCGTTGTTGGTACTGACATTCAAGAGACGCGAAGTCTGCGATGGCTCTTTGTGGCTAGAGGTGTTCAGAATAATAACGAATTCATGTTTCTGGAATTTCTCAGCCCGAAGCTCAGCGGTTTTAGATGCCAAATTCGTAACTTGCTTAATATAAATAAACGTCATCAAATTTGTGAAATTGAAATTATAAGAAAAAACTTGAGCCGTTCCTAATCCTTCTTTGTGAACCGAAAAGAAATCAGCCGCAAAGAAAACGGGGCAGGGTACGTGGAAATAAACCCACCGTCTTGTTATTAGTTCAGTAAATTGCCAATCGGCAACTTTACGGACTGCACTCTGCAAGCTTCTTCACCGCATCCCCATATTTCCTCGTCAACATAAAACATACTCTTCCATGATCGGGAAAAGCGATCACGGAGATTCAACATACACACATCTCCTTGAACCGAGAGCAATTGATGTGAGAAAAGGACGCGACATTTGGTGAAGCAGCAGCAGCCATTTGGTCTGCTCTCGTATATATTTTTTTTTTCGCTTCAAGGGATTTCTCATCCTATCTCGTCCTCCTTGCCACCTGCCTATAGAGACCGTTCATTTTGATGCGTTGTTTTTCATCCGAGCTTGTGGTTGCTTGTTCCGCACAGAAAGAAAGTTGCCTTACGCTAAACCAGTCTGTTATTTCGAACGAGTTGACCATGAGAAGCCGCCGGTCGCGATATTCCTGTGATTCGAACCGCTAACTGTCCGAGCGATGCCAGTGTGTCTGGAAGAAACATTCGTGGCTACCGGTTCCTGCGGGGGTAAAAAAAATAAGGTGAAGGTCGCAGGAATACAAAAATGGCCACCATCATGGCCGATTCGCATCGCCATTTTCGATGGCACAAATCTAAAAGACAACAATGGCTGTCAATAGTTTGCCATTAGGTTATGTACGCTGCAGTGCAACAAAGAATTCTATTAAAGTTATGCATGTGAAATCTTTGTAGTTTCTTAGGTAAGTTTCTTAAGAAAGATCTACGTAGTGGATATATTTGTATTACAGTGACCGTTATCTTAAATAAGCTTATAAATTTATAGGGGTGACTTAAGGTCTGAGTAGTTAGTAAATAATTTAAGAAATTTTATTCATCAATGACGAAAAGAAATTCATATGATCCAACTGAAACACGTTCTGTCGAAACATGGTATATGTAGCAATCATGTGTATATGAGTAGTATGAAACCAAAACGGTGTATCATTGAATTACATTAAAATTGTTGTTCAAATTGGAGAAATACAACCATTTTGCATATTTTTCTATTCGTGGTTATTTCAGCTGCATGAAAAAACATTCGTTTTGTTTTGTTTGCTTGTGTTTTTTTAATTACATGCTGGAAAATATTATACTTACTTTTGAAAAACTTTCGAATGTCGATTTATGGTTCTTCTGGATAAAATGAATCAAATAACTGCTTCAGACTGCTTATAAAAAAAAAAAACCGTATGTATTTTACCCGATGATTCGTTTTGTTATGAAGGTTCTTCTGTTTATAAACACGCGCAGAACCATCGCTTATTCTTCCGGTCTTCCTCTAAACTCTCCACCGATTGCTTGTCGATCTGCCAAACTTGGAAGACATCTGCATGGAGTTATCTCAAATTATAATAATCCGTCCAATCTATCACAAAACGTTGCGATTGGTTGAGCGGACTGGAGATAATGAAATCCATTTGTATAAGGCAAAGTCTCTCCCGGTTGGTATTAAACCGATGAGCATGGATATCAATAGAAACATAAAGTTACCAGAAGCACAACATGCATCTACGGACTCTTATTTTTACGAAATCCCTAAATTTCAATTTTTAATGGATAGCATAGATTGTTCATTAGATACTTCAACTTGATTGATACAGTTATTAGTTACAGCAGTGCAATAGATTGTAGAATACAGTAGTAAAAATAGTAAGTTACGAAAAAAGAGTTTGGTTCGAGCATCGGCTGTGAAAGGTTGTGTCGATGCTTTATTACGCACTATTATCCTATCGACCATGGCGCGTTTCGTGTTGTTTCGGTTATCTAGTGTTCGAGTGATCGAGTGAGCACAGTAAGGAACAACAAAGCGTCTCTCAAGCGTTCATAAAATTATCCTTGTTTTCCTAACGGAAAACCTCCATCACACTTTGTGAGTGGCTCCAATAGCATCCTTTTATTGGTTTAACTCAGATCAAATCGGATTTCCAACATTATAAAAAATCACCTTGTTTTTCCGATGAAAAAACACCATTACACTTTGTGTGTGGCCCCAATAGCATCCTACTGTTGTATTGGTTCGAATCAGACCGGTACTAGTATTTAAACGAAGCGTGAATTCAGCTTATTGTTTACCAAAACAATAAGCTGAATTTCGGTAAACCCGCTGCCACCCAATCTTGTCATCCAAAATCCCAGTGATTTCTCGTGGAAGTGCGGCGGTGGTCTCGGCTTCCAATAAAACGTCCAAATAAACGTTAACGCATTCCTACCCTTTCCTTATTTGACCTGCATTCGGGCGAGGCCAGCGCCGGTATTGCCTTAGTTTGGGATCACCAGTTTTACACATTGAGATGTTTGCATCATCTGTTGATCTTCTGTATAACAGCTGAACTGGCAGTAACGGAATAACAACTCCGGGCGGTCAATCATGCTCATTATCCTGCTCATGCTCATAAAAACGGATAAATTATTTGAATAGGATAAGACAACTGCAACTTCTCGCCCTGACTAGCTTGCTGTTCTGCTTCTCACACGCTGACTCAAACTGTAAGATATGATCAACATATATTCTCAATAATACGAAACTACAGTACCCTAAAACGGGGAAAGCGGGGTAACGGGGCGGTTTGACCCATGCCATGAATAGTTCAAATAAATATTTTTCGTTGATACTTTTTCTAACTATCAACTGTGTTTCTTAATCTAGTATTATTTGGCTTCTGAAAGCTATAGCATAGGTTTGAATATTCAGTTTTTTGATTAACCAAGAACTGAACATTTTATTGAGCAGCTTCTTCAACTTTCAGCTAGCAGGGAAAAAAATCAATCATTGCTTATCTAATAGCTTACATTACAGATTAGGAGATATTTCCCTAGTAGCACATTTGTTTCAACCCAGTAAAGGTGACTGCTCTGTGACTCAATTAAGTCACAATAGAGCTGCTGAAACCAGTTTTGACTGTTGTGTGCTGCTTGGGGTTTTTAGATACTTTAGGCTACATAGGTTGGGTTTTAGGTTAAAGGAAAAATATTGTAATAAAATTGTAACTCGTTACTATTTAAAAACTATTATATAATTACAACTTTTTTCTCATGGATGTCAATTTTTTACGCTTTTTTGCTACAACTTGTTACAAAATCGAGGCAACTTCGCGTAGTTTGGCTTTTTTATTTAGGCAAAGGAGCAATCTGACGAACATCCCAAGTAACACAAAATCGTCATATTTGGATACAGTGACTTGATTGTGACTTAATTGAGTAGTTTGGAGTAACATCAACTGTTTGCAACAAGTTACCTTGCAACCTTCTAGAGATAAATATATAATAATATATTGAAACAAATAATAAAATTCTAAAAATAAAATCAAAACTTAGGGGGGGGGGGGCCGCCCCCCCGCGCCTATGTTTTGTTTGCCTTGCTGATAAATGGGCGCTTCCGGGCAAATTTGCTATTCAACCCCTGTGCTACGAGACGGCGACGAACAGTTCGACCGGAAACTGATAACTGAAGGGTTTCTTGGATCTCGCGGACAGTTACTTTTGGGTTCTTCTTGACTTCGCGCATGATCTTGGTGTCCGTTCTCGCATCCGTTTTCCGCTTCCTGCCTCTGCCAGGGCGATCCACCACTGATCCAAACGTTTTAAGCTTCAGAAGAATTTTGCCAACCGCTGCCTTACTGATACTGTACTTCTTAGCGACAGCCCGGTGCGATTCACCGTTTTGCACATCACGAACGACCAATTTTCGGATACACAAGGGAATTGCTTTCAAAAGCACTGCGTTCTCCATTTTTTTTCAATTGAATCAAATGCGATCACGTATACAAATGCACCAGGTTGAGCCGTTTGCTTCAAAACATGTCAAAATATCAAAACATAAACAATCGAGGGGTCTTTCAATGGAAACTTATCGAAAACATATCGATTTTTGAAGTGGGCACTTTATTTTGTCACTGTTTTTTTTTCAACACAAATTGATTTTTTTTCTCTAAGTAAAACTCCTTTTTTTTCAGTATTCCATAAGTGAAACTTAAAAAGAATATAAAAAATAAGATAATAAAAAAAAATATAGTGTGTTTACTTTAAATTGAACGAAGTAAATGAGAGAAATTGAAAAAAACGATGAGGTGGGCACTTTATTTTGCCTATCAGTGTATATCCGCAATAATCCGGACACCTCATAACATGAATAAAACATAAATTTCGCATTTTATTTCCGTTGTAGTTGTTTATTTCAGATTCATGGGATGTGTTTTAACAATTCGTGAAGACAAAACATAGTTATTCGGTATTTGCATACAATTTTCGAACTTTGCGCTTAACTCCGTCCATTAGGGTTTGTGCAGACTCTTCAGAAATCGTAGAAGCCGTCTTTGTCCAAATTTGTGTTTGATGTCTTTGATTCCTTGCTTCTTTCCAGGAAGCTTCTACATCATCAAAGCCCAATATCTCTCGATTGGTCGTAGCTCTGGGCAATTTGGCGGGTTTGAGGTTTTTGGTACAATGTTCACTTGATTTGCTTGGTTTTTCCATCACAGTTTTAGCATAGTGGCATGATGCCAAATCTGGCCAGAACAAAGGTTTTTCTTTGTGACTTTTGATGAAGGGTAGCAATCGCTTCGACAGACACTCTTTCTGATAGATCTCCTTGTTGATTGTGCCTGTAGTGACGAAAGATTTACTCTTTTTGCCACACGTGCAAATTGTTTGCCACACAAGGTATTTTTTGGGAAATTTCGATGCCTTCTTCGTTCTGAAATGCTCAGCTGTAGTATTTCTGGCCATAGCAGAATAAAAAGCCAGCCCTGGAAGCTGCTTGAAATCCTCCAGGACATATCCAAGTAGCACACAAAACATCTTTTGTATTCAACACTTAGTTTTCATGTTTCATTTTAGTAATTCTGCAGTAACAAAAAGCATATTTGGTTACAGCAGAGTATATTTCACGTACACGATATACTAGATATATCATTGATGTTCCTCAAATGGTTTGCCAAGACCGTTCAAAATAAACATTGGAGTTAGTCGTGACCTGTTTGTCTTTGCAAACTTGCAGCTAAGTAAATTTAATCATGACGTTGGATACTTAATATTTTCCAGTGTATGTGATGTTTATTATGAAAAATTTTGACCTCCAGTGCAACACAACAAATTTGTTACTCTCTTGTTCCAATGAAGCGCTCTGATACATAAGGTTTTCAGAATGCGTTTTTTGAGCCACATGTGCAACACAATGAGAACGCAGCAAAAAGTCAATAAAAATGTTACGTGCTTGCAACGTTCAATTGGACATTATCACAACAGTAATGACGGATGAAATATATCCAAATGAAAGGCACACTACCGACCACATGTGTTTTGATATGAATTTAAGAATAATCAATAAGAGTTGATTTCTAGAGGTTGTTGTTATTGTTCTATACGCTAAGATTTTTATGGTAGTGCTTATTACTATTTAACTATTAAACATGGATCACTCAAAGATTGAGAGCATAATATTTTTATGTTTGGCTGTACCAGCTAATTAATATGAATAAAAAAGCTACCTACGTTAAGCTGAAATAAATTATCTTCCCAAACAAAATAAACAGTTGTGAGATTACTAGTTGTGCGTAATGACATAAGCTGTTGTGTTTTTTAATTTATTCTGTCAACTGTTTACAAAGAAACAAAATCAATGATTTTACAAGAAACCCGTAGACCAAATTTTAAGGACATAATTTTTGCTGTTTTTTCAACTATACCTAATGTATTCATCACATCGTAAAATTTTGAAATTGCTGAAATTTTCAATATAAAGACTGTATTCGATGAAATTTGGACACAGAAAATAGGTCACCAAAAATTTTACTTGAGCCCGATTCTTTTCAAACTTTCTGGAAATAAAGTACTACTAAATGGTTAAGTTTTGACATCATTGGTTTATTGAACCTCTTCTCCCAACCCAAATGCACGCACCTTTGCCTTGACCCCTTTCATCAAATTTTGGGCAATGATAGGACCGACTTGCTTACTTACTTTTAACCACACTTTCTTTAGTTCAAGTTCATTTTCTATCAGTTTTGGAGTTTTAACGAGCTTTGCCTTCATGATTGACCATTTTTTTTCAATTGGGCGAAGTTCCGGAGTGTTTGGAGGGTTGACGTCTTTTGGTACAAAAACTACATTATTATCTTTGTACCAGTCTAAGGCGGGCCGGGCATAGTGGCAAGATGCCAAATCCGGCCAAAACAGTGTCGGGCCATCGTGAGATCTCAAGAAGGGCAGAAGTCGTTTTTTGAGGCATTCGTCCTTGTAGATTTGTGCGCTGACGGTCCCAGAGGTGATGAAGGGCTGACTCATTTTGCCACATCCGCAGATCGCTTGCCAGACAAGGAATTTTTTGGCGAATTTCGACAGTTTCTTCTTCCGTACACTCCCTGTACAGTTTTCTTGTACGAGTTTTGGCCACCGAGTTCTGTTTATCGCTCCGGTTTGGTGCCTTCTGGACCTTGTACACATGTAATCCAGAACGTTTCATTGTTTTCTGCCCAAAACAATCTGAAACCTTCTCCTTTTTCGCAACATCCCTGATCGAAATGTTGGGATAACGCTTAAATTGGTTCAATACCATCCTGGCCTTCTCCGAATTTGATGTGCCACGTTTTTTGCCGCTACCATTTTTCCGCTTGGTTGTCTTACGGTCCTTGAACGTTTCGATCACATGAGATACGGTTGAATGTGCGATTCCGAGCTGTTTTCCGATCCATCGATGAGAAGCGTTTGGGTTTTCGAAGTGAGTGCCCAAAATTTGTTGGCGCACTATTTCTTCATTCGAAGCCATCACTGAAATCACTCGACCGATTGTCACGAAACTCATTACACAATTGACGCAACACAATGAAATACATTCAGTTAAAATTTCAATAATTTTTACCCACACGCTAAAAAGTTACGGACAATTGCGTGAGTCCAAATTTCATCGAATACAGTCTTTAATACTATACTGAAAACCACGTTTCATAACCTACTTTTAAATCAACTCTTGAATAACGCGTCATAGTTCTAAACTTAAGATAAACAGGTGATGAAAAAAAGACAAAAGACCGAATCTGGCATTTCAAAAGAAGTAGAATTAAATAATCGTTGGCTTCTGCTTCAGCGTCATAAAAAGCATTTAGTCTTATTTTCAACATTGTCGGTTTTACACGTCGAGAATATCCACAAAGGTATCGAGCAAAATGTGAATTGGCAGAAAAGGAAACATGCGTGCAAATAGAACTCTAGCAGGATAAAATAAGACATGGATAACTAATGTTAATCTGGATAACTGAAAATGATTTTAATGAGTGCTGCATAAGAGGTAAAATCCCTGAGAAAAATACCGAAGAATCATATGAGCAAAATTTCTTAATGAATCATAACATGTTATTTGGAATACTTGAGAATAACTTAGAGGTACTAGTTTGGTATTGTTTTACCTAAATTTGGTATTGGCATGATATTGTGGGAACATTTTTCTGGTGTTAGTTAAAGGGCGAACACGAAATTATTGCGACACTGAAAATGTCATGCCAATTTTCTTATAATGTTTAGAATCAAACCAAAATTTTAGGGTAGTTTTATACATATATTTACTTCAAAAATCAAAAGAAAAGTTAATCGATGGAGCCTTGAGTGTAAAATTGAACGCATTTTCGCTTGATGCCCTCCATCAAAGTCTTTACAGTGTCATCAGGTACCAGTTTCTCAGTTATTTTTTCCATTTTCTTAACATGTCCTTCTCGTCTTTGACTGTCTTCTTGCTCTTCCGAAGTTCCCGCTTCATCATTGCCCAGTACTGCTCCACCGGGCGCAGCTTCGGACAGTTTGGCGGATTCATGTCCTTTGGAGCAAAATGGACAGAATTGGCCTCATACCACTCCAGGACACTTTTAGAATAGTGGCATGATGCCAAATCTGGCCAAATAGCGGAGCCTCGTCGTGCTGCTGCAAGAACGGCAAAATGCGCTTCTCGAGGCACTCAGATTTGTAGATCTCGCCATTTACTGTGCCCTTTGTCACGAAAGGCTCACTCCTCAGTCTGCAAGAGCAGATGGCCTGCCAAATGAGATATTTGGAGGCGAACTTCGACATTTTCTTCTTCTTAAATTTGTCGTCCACATAGAACTTGCTCTTGCCGGTGAAAAACTCCAACCCCGGAATTTGCTTAAAATCGGCTTTTATATACGTTTCGTCGTCCATCACACAGCAGCCATATTTTGTCAGCATCTTCTCGTAGAGCTTCCGTGCCCGAGTTTTAGCCGTCGATTGTTGCCGCTCATCGCGGTTTGGGAAGTTCTGTACCTTGTATGTATGTAGTCCAGCTCTCTTCTTTGCATTCTGGACGTAGCTCTGCGATATGCCGATCTTTTTAGCCAAATCACGGCTTGAGACGTTGGGATTTGCTTTAATCATCCGCTTCACCTTTCCCTCCGTCTTTTTGTTCTCCGGTCCCGGTTTTCTTCCAGCTCCTTTGCCGTGGTCCAACGTCAACCGCTCCTGGAACCGCTTCAACACTCTGGAAACGGTTGAATGGTGAATGTTCAACATTTTTCCCAACTGCCGGTGCGACAGGTCAGGAAATTCCAGGTGTTTGGAAAGAATTTGTTCTCTCGACTCGCGTTGGTTCACCTCCATTTTCGTTGAATCGAAAAACACGACTTCGAGTTTGACAGCATGTAAACAATACACATCAATGAGAAAGTGTGCAAAATTTGGTTGATTTTTACCCAATGGTAAAAAAGTTATGCCCTGTTGAATGTGTCGCAATAATTTCGTGTTCGCCCTTTATCATCAGATATTTTAGGTATTCCTAATTAAATGAATCAACGAGACAACATCATTTGATGTTCTATTTTTTAAAAAAATATAGAAAAATTGAATTAATGCTGCAATTCATAATAACCATTATAAATAATATTTGTTCATGAGAAGAATTTTGACTGATACATAACTTGTTTAATAACATTTGAGGGATTGTTTTTGAATACTGTAAATAATAAGCATAGAAGTTTTGTTCAAGTGATACAATTATAACATTAATAAAGATTTATAATTACATTAGTTGCATCTGAACAAATTAATTTAATGTTTCATAATCTTAATTTTCCGTCTTGGCGTGTGAATTGCTTTTGAGATTTTATCATCCTGAAATTTTAATAACAGACGTAAATATGTGTCTAATGGGCCGCTCCTTTTATGTGCATCCAAGCAAACCGAAATTTACATACTTTTTTCTACAAGTGTGTAGTTATGAGTTATGATTAGACAATTTAGAATATAAAATAAATGTGTTATGTTAACCATACTTTAAGATCCCGCCCATCTTCCCAACCGTTAGATTGTTCTTCCTATTAACCTTGAGATAACCGCGAGTAATCCTTTCTACCCCCTAACTTTAGTTCTAAGATAACTAATGTATATAAACATAAAAACTTGGCTCCGTAAGTTGATTTGGTTGAGCCTGTAGAAATAAATGAATTTATTTAAAAAAAAAAATTGACCGAAAGTGGGTACATTTTAAGGCATTAATGCGAACTCACAGGTTTCAGTGTTTGCAATCTATGAAACACTCCGTTACCAAAGCAACGAAAAGCAACTCAACGCTGAAAAGACCGGAACATCGAACCTCTACTAATCTTGAGAACTGAAAACATGGTAGTTGAGAAAAACATTATCTACAAGTAGTAACTAAACATACTGCAGAAAGGGAGCAGCGACCTGTCTTCTGTTTAGTTAAAAAAAATGCTAAAGTTCCCTTCACTTGAATGCGAACATGAGGAAAAGGCAACATCGCTTTGCGTGTCCGGGTAATCAACAGTTTAATGCTGGTAAGTTCTACACCTTTAAAAGCTTCAAACCAATTTTATACTAGTGGCGTTCATCCACTTTTGCCAGAGATGTTCCCAATACCCTAAATTTATCATGTTCCACGAACTGCTCGAGCCAAACAGCAAAAAATTAAAACTCCCAAAAACCAGAGCACCCAAAAATTTGCCTGCTCTACTGAGTAAACATTTCACACTTTTTCAAAGGAACCGCACTTTAAAGCGTGTATTTTGGCCATCCGCCAGAGGAAAGCCAAAACAAACCCGGGGTTCGGTGCACCTCGCATCCAACCAAGTTTGCTCTTCAACCCGTCCAGAACGATTTCATGTTTAGCACGTCGCCGGTCCGCGCCTTCCTCATTCCGTCACCACGTCCGCATCCTTATGGCCTGAGGCTATTGATTTGGGGCGCGAAAAACGAGAACCCATTCGTAGTGAAATTAGTGCCTTTCGGTAGAACTCCGAAACACCGACAAAACCTCTCGGAACCACTAACACGCCAACCCGCGCCACGACCGGAGACTCTGCAATCATCTGATTCTTCGTTTTGAAGTCCGTTCTCTGCAGCCAGTGAGCGGAGCAGCTCGCATCACACAGGTTCTAATTTAAATTTTCCCGTTTCCTTGTGCCCGGCTGCGGTCATGAATATTAAATCCTGCTGCCCGGTTTCCTATTCAAACAAATCAAATTAAACCTGCGTCTGCCGCCCCCTTTTCCATCGCCGAAGAGTTAGTTGATGATCCATAACCGGCAAACGCTTGCTCAAATATGTGAAATCTAATTTTAAAAACGAACGAGAAAACGATCCCTAATTAAAGGGTCGGCGTGGTATAATTTGGATTTTTAATATTTTATTTGTTTGTTTCTAGTGTTATAATTTGTGTTTTGCTGGTGATTTGGAATTTTTTTCTCAGACAACGAACCTGCTTCGAGCAATGCCACGCATTTAATTGATATCCACCAACATTAGGCTTTAGCGGGAGGGAGGAGGATTAGTAGGTACCGACTATCAACGACAGCCCCCCTATGTCTCCTCCCCGCAAAAGTGACTCACTGTTCCAAAAACAACTCACCAGTGGTTTCTAATTTGGTCAAACAAGCCGACCGATACCGTCCAAGCCTCGGAGATTCTGCCTTTCGCCTTTCTAATGATGGATGTTTATTCAACCGACAACGAGAGAATCGAGCTGGCCAATGACCACGGGGAAAGGGGTCCGACACGTTATGGGCGTTCAGAACGTGAAGAAAAACAAATCACCAATAAATTATGATTAATTTCTCTGGGTCAATCACAAGCCGGTGGGAGGGTGGGGGATAAGAGGCCACTGGGAGGAAGTGGCAAAGATTTACACAAGGGTATCGATTAACTCAACAACCATTGCACGAGGTACTTAAAACGCCGCCGCTTGCCATCAAAGAGAGCTCACGGGTACGAACATCTGAGCATGTGGGTAATTGCTGCCGGTGAGTGGTTTTAATTAGCCATGGACAAACAGGATTAGCTTACATCAGGTTGAATCGGTTGTGTAGCGAGAAGTTGACCATTAAAATTACCTTATAAGGAATCCACGAGCTTGGAATGAAGGTTTTTGGGAAACGGCGAGTGTGCGGACTGAGCGCCGGCAGAACCAAACGGTTTTGCATGAGCGAGATGGACGTAGAATTTAAATAATTTAATGATTCGAGAGAATCTCTAAACCAGCAACAGAAATGAAAAAAATCGAACATTGGGCATGTTTTGTAATGAGCTAAGACAAGAGACTGTTTCGGCATCCTCTGCAGGTCTGAAATTGGCTACGCTCATGACGTGAAAGTATGTAAGCAAACCATGATCAGAAAATCGACGCACATTTGATTTGTCGTGCACAAGCAGAATCTGCTAGGAAGATCTGACGTGCAGGAATTTAACTTGACGGAACATTGGCTACTCTTGCCTTTCTCTTGTTTGATCGCGACTCTGTTGTCACTCGTCGTTTTGCAGCTTAACCTTCCTGGGGTATTAAAAAAAACTGACACATAAGGCATAAGGGTCAATATTGACCCGGATTTGAACCCTTTCTAGAATAATGACATTTCAACCTAGGCACAATATTTATGGTCTCAAAAATGTATTGGTGACAGAAAAACCTGCTTCCAGAAACATTGGCCACCGGGAATCTGCTACTAAGGGAAGTTTTGATTTCGATTCGTGAACAGAATTGCATAAAAACATTGGTTGTAGAGAGTTGCTGTCTTGAGCAAAATTTCTCAGTATAATATTTGTTGTCTTTTGACATCATCACACTAGTCCTAGATCATGCCGCAGAGATGGCGCTGCAGTCTATCTTTGCCAAATGAAGGGCTAGAGAGTTGTCGTCGTGGGCAAATTTTCTCAGTATGGCATTTGTCGTCTTATGAGATTATCATATTAGTTTCAGATCTTGCCGCAGAGATGGCGCCGCAGTCTATCTTTGCAAAATGAAACTCTAGAGAGTTGCCGTTTTCTTCAAAGATTCTAATAATGTCATTTGTCGTCTTTTGACAACATCATTTTAGTTCATGATCTTGTCACAGAGATGGCGCTGCAGTCTATCTTTGTCAAATGAAGCTCTAGAGAGTTGCCATCTTCGGCAAAGGATCTCATTGTGACATTTGTCGTCTTTTGACGTAATCATATAAGTTCCAGATCTCTCAGCAGAGATGGAGCTGTAGTCTATGCTTGTCAAATGAGGATTGAGAGAGTTGCCGTCTTAGGCATAGTTTTTCGGTATGTAATATGTCGTCTTTTATCATTATCATTATTTCAACCATATGTACTTTTAGAGAGATACCATCTGCAGCAAAGTTATTGAATATGTCAAGGATCGTCTTATGACATTGTCATATTAGTTCCAGATTTTGCCTCAGAAATGGCACTGTAGACTATCTTAGCCAAGCTCTGAAGAATTGCTGTGTTCGGAAAATTTGTTCACTGTGTAATATGGAGGCATTTCACATTATCATATTTGTTGCAGATTTTACTGCAGAGAAAAAGTCTAAATCAGGCAAATGAAGTTCTAGGGAGATTCCGTTTCCGGCAAAGTTATTGAATGTGTTCAAGACCATGATTTGACCTTACTGGAAATCAGAGAGTGCTCAATAGTTTATTTTCACTGTTTTCAAAGATGTTCAAAATGCCAAGGGATTTTTTTTAAATTATCAGATTTGTTTAAGATCGTACCGCCGAGATGGCGCTGTAATCTATCTGTACCAAATAAAGCTCTAGAGAATTTCTGTCTGGTACCAAGTTGAGCAGAATGTTAAATTGTGTCATTTTGCATTATGATTTTACTCCATTTCAAAACCACACTTCATACTAACATACTGGTTAGGCTCAAATTTACGAAAACTCTTTGCAGGTCCGTCTTAGCGGTCTCGCACGATATTTAAAGAATGTGCACACCAAAAAGTAGTCAACGGGAAATTAGTGGTATTAAATGGAAAATATGAGAAAATCAAAAGTAAATCATTTATTTAAGACATCATAAAAATACAAATATGAAACATATACAGTTAAGTCAATTTGACCTGTTATATCCAAATGCCCGCACCTTTCGTTTGACACCTTCCATCAGTTTTTGCACAGTGTCATCCGTCACCTATTTTGAGCTTTCTGCCAGTTACGCCTGAAGCTTTTGCTAATATCATCAATTGCTACGCTATTCGTTTTTTCGAAGATTCCTCTTGTCCAGAGCCCAATACTTTTCGATCGGACGGAGTTGCTGGCGAATTTGGCGGATTGCAATAATTTGGGACAATATTTACACCATTAGCAATGTACCAATCCTTAGCCAGTTTTCCATAGTGGCAAGATGCCAGGTCAGGCCAGAACAGCACCGAACCGTTGTGTTCCCGAATGAACGGCAAAACAGTCGCTTATGCAGTACAATCTTTAACCCTAAATCTGTCCATTTCAGAGTGCCAGTCGTGATGAAGATGTCGCTTCTGAGACCGCATCCACATATTGCCTGCCATACGAGGTATTTTTTTTGGGAACTTCGACATTTTTTTTTGCTTAAAACGATCAGCAACATTTCCTCTTTGCAACGAGGTATAAAACTGTAGTCTCGGTATCTGCTTAAAGTCAGCTTTGCAATATGTTTCGTCGTCCAATATTATGCAGTCGTATTCCTACAGCATAGTGTCATATAATTTTCTCGATCGAGATTTTGCGCTCTTGTTTTGGCTGTCGTTACGATTTGGAGCAACACCTACTTTGAATGATTTCAAGCCTGCACTTTTCTTCACTTTCTGGACGAACGATGGAGACATTTTCACTTTTTTCGCCACATCACGAACGGAGATATTCGGTTTCTTCTTAAATTCTTTATCACTTTCTTCCTCTCCGCGACGAAACGAGAATCATGGTTACCTCCGGAACCGACCTTTCTCTTTAAAGTTAAGCGCTGCTGCAAGCATTATATTAGCACTTTAGTATCAGCGATTTTTAATGAATTGGCAATATCCGTTGTACATATCTTGATTTCAACTGCTTCAAAAATGCTTCGCGTACGCTTCTTGTATTCAACGCCATTTCACTGAATGCAAAGGTTACTGTAGTCATTAACGAAGCTTCATCATAGCACTTGCATTAATATTCAGTAGTAGTCATCGGATTAGCAAAGCGTACACGGAGAAGACTGCATTAGGGCATTTCCGACGACTACTTTTTGGTGTGCACATTCTTTAGGGCACATTATGTTTCCAATTCATGAGCTTCGAAAAGTTTCTTGCTAATATCGCTGTTTAAAAGTGTTTTTATCAACATTTTTTGTCCAAAAAAACAAGGCATGCTATTTCAGACCATTTTTAGGTTGAATTTTAATGATGAGTATTATGAAGGAAAACAAAAGTTAATGAAACTTAACTTAAAAGTGCCCTCAGAGACTTTCAAACAGTTTGCTTATACTTCTAGGCGATAATCACTACACTACCTTTACCAGTATAACTTGTTAGTATTTAGTGTAGTTTTCGTTTGAAGTAGGTATACAGGGTGCGTGCGATATTTTTGCACTAAGTTATATAATTCATTAATGTGTGTTTAACCCGTTTCCTTCCTGGGGGGGGTATACGCAACACCAGTTTTAAAAAATTGGGGTGTGAATGGGGGGGGGGTGGGCCATAGACAACCCTTAGACCCGGGGGGGGGGGCGGGAAAGAATTTTTTTTGGTGGGGGCGGGCGGGGCGGGGGCGGGGGCCCGGTGGGCCGCACAAAAATAAACCCCCCCCCAAAAAGAACCCCCAACAACCCCCCCCCAAATATTTTCTAAACCCCCCCCAAAAAAAAGCGCAAAAACGCTGTATAGTTAGGTACTGGCTTCAAGGTTGGTTCGGACCTGGGTATTATGAAGGAATCAATTTCAACATCGCTAGTGTGCATATTGATTGTTGGTATAGCCAGCGGGTGGATAGTCATGAAGAAAACGAATATTTTTTTGGCTAAGGAAGTACTAGCACACCGGTCCCAAGCTCGGTCCTAAGCTTAATGATTCGCCCCTAAGACCGTAACTCACACCAATACACTCTCAAATATTCTGTCAAAATAACATAGCGAATCAAAAAAAAAAAAAAAAAATACTTGCACCAAAAGGTACTGAAAAGCGCAATAGTGCATGGCAAGGTGTATTTCGGAACTAGGCGTTCTACAACAGCGAACCAATTTCTGTTGTTTTGTTTGAAAGTTACATCCTTTGGCTTACTTTCTAGAACAAGTCATCAGTGAAAATTCGATATTTTCAATGCCACTGACAAACGATTTTCCAGTGCAAAAAAAAATCAATGTCGCACGGCGCGTGAGCTGTTTCCAGATTTCCAGATCTGATAATCTCAAAAGACGTCAAATGATATACTGAGAACCTTTGCCGAAGACGGCAACTCTCTTGAGCTTCATTTGGCAAAGATAGGCTGCAGTACCATCTCTGCGGCTCGATCTGCAACTAATGTGATTATTTCAAATATCTTCATTTTACATTCTCAACAACTTTGCTGAAGGTGGCAACTCTCTAGAGCCTCATTCGGCAAAGATAGATTGCAGCGCCAACTTGCGGCGCAATTAGGAATCATTATGATAATGTCAAGTGACTACATTTTACATTTTCAACAACTTTACCGAAGACGGCAACTCTCTAAAGCTTCATTTGACAAAGATAGACATAGATGCCGTCTCTCCGGCTAAATCTGGAAGTAAACTGCTAATGTCAATTGACTTCATTTTATATTCCAAACAACTTTGTTGAAGACAGCGACTCTCTAGAGCTTCATTTGCCATGGTTATACAGCAGCGCCATCTCTGCAGCATGATTTGGAACTTATGCGATGATATCAAAAGACGATTCGTTACGCACTGAGAAACTTTGCGGAAGACGCGAATTCTCTGCAATGAGTCAGGAATGTTTTATATGCATTTCTGTTAACACAGCTAAACTAAAACTTTCTTCCCTTTGTTGCAGATTCCGGGGGACAATGTTACCGGATCCAATTTTTGTTCGTTTCAATGCCTTTTTGAGATTAAAATCTTTCAAATGGTGCACAAACATTGTCTCTAAGTTAAAATTTCAAAATTCTATGAAGGGTTGAAATTCGGGTCAATGTTGACCCTAACGCCTTATGTGTCACTGTTTGTGTACAACCACCTTAAATTGATTTAAAAAAAAATATTTTTATGCAAAAATGAAGAAGTCCATAAAATATTAAAATTCAGAAAATTTCAGCCCGATTGGTTTAAAAATAAAATAGATCGTTCATTGAAGTTGCGCCATGGGCCAGAATGGATCCCAATATCTTAGAAAGGTTAACTTATGTTCATACTTTGCGTACGTCGCTAGACAAGATTGACAATAACTGTCGTCGTGGTCAGTGACGAAAACGGATTGCTATGTTGTTGTGGCTCGTGACGTCCAACAAATTAAAATAAACTAAAGGCATCAAAAACCTGGACCCGAACCACGAACATTGCGATTACTAGTTTCGTACTTGTACTACTCGCCCAGCTGAATATGAAACAATAAGCTGAAGGTGTATAAGAAGCGGTCACCGAATGACTCTTTAACCACCTGACATAATCAGAGACAATTGCTTTGACACATGAAGTTGTGTGGTTGATCTGTTGATGCAACAAAGGGAAGGCGTGAGTGACGTTAGAATGAAGTACAATTCTATCAATGACGTTTATACAAGGTCCGGGCTACCAGGCTTAACGGTATTCGTGAGAAGTGGAAATGTACAGGGTGCGGCAGAAAATAATGCGAAAATTTGTTCTATTTCTTTGAAATCCCATTTTCAACTAATTCAAGCAATAATATCAACATTTTCGAGTGCAGTTACCTTTATAAAGTCCTTTTAAAGAAATTCATTCAATGTGTCCTCCATTTTTATTAATAACATCCTCGAGCCGACGCCGGAAGCCAGAGCATGCCTTTCGGACGTAGTCCTCCGACATTGACTGCCATGTGCGTATTATGTTTGACTTCAGGGTTTTCACACTAGGGTGTGATGTTTTGCAGGTTCGTGCTTCAACATATGCCCAAATCGAAAAATCCAACGGATTAAGATCTGGACTGCTAGGGGGCCACAAATCCTTCGGCCAAAACTTCATGTTATCGTTCAACCATTGTTGGGTTCATCATGACACCAGCCGGATGTTTGGTTTGAAATTTGAATTTCACTTTTTCCAGGACTTTCTCCATTTTCTGCGGTGAAATGAACCGGTCCGTGTGGCTGTTGGCCAAAGCATCCTGAAAAGCTTTTCGTCGGAGAACAGGATTATCATTTTTTCCTTCTTCCAGGAAAGCAATCTCTTGGAACGAGTCACTCGTAGTTCCTTGACCCGGTCCGTAATCAAGTGGCGTTTCACTCAGGCTCTGGAAGATGCATGCAGGTCTTCATTGTTGATTCTCCGCATGGATTTCTCCGAGATATTGGCTTCCTTTGCAAGTTTTCTTATGGAACGCACCGGGTTGCGAGCAATTTTTGCACGGATTTGATCACGTCCGCTTCCCGGATTCCGCTGCTTAGGACCATCCTGCAGGATTTTTTTTAAACTATAAACTGTTGCCAAATGGCACCCTACCACCTTGGCAATCTCTTCTTGGCAATCGGCTTCTTCTGGGCGAGCAACAAACTGGTGATCACTTCTTTCGCGAACATTTTGACAAATTTGCAATAAAACGAATAGAATGTTTTCAGCACTTGAAAGTAAACATAAACAAATACACTTTCGGCAGAAATTAGTCACTAGCTACACGAATTAACCCAATACTCAAGTTTGAACATTTTCGCATTATTTTCTGCCGCACCCTCTATAGATTGATTCAAGATTGAGTCGATTTCAACTCAACAGTGAAAAAAGTAGAGTTTCGCATGGAATGAGAAATTTTTTTAATATTTAAGCAAATGTCACTCCTATTAATACTTTATACATATGATAGCAATAAATTTCATTTTGTTCTGTTAGCATTAACTAAAGCATATCATACAACTTGTTTAATAGCTTAAAATAATTAATTTATTCCTTAAATTTAATTTGATTTGCTAACAGCTAAGTGTTCATCTTTTCAACCATGTCCATTTCTGACGACATTCCCCCACTTATTGCATACTCAGAAGTGCAAAAAGTGGAGTCATGGAGCTAAACAAAATTACATGCATATATGAGAAAATGTCACTATTATTTATGCAAATTTCTGCATACGTACTCATTTTTCTTCAGGTGGAAGTCGATCCGCAACAAATTTCATAACTTCTCAGATCAGTAATTTGTTTGATAGCAACAACTCTGGATTAACAATAGAAAAGGGCCTATCAACATTTGTAAACAAACACTTCTTAGCCTATTTCCATGCAAAGCGTAGGCCACCCACGCAAACCAATACCATCATCATCATAATCATTCCCCTACACGACGATTCTGTAGGTTTGCGTGTATAGCCAACGGCTTGCGAGAACAAGGGCTCAGAAGTGTTTGTTTACAAATGTTGATAAGCCCTTTTCTATTAACTATTATTGTTATGTCTGTATTCTCCATACGTAACGATTATGATGTAGAAGGAGATATTCGCTCATCACCATGAGGCACCAAGAGTGGACAGTAATGTTTGCTAGAATGAAAGATATGAAGAGAAAGTGTTGAAAGTTCCGTCAGTGTACGGTAGGTTGAAAATTGAAAAGAAGTATTGAAAATTTTCAATTATCGCTCAATTACGGTAGTGTGTTGCAATAATGACGTAACGTTTTTTTGTCGCTGTGACATAAAAACAAGGTCGTTGCAACATAAGGAGTGTATCGAAAATAAGCTATCCATAAACTTTCTTTCAAATTATGTTGAAAACCGATATTTTATTCATAAAAAATTTTTCTGTTTTTTGCGAGGGTTAACTTAACACATATAAACCGGTAATTTTTTTTTTTCCTTTTTTTTTTTTTCCATTTTTAGGACGCTTGAGCCCAAATTTTTTGAACTCCTGCATGTTCCCAGCTGCCTTACCAGTCTTCTTGAAGACCCTCTTCACGATTGCCCAGTAACGTTCGATGGGTCGAAGCTGAGGGCAATTTGGTGGATTGATATTTTTCTCAACAAAATTTATACCCTTTTCCGCAAGCCAATTGAGAGTGGTTTTGGCATAGTGAGCCGACGCTAAATCCGGCCAAAACAGTGGAGGTGTACTATGCTTCTTATATAAAGGCAACAATCTCTTCTGGAGACACTCAGATCGATAGATTTCCGCATTTATAGTTCCGGTAGTGTAAAAAATGGTTGACTTCAAACCACAGGAACATATTGCTTGCCATACCAGTACCTTTCGACCGAATTTCTCCACTTGAATCGACCTGTCCGCATCGCGCACATCCTCCACAACGACGGCAGTAAAGTATTGTGGACCTGGAAGGGTTTTTGAGTCCTCCTTTACATAGGTCTCATCGTCCATCAAAACGCATGCATCCGGACGCTGCAAAAGACGCGAATACAATTTCCGGGCCCTTGTTGCTGCTCGCTTCTTCTGTTCTGCACTTTGTTTCGAGATTTTCTGCTTCTTGTAGGTCTTCAGGTGGTTTCGCCTCTTGATACGCTGGATCATTCCGACACTCGTTCCTGCTCTTTTGCCCAAATCACGTATTGACATTGATTTGTTCTTCATGATTAGAGATACCACTTTCTGCTCCACTTTCGGGTTGGAAGAACCGGGTTTTCTGCCTCTTCCTGGTAGCTCATCCGAAGAATAGTGTTCCCTTAACTTATTAATGATGGTTTTAACACTCGCATGATGAATTCCAAACCGCTTCGCCAATTTTCGCATAGTAATACCCTTCTCACTTAGCCATGTGTCCAGAACCTTAATTTTCACTTCCTTTTCAATACGCGACATTTTGAAAACGCAGAATTTGAACCGCACAAACAAGCAAACAAAAGAAAGCTGACAGTCAAACGCACAGCAAGCAGTGTTCAGAGCATAAAAAACCATCACAAATACATGCGTACAACGAAAATGTATGTGGATAGCTTATATTCGATACACTCCTTATGTACAAATCACAACATTTTCTCACAGCAACTTGTCTATTTCTCATCATCGATACAACATTTTGTTGTTTTCTGCGTGTTTTGTTGTAATACGTTGAAGTTACAACATACCATTGTTGCAGAGTGAGAGAATAACGGGTGTATCACTCGTCAAATAGCGAATTCGTTTTTGATCCAGTTCCAAACTGGATCGGGTATCAAAATTGGGCCGGCTTGTTGTGTGTTGAAAGTCAATGTGTACACTCTAAGAAAAAAGGACCCAACAATAAATTTTGTTTTACCCATATCCAGGGTTGCCACATTATTTTTCGTTCCCATATTGAATTTTTGCCAGAAAAATCTTTTTTATCTGTGTTTGACTGCAAAAAATCTTGGTAAAAATCTTAACTTCTAATTTTGTGTTGCAAGAGGAAAACAGATTAGTATACGAAAGATTCATGTTCTTGCGGGAAATCGATCATTGCACTTAATGAATCATGAGGTGTTTGTTTTGATTACTTGAAGTTCCTTGATAGGTGAACAAAATCAGAACGGAGTTAACAATCAATTATTGTTATAATCCGTGCACATTAATTTGTTGAATTTAGAATTTAGTTCTGATGTTAATATTAGCTGATCAACTCTTCCTTTTCTCCTTTGGCCTCCATGATGGCCGTACTCAGGCGGTTCCGGATTTTGGACTTGTAAAAATTAAAAAGTTAGCAATGAACTTTCTTAGCGAGTGAAAAGTCAGCTTCCCATATGGCGTTTTCTTCAACAAAATTCGAAGTCTTCTGATTCTTCCACCTCGTTGTCCTTGCAGATGGTTATCGTCCTCAGCTTACGAAAATCATTTTGAATCGCCTGTTCCTCACCGCTTTCAAAGATGCTCGGATATTATTCAATAATCAAGTTGAACTCCTTCAAAGGGCGCAGCTTCCCCGTTATATATTTCCAACTTCTTACGAAGATGTTTCTCGATCCACACAAAAATTTGCAAGGAGCTCCATCAGCGAGACTTCAGCAATTGTTCAGGAATTTCATACCTTTTGACTGCAAGATACGATTCGCTTTGATGATAAGAGACAATGCGTAGCTTAAGAAGAAGAGAAATGGCTGCGTCATCGGGTCATTAAGATGACAACAAAAAAACCGTTGTCTCAGTTTGTTTAGAACGAGAAAAACAACATGAGCTCCGAAAACCGTTCCATATTCCATTTGACAACTGACTCCAACGGTAGCCATCTTGTGGCAGACGGATGCAGAACTGTGTAATCTGGAATTTTTTGGATCGTTTGAGGCTGCAGGACAAGTAACTGCAGATATATCGTATCATTTGTTCCAGGTACAACCGCAGTTTATTGAATGCGTTACTTGCAAAAAGGGCCAAAAAGTGGCAAGTACATTTGATAATTATCAAATGAGGACAGACACGTTTCAGCAGCTTCTTGATGGATCGGTCAGAACCCATCATTACCGAAGCTCCATCTGATCCAAAGCCCACAAACCTTCTTTTTTTTTGTTATCGGTGCCATCGATATGGAACTGTTTATCAATTGCGCGAAATATGTATATGTTAGCGCACTGCAAGATTATATCAAAGCTTACAAAAAACCACGTACGAAATAAATATGCTTCATATAGAAAAAATATCTATCGAGAACATTATTCTAATTTTCCAAAATTTATTCTACATAAATGCATAAAAATATTGAAATAATATCTGGAGAACTATATGCAAGAGTCCTTGCAGGCATCCTAGAGAAAATTTGAAAAATAATTCTACAATAACCCATTGCGGAATTTTTAAAGTTAAGAATTAAATACATGAAATCATGGAATTCATGCAAAAAAATCTTCTTAGATTTTTCCAACAAATCCGGATTTTCTCCAAGAATTACTTCAGGAAAAAATGTATGTTTTTTGTGTAGTTCTTTCAGGTGTCCTCCAGTGATTCCTTTAAAATCACAAAACCAAACAAGACAGGGATTCCTCCAAACATTTCATCACAAGAAAGTTTTGAAAAACTGCCGATGCAATGTCGGAAGAAGCTCCTGAAAGAACCCCTGGATGAATACCTACAAACGTCAGAAGAATACCTATAGAAACGCCAGAAGGAATATCTAATGGAATGTCTGAGAATCTTTGAGAAATTCTATGAAAATTTCTTCAAAAATTATCAAACATCAAATAATCAAACAAATTATGGAGAAATCATTTGGGGTCACACACACAAACTGACTTTCAGACTGTCATCTGTCACTGTCAGTGTCAATTGTATGTCATGGGCCTAAACAGCACACTGAAAGTAGTATTGATAAAAAGTTGGATCCTAAACTGTTCTCATATTTTGAATTTGAGGTCTTTTGAGTGGAACGTCAATTGCCTACACTCTTAAAAATCTTGGATTTTCTCAAAAATCTGTAATCTTCACATACAGATATCTGTATGGAAAAGATGATAAAACCCATCTCGCATATTTTGTGCATTAAGTTTAAATTAGGTATAAGATGAAAACTCAATTTTTGGTAATAACATTGCAATAACCAATGGGTAAAATTTACTTTATGTTGGGTTCAAACATTTCAAGTGCCAATGGGTAAAATTTACTTAATGTATCGTCGAATTAATTGGGTGAAATTTTCTTAACTATAAGCAATGGAAAATGTAAATATACCAAATGATCATTTTTTTCGAACAGAATATTAAAACACACAGACAAATAGTTTTATCGATCATTTTGATTTGTCAATATCGGTACAATAAAACAACAAAACAGCTCATTATTCCTACATAAATATGTTGGCAATCCATACGTAATAGCGTTGCTAACGATGCTGCCATTTCGGGGATTTGGATAACTGGATAACCGAAGAGAACCGCGACGAGCAAATAATGCGTCCACCGTCGACCAGATAAAAAAAAGGAAAATCGTCAATACTGCCGACGGGTGCTACAATTTTCAACCAAAATTAAGTTGAAAATACTCACCCGTTCATTGCGCAAAGAGAACGGGATGGTTGAGTAGCTTCAACTTAAAATTGAGTTGTTTTGATCTTCAAATTTAAATATAAACAAATTACTATTGGAAATACCAATTTACAATTAAATTTTCAAACATTGTTGATAATATAGATCTATAAGAAAGTAACGAATGACGATGTTGTAGTTTGCGACATTAAAAAACCTGCCAATTGAAATGTTTTAAATTCTCGAGTAATTCATGTTAAGGGCCTAAAGGCCATGTGTAAACAATGACTTTAAATGACGATTTCTCTTGAATCTTAAATCACAATCATGAAATGAAAACATCATCTGGTAGAAGAATGTTATTTTTACCTTATGGAGTAGCTGAATACAGCGGGATTCTCGTGATTCGGGAGAGATCAACGTTTAAAGTCATTGTTTACAAATGGCTTTTGGCCCCTTATCATGAATTACTCGAAAATTGGAATAAAATATAGAACACCAAAAAACTTAAATTTGAGTATATCTGTCATTACATTAGATGGGTGAATTCTACCTTCAGCATTTTTTTAATTCACTCAACTGGTAATCTCACTTGACAGAACTCAACGTTGAGTTTTTGTTCACTTAATTTTGGGTACTTTTTTCATAGCGTTTATCGTTTTATTTATAAGTCGTATAGGATTGAGGTTTGCACTGACAATAAGCTCGGGTATCGTAGATTGAAACAAGGTTCAAAAACGAATTCGATAAAAGTTATCTTATGTTTTAGGTAAAAAAGTGAATATTTAGCACACTAGATTCTACTAATGCGACTTTGAATGCGACTTTGAAAAGAATAAAATAGCAACTTTTTTTTTATAGAAAACTTGCTGACTGTGGATCTTGTCTCTGCCGTGACAATTCCCATCCCCGAGTGTCTAAAAAATGAAAGAACGACATTGTTTGCGTTATCCTATTTTTTCAAATTCGTCTCGATTTCTTTACGTGCACGAAATATGGCGTAGAATTCTTTTTTTTTAAATCACATTGCCTAATGCTGGTTCATCCCTAGCATTTTGCAACTCAAACAACGGTGGTGTGCTGACAGACCGTGTAACGCAGTCTGCCCGTGTGTGAAGTGAGGAATGAAAACCACGCAGAAACCGACACCTTCTACTCCTCTTCATGATCCATTACCATCCATTGGCCGTCCGACCTTCACCATCAACGTCACCGCGAGTTCGATCGGCTCGTAGGTAGCTCCTAGCAGCCCGAAAGCTCATTTTTCAACGATTGTTTTAACATTTTAACAACGTGTCGGTTGATTTTCTTTGAACAAGAAGTAATTTAGATGATCAAACTGTTATTATTTCACACCATTCGGAATCACGCGGATGCTGAATTTTAAATGAGTTGTATGATTATATGTTACCGGGTGCGCGCGGGCTTTATATGATGCGGATACCTTCCCGGGATCTCTTGCCAGTAGAAAGGCTGCAGCGTGGACCCAAAGGGTCTCCGGGTTCGGTGGAAGTTTTGCGAGCTGGGAGTGGTGGTAGTGGTGATTGCGGTCATAACAACCGATCCGTGCTTGTTGCTTGCACGGCTTGCTTGTGATGGTTTTTCATAATTATGACGTTTGCGGCCGACCGACGGGTATTGCAATGATCCGCTTAGGGATCAGTCGAGATCCGTGACGTGCACACTTAGAAATTTTCACAGCATTTGGTAATTATTACCGAAATCTGAAAAAGAGTTGATTCTGAGAAGATTCTCAGGAAATTTTCTTCTAGCGTATACATTAAAATCAAATATGGCCTTATTTCGGTGAAGCAATGAAAAAAATCCAATTAATCTCGAGTACTTTTTCAAAAAGACGTATCTGATTTTGTAAACAAAGAGGGGAAGTAAAGGGCGATACGGTCAAAATTTGGTCAATATCAACTTGACGTATTTCTTTCAATTTTGCATTTAAAAAACCTGAACACCCCTCATTTTGAAGGTGTGTGTGTGTAGAATGTTGCTCCTATTTTGATTTTGGAATTCACTCTTCAGTTGTCAAAATGCCGTCCAAGCAAGAAGAGCAGCGTATCAAAATTTTGCTCGCGCATCGCGAAAATCCGAGCTACTCGCACGCAAAGTTGGCAAAATCGCTAAAAGTTGCCAAATCAACCGTTACAAATGTAATTAAAGTGTTTGGGGAACGTTTGTCGACAGCCAGGAAGTCTGGATCGGGGGGAAATCGAAAACCGGAAGCCGCTGAGACGACAAAGAGAGTTGGCGGTAGTTTCAAGCGAAACCCTAACCTATCTCTCCGAGATGCCGCAAATAAGCTGGGTGTATCGTCTACAACCGTGCATCGAGCCAAAAAACGAGCCGGACTATCGACTTACAAGAAGGTAGTGACTCCAAACCGCGATGATAAACAAAATACGACTGCCAAAGCGCGATCCCGGAGGCTGTACACGACGATGCTGACGAAGTTTGACTGCGTGGTAATGGACGACGAAACCTACGTCAAAGCCGACTACAAGCAGCTTCCGGGACAGGAGTTTTAGACGGCAAAAGGAAGGGGAAAGGTAGCAGATATTTTCAAGCACACGAAACTGTCAAAGTTCGCAAAGAAATATCTGGTTTGGCAAGCCATCTGTACCTGTGGCTTGAAAAGCAGCATTTTCATAGCTTCCGGGACTGTCAACCAAGAAATTTACGTGAAAGAGTGTTTGAATAAACGTCTGCTGCCTTTCCTGAAGAAACACGGTTGTTCCGTACTGTTTTGGCCGGATTTGGCATCTTGCCATTACGGTAAAAAGGCCATGGAGTGGTACGCCGCCAACAACGTGCAGGTGGTTCCCAAGGACAAGAACCCTCCCAACACGCCAGAGCTCCGCCCAATTGAGAAATACTGGGCTATTGTCAAGCGGAACCTAAAGAAGACAAAAAAACTGCTAAGGACGAGCAGCAGTTCAAGGCAAACTGGCTTTCTGCGGCGAAGAAGGGGACAAGGTGGCTGTACAAAATCGGATGGGGGGGAAGGGAAGGCCGGATTGGGTGGGAAAAAGAGGAGCATAAAAAAATTTTTTTCTGTATTTTTTATTATTTGAGTGAAAAAAAAATTTTATTTTGTTTATAAAATGTTTCACGGGTTTGTGATTTTGCGTTCTTTTTATTATAAATAATTAAAGAACAAAAGGAAAAATAAGGGCTAGTGATCCTCATAGTAAGAGATATGCGGAAGCAGCCATTTTTGAGCCAATCGTGCAGCGAGAGCTGTCAAATCTGAGCCAATCGTGCAAATTTTGCACTGCGGCAAGTGTTATCAGCCTTTGTGAATAAAATAAACATCGTTGCCAAATCGTTGAATCGAATTTCCGCATATCTCTAGCTATGAGGATCACTAGTTCAAGCAAATTTGGAGAAGCTATTCAGCTGTTTCTTCTAGAATAGCTGAATAGCTTCTCCAAATTTGTTGGAAAAATCTTTTAATTCAGCTCGGTTGTTGGTGGGGATGGTTGTTTGGGGGGGGGGGGTGAGTTTTTTTTATTTTTTTTTTTTTTTTTTTTTTTTTTCTTTGTTTGTTAAGTTTGTTGGGAGAATTTTTGAAGAAATATATATATTTATTTATATATATTTATTTTTATTAATATATAGCGGTGGGGGGCGGGGGGGTGGGGTGTGGGTGGGTGGGGGGAGGGGGGGTGGAGGTGGGTGTGTGGTTTGTTGTTGTGTTGTTGTGGGGCGTGGGGGGGGCGGCGGGCGTTTGCTTTCGTTTGCAATTGAGTGGAAATTGGTGTTGTTGTGTGGTCTTTTGTCATTTTTTTCTTTTTACTGTCTGGGGACGTTGGGAGGGTTGGCGGTCTTCGATACAACGCTTTTCTTCATCTGGTTTATCTCCTCCAGTGATCTCTTGGCACAATGACCAAATCCTCCTTCGCGTGATACTTCTTGGTACTGTGTTCCCCGTTCGCTGGAAGCCTCGAAGGAAAGTACAGTGTTTTGGAAATTCCATTCTAGCTGATCGGCATCCACAGATGGACCCTGATTCGGGAACTTGGTGTGGGAGATATATTTGACGTCAACGCTCACTTCATTCGTAAAGTGCTTGATCCCCTGCCATTCGTTCTCATTCAGCGTCAAGTCATCCATTATAAACACGACGTCGTGATTCGCCGACGAACAGCGACTAGAACCAAAGATATGAAGAGAAAGTATTGATAGTTCCGTTAGAGTATGGCAGGCTGTGAAATTGAATAAGGACTGTTCATTAAAGAAACTGGACACCTTTTTCTCAAACAAAAATATTTATTTTCGTTCAAATTCATAAGTTTGCTTCATATAAATGAAAATCAACACACATATGACCGAGCTCACGTGAGTTTGAATATTTACTTCTCATTTCTGAAGAACGCTCGGACTTTTCTCTTGATACCTCCCATTAGATCCTGCACAACTTTCTCCGTAACTTTTCGTGGTGATGCCGTTTAATTATAGCCCAGTATCATTTGAAAGGAAGCAGTTCAGGGCAGTTTGGGGGATTTTGGCATTTTTCGACAAAATCGATTTTTTTCCTTCTTGAGCATCTCCAACGTAGCAGAAGCGTAGTGAGCAGACGTCAGATCCGGCCAAAACAATGGAGGATCCGTATGCTGTCGGTAGATGGGTCGAAGCCCTATTCTGATGCATTCTTTAGGGTAATTTTCGCCGTTGATTTTGCCCGTTGTGAAATATGAACAACTCTTGAAGCCACAGGAGCAAATGGCTTGCCACACCAAAACCTTTTTCCCAAATTTTTCGGTTTGGATGTATCGCACAGCATCAGGCACATCTGTCCTCTGCTCAGCGTTGACAAATTGCGGCCCAAGAAGTGTACTGGTATCCAACTAGACGTACGTCTCGTCGTCCATCAAAATGCACCGGTTCGGCTTTTGGAGGAGAACGTCGTACAAGTTCCGTGACCGTACTTTCGAAAAAAATTTCAGTGAATCCGTCCTGTTGGGTGCTTTCTGCTTCCTGCAGGTTCTGATATTTAATACCTGAATCCTGACTACCTCCAAAACGGAACACAGCCAGGTAAGGTACCACTCTGGTCGGGCCAAGAACTCCCGGCAAAACTGCTAAGAAACCGGAGACTCCTCGAACTGGGTCTCAGAGTCGGCCTGCTTCTGGCTAATCGGAGGGGCTACGCGGACTACAGTGCACTTATACTGAGCTATGGGATTTATATACTATTAGAAATTATCAATTGGACAAGTAAATTGGAGGAATAATGGGAAATTTATTCAAACGGAAAAATGATAAGATCTGCTGTGTGGTGGGATTATTGAGCTATTCAAGTGGGTGGTATAGATGTCGTTGGGTACGTACCGCTGCTACCGTTAGACGAGCGCTCGCCGATGGCCTCGTAGAACTCGTAAATGTCGATGGCGTCTTCTTACCAACACGGACAATAGCGGTAAGGATTTGTTCGGCTTCAAACCAGCAATGGCGGACACTGGCGGATAGGGGTTTGTTGGCGTTTTCCTTATAAGTCTCTATCAGCGGACCACGGTAAGACCGTCTTTGGCCGAGCGGAGAAGGGAATTACTTGGTGGTTATGGTCCTCAGACCAGAAACTGGACCTAGTCCTTTTCGTTTAGGCGTAGACGTCCTGCAGGGCAGTTCATCTAGGCAGAGTTGTGTTCTGTGTGGGCCGCCGCAATATTGGTGAAGGCCGTGCGGAGTGGAATTGCCCGAAAACTGTACAACAGTACAAAAAAGGTCCTGAGTCTGGGATTGCAAGCTGCCAATTTTCAATCAATTCACTCACTTCTCGACCCACTTCACACGAACGCAAAATTAAAAATAAGCAATGGTGACCAATCTAGTTTCTAGCCAACCCCAAATCCTTTATTTTCATTCTACTTTCTCCCGTAACCTATCACCACCCCATGGGCATGTTGGATAAAATGATTGGGTTTGCAGCGGGATCCGTTTTGGTAAACGGTGTGCTAAAGTCAACTGCCGCCGGCAGCGAATAAGATATATAACTATGTTCCTGATTTATTTTCTGTACAGAGATGCACATTAAATTTATTCAAATTTTGGCACCGATTTAAACCAACAGTAAGGATGCTTTTGGGGCCACTCACAAGTGTGGGTGGCTTATTTCAATGGAATACAAGAAAATGTTGAGATATCCCAGGGCTGTCGCCCGACATTCTTACGACATACCCAGCCCATCGTAGTCAACCGATTTTAGCGATGTGTACGATGGAAGGTTCTCCCAGCAACTGATGCACGTCGTGATTCATTCTGGCCTGGTAGTGTAGAGATTTATTACCAGGAATTTGTAAAAAGTCAGCCTTCCCGTATGTTTCATCGTCCTGTCGATACAACCTGTATGTTTGAATCCTAGTGAGGGTGAGGTATTTAGTGGAATACCTGTAACTAGAAAATGAGAAGAAAGATTAGTAATTTTCATTTAATTCCAAATACATTTATTGCTTATCTTGACAGATACGCGTATTTCGTCTACAATGTCCAGACTTTTTCAGTGTCGTGTACTAATACTCGGATGGACCGAAGAACAGTCCACAGACACTGAAGAAGTCTGCACATTGTAGACGAAAACCGCGTATCTGTCAAGATAAGCAATAAAGACTGTATGCAAGTTTGTTTAACAACGAATCATATAGCTTTCGGGCTCGACTTTTCGCTTTTTCAAGGCTTTTATCATCTCGGCAAGGTTTTTTTCTGGACTTAACATGGCTTCAGTCTACAACTCACTTTAATGTCCGGCACAGTTGGTTTAGCTACATCCACTTTTTTGGCAACATCTCTGACGGACATTTTGGGCTTCCTCTTGTACTATATACTTTAACCACTAGTTTCTCATCTTGTTTGTTGCGTGTTCAATTCCTCTGAACCGTTTTGGTTTGTAGAAACTTGCTGATGTCATTCGATTCAGTTTGATGGGTCACCCCGACCGAATTCGCGATAGTTTTCTGTGAACAATTTGGATTTAAGATTTCGCAGCTCCTGTTGTCGAGACGCCATTTTCGAAAACTTCAATTTAAAAGTAAACAATATGCACGTCAACGCAAAGGTGAAAGGATCCACTGACAGCTAAACCATACACTGAAAGAAATCCTTACGTTGACTTAGACCACTGACGCGACAATGTTGCAAAAAATATTTCCGGACACTGTTTAATGTATTATCCGTCACTGTAGTTGTAACAAACCTAATGAATTTGATGGGAATTTTCTTCAAGATTTCGTAGTTTTAAACAACATAAGCAGCCAGATATTCGCTTTAAACACGATTTGAATCCTTTACCGGAATGAATCGCCAATTTTCATCATTTGTGTTTCCTCTGTCGATTCTGGTATATCTGCCGTTCTTTTTGGTGCTCATTTCGTCGAGTCGATAGAATCGGCAACCTTCAAAAAGTCATCATCTTTGCGTCATCTTTACCGTCCGACAGACCCGTTGTTGTGCACCTTGAGAAACACGATGACGAAGACGACGGACCCACAATTTCGAGAAACCCGAGCCCGAACGTCTGCTGATGCTGCTACTTATTCAGCATGCATCTGACGATCGTACCCCGTTTGAAGCATAAATCGATTTCCCCTTCGAGTGTTGGCAGGATTTTTGGAGGATGGCAGGGGTGGAAATTTTCGTTTATCTTTGGGCATTTGCGCTATTAAAATTCTTTGAAAAGTTGCAGCAATTGCTGCGAGGGATCGTTTGGCAGTGCGTGGTCATGAAGAAGACGATGGTCATATGGTTGATCGGTCAGGGGGTCGATGTCACCGTGACGAATGTAGCAAGGTTTTCCCCTACAGCATGCGGCTGCGAAAATTAAATTAATATTTACCTAGAGTTGCTGCCTAATTACAGCTCTTTACTGGCAACATCGTTTCGCGTAAGTATAAGGTATCCGGAACAAGAATCCAAATAAGAGCTTTTACTTAAACTCACAAAGCCACCAGCAACATTGATGCACCGACGGATATGCGTGCGGATGGAGTCGAATCATCGCTTCGCACCGCTAAGAAGCTTCTGGGTGGTGCACCAGAACAATAACTACCTAGTACATGCGTATTTGTTGGTAAATACTAGTTGCGGAGGGTACAATTAAAAAGATATCTCAAATAAATGGATTGAAACAAATAGTTGTGAGGATTTTTTTCTTTGCGTGATATGCTCTATTGTCGGTACATCGTATGGGATTCCTGGGGAGTCAACTGCTTTTCAAATAGCAACGCCATAAGAACGATGCTCTCTAATGAGCTAAATTGCCGGCACATTCAAATAATTCAGTAATGTGAATGACATTCTAATGTTCTAGTGCTTTTTTTTTTTTATTAAAGCTCTCGATCATTGATGTTTGCCCATTTCCTTAAAACAAATCCTCAGTATACGAATGAAACTTTATGGAAGAAATGAATCTACGTTTAACATTTATCGTGCATCTATAACAATATAAATAATTGAATCGTAACATGCCTTGAATAAAATAACTAATTAAACTAAAAAAATACGAATTAAAAAAAAACAGCAACTATGAAGTCGAGTATTAGTACACGACACTGAAGAAGTCTGCATATTGTCGACGAAATACGCATATCTGTCAAGATAAGCAATAAAGATAGTTGGAATTAAATGGAAATTACTAATCATTCTTCTTATTTTCTAGTTACAGGTATTCCACTAAACAGCTCACACTCTCCATAATTCAGCAACTATAAAACCTTCCAAGACCAATCGAAAAACTCATTTTCAACAGCATAAAAACAAACAGCAGCCATACAAAATAACACATTTAAAGTAAAGCAGCTCCCTTGGTAAATTTCCCATCCCCTCGGATATGCCCCGAGGGAACCTTACCTCTCCGGCCTGCCATCAAGGAGCACATCAATCGGTCGTAGACTGCGCAGCTTGTATGCAAAACATAAAAGATGTGAGGAATCGCAACGTAGAAATTGCACCCGAATCATTATCTACGGGTAATCATCGATTTGTGTACGGACCCGATCTTCTCCGGTTTGTAGGTTCATCCATTCCATCGCATCGCTGCCAATTTGATACATTCTTGCCGTCCGTTTGTACACGCTCTTTTTGACAATTGACGAGTTCAACTAGGAGGCATCATCAGCCAAGCACGGTGGATAAACTGCAAACGGTTGATCGGATTTGAGTGACTTGCATGCACATCAGAGTGCGGTTAATGATTTACCGTGCTGTTATGCTCCGAGCCGTGCGCCACCGTAGATAATTCAATAGTCTAATTGTAAACTGCACCAACCGAACGGACTAGACTAGAGCGCGGGTTTAAGTCACATGGATTGAGATGCATCTGACATTCAGTGGTGGTTGTCCAACAGAGCTTGATTGAATCAAGCCGTCTAAAACAAATATTTGAACTGGCTTTCAGACGGTGTCTCCCCATTCACAAGATGGATCAGCGTTGATGGTAGGTTAACGTTGACAAGATGCTATTTAACGCCAAGTATCGCTACGTTGACTACGATAAGCACTAGTGTAACTTCGTAGGATACCTTTTATGAAGTTGGTTGTCCGTTGGATCAGAAACAGAAGAAATAGTTGAAAGATGGTCGAGAAAATGTCCAGGTAATTTATTCGAGTTGCAACCCAGCTGTTGGAACTATTTAGGGGAGGATGGAATAAAATGCACCGTTAAAGCAAGACCGTGGTTTACTAGGGAATGGAAGCTCAAATCAAGGAACAAGTAATTGAGTATGGCGCATTATGATGTTTTCTTTATAGATCAAATGTGATTTAAATTCAAAATGATGATTTTTCATGATGTTTTAAGCCTTTTCCAATTTGATGCCATGACGACACAGGGGTATAACACCTGTTTCATTGCTCAATATGCACCCCAAAATTCGGGAAAGACGCCACAACAACACTGAGATATGATGCACCACAAAATTGGGATAGCATGCACTGCTTGTAAAGGGTGCTCCGATCAAAATTTGGTCAAACAGTAATGTGTGTGAGTCGATCAAAGTTTTTATTAATAAGTCAAATTCTTTTTCTTTTTCACGTTCAGTTAATTCAGTTAAGGAGAAATATTCAGCTAAGTTTCCTTTTTTCCGAATGCAAATAGCCGGGTCTTTCGATTAACACCTGCCATAAGATTTTTGTTCGCCGCAGAACACCAGTTTGCCTTGAACTGTTTCTCGCTCACAACAGCTTTTTGAGTTTTCTTATGGTTCCGCTTGACGATGGCCCAATATTGTTCGATTGGGCGGAGCTCTGGCGTGTTGGGAAGACTCTTGTCCTTGGGCACCACTTGAACGTTATTGGCACCATACCACTCCATGGCCTTTTTTTCCGTAATGGCAAGATGCCAAATCCGGCCAAAATAAAACGGAACAATCGTGTCGCTTCAGGAAAGGCAGTAGACGTTTGCCGAATAAAAATCCTGTC
>JAHHFK020001453.1:0-136230 GCA_024533555.2 Aedes koreicus
TTTGTCGGTAGGTGGTAGGTACCGTACCAGCAGATTTCTTCCAGCATGGAGAGTGCTCAGCGGGAAGATTTGTATTAAGTTTCGTAATTTATTTCCCCGCGCGGCCAACGTCTCGATGTCGGGCTCGCGGTATTACTTCAATTCATTTATCGATTCCCGAACGTAACTAGCGCCATTTCACTCCAGTTCAGCCGGCTGGAAGGGGTGAGGTTTGTTTTTCTGCTTTTCTTCTCAATTTCCGCCGCATCGTCATCTGAGGATCGCGCGCTTTTAGATTGAGAAAAGACGGAAGTATAACGCGCACAATAAATATTTTTCAATCAATTTCACCGGCTCCGTCGCCGTTTATCGTCGTAGATGGAGACGAAGGCACTTGGCTCAATTTGCAGCAGTAGTGCAACTATCCCTGCGAACAATCAGGGTATTCCTTTTCTAAGTCCTGAGAGGCTGCCTGTAGGAAGTGGAGCTTATCTGCCTTGCACAAAGGGGGAAAGATAGGTATGGGTTGGGCCGAGGAAGAGAGTTTTGCTAAAGTGCAAATGGGAGTATTGTCCAAATTTGTTGATGGGCGCTGGACCTTCAGGTGATGCTGTAAGTTTTTCGTGGATTATAAGTTTCCTGGTTGAATCGATATCTTTTCAGTTGAAGGCGATTTTCTAATCTTAAGTCTCCGGGCGATATGGTCAAATCTGTGCTCGGTACTTATGAGTGATTCGGTGGCATTTATATTGTCACGGGCTCAGTATGTAGGAAATCAACTTGGACGTCGACACCTTGGTGCAGCATTGGAAGAGATTATAATTGCCACCTCCACGAGAGAAGCAATTATGTGTAATCACGCTCTGAAATCATCCGCCCCAACAAGAGCAATTTACCTAGGCAGGAAGTTGATAATCACAATCACACCTCAGATACGAAAGACAATGGCAAAATGGAGATAGTCAAGATGAAAACAAAAAAAGGTTCTTCAACAGCTCCCGACCAGCAGCATTTTTCCTGGTCGTTTCGCAATTGCACCGGTTGGGTAATTGAGTAGTACCATATAGGTAACTCTAAGACCGGAGCGTCCCATATAAACTTTTTAATTCATGGCTCATTCGACCAGGTCCCAAGCGCTTGAATTTGTAACATTCCACATTTTTTGTGGATGTTTTTCCAAACATTTTTGTTCTATTTTTGTTCAATCAATTTAACTTTTCTTGAGAATACTTCCTAAAACATAAACAAACTTTAAGTTAATTTTGTTGTTCCGTTTCTAAGGAATATATAATGTTTTTTTCTAGTGTGTATGAAACTTGTTTTGAATATGTTTGTTTTTTCATGGAAAATGAACTTAAATTTATTTCCTCATGTTTTTTTTTCTAGCAAATTTGAAGCATGTTTTGAACGTCTTGAGTTTGTTTGCTAATTGCCCTTTTTTGCCCAGTTCAATCTGTGACCGCCCAAACACAATGATAACGGAAACGGCAAGTATGACAGTTGTTGCAAATGACTTCGATGTCTTCAATTAGAATCGGCTTGGATCTAGCCTGTTTTTTTTTTCGACAAGCAGGCTTAACGTTTGCATTAAAAAAAATAAAGCTAAGACAGATAATTGCTTTTGATACATTTCCCATGGAAGGTAATTATTTAACCTTACATGCAAAAAAATTCTACGCCTTTGCGAGCGGCCTTCCGGCAGTTAACCGGGACATTCGCCATGGCGGACGAAAACGTCGCGTGTAGGCATGTTTTTGAGTTCATTCTTCATTTTATTTATCAATTCCTGCTCAGTTTTCGCGACAAAATTGTTGGAGTAGATCTTACGCTTCAGGTTGGCCCAGAAATTCTCGATAAGACGCAGCTGGGGGACGTTGGGCGGGTTCGCCGACTTCCCAAGTAACACCAGAAACATCTTCTTTGACAAAAATATAAGAAGTTTGTTGTAAAAAAGTGGGGGGGAGAAAAAACAAAAAAGTCCGGGGTTGAAAAAGGTTTTAAAAATTTTTTCCCACAAAATCTGGTCCAAAAGGGACAAAAAAGCGAACAAATTTTTGATCTATTTTTGTTCGATCAACTTAAATTTTACTTCTTGAAAACATCGGTGACTGTTTGTCATCTTTTCACTAGGAACTATTTTTACTCACATTTGAGTATCTATACTTTCGACTGATTTGAGTCAAACGTACTTCATTTTGGATTGTTTGGAATTAGCGTGTTTGCTAGATGTTTGTAAATATGTTAATAGGTTGCATTCAAGATGAATTTTAAACATGTTTTTAACATCCTCATGCAATAGTGAAATTATTCAGAATAGATTGTGAATCCAATACAGTGACGGCTGAAAATATGTTTATCTGAAATACTGGAATAAAAAAAAACACTTTCTAAATGTAAGATTGTGATGCCACTCACTGATTCAAATAGAAGCCAAATTGGGCGAAAGGGTTTATTCAAATGTAGCATATAGCAACAGTTTGGGAGATTGTTTAGTATTTTTTATAAATTGTTACGCTTAATTTGTTGGAGAGTCTTTTGAGATGTAGCTACGCACAACATAATAGAAAAATTGTATTTGTATTTTCATTCATTCTGATATTACTCGGTTCAATTTCACAGCAAAAAACGCAGAAAAGAAAAAAAGAACGTTTGAAAATCAAATGTGTTGCTAATGTTTTTACCCATACTGTAAGCTTGTACTGTAGACTTGGAAAATCGCCATGTTGGTTTTAGTGAATTTCACAGAGAAATCTCACTAAAATTCAATAATTTATTCGGGGTACCTTCTACGTTTTTTAATCCAATCGATAGCGCATGAAATTAGGGAAGGTAAAATGGAAAGTTGCTCTGCTAACCTTGAGCCGCATTTACAATTGTGATACAACTTCCATGCGCAAAACAGTTTTTGTTTCTCATTTGAAAAATAATAAACAACACTTTAACGCGTAAAAAATAGAAAGGTAAAAAATTTTTAATTTTTAAAACATATCATTATGTTCTAAGCATGCTGTTGGAAGCATCCATAGAACATAATATTTGTCTTATGGATGTTCTACAAAACATCTGGTATGACCTAAAAGATGTTCAATAATGCCACATTTATTGCGCTTTTTCGGTTATATGCGTGTATGAAATTAAGTTATTGACGTTAGAAAAAAAACATGAGCTTGGTCTAAAACGTGTATTATTAACATGAATGTGACAAGTGGTGTTACTTGGGTTGGGTACCAAATCGATAATCAGCCGCTCCATCTCCTCCAACGATCGCCTCGAGTAGTGGGCCGACGCCAGATCCGGCCAGAACACCGCGTCTTCGCCCTTATGGTATTTCTTGATGAACGACGCAACTTCCGGCAGGCATTTCGCACTATAAATTTCCCCGTTCACGGCCAGCCCGGAGCGAAAGAAGAGCGGCTTTGACATCCCCATCTCGCTGATTGTCAGCCACAGCAGTACCTTCTTGGGTCACTTCCTTCATGGGGAAAGTAAAATACGAAGTGCCCTGCCAGTCGTTGCCATCCAGGGTGAGATAGGTCTCGTCGTCCATCACCACCGCCAGGTCGCGATTCGCCGGGAAAATCGAGTCCATCTTATTCAGCCGCTGCCGCTGTGGCATTGCCTGCAGCTCCGAAACTAGTGGACGTGACATCCGCTTCCTGACATGTATGTTCATGTTCGCCAGGTACTTTTTAACTGTTTGGCCGGTTGAACCGACCTCCCGGCCAAGCGCACGCAGCGATGTAGCCACTTTTCCCTCGGCCTTCCTCTCCAGCATCCTTTGGAGCTTCTTGTCGCTCAGGGTCGTCGCCCGTCTGGAACCGGGCTTTCTTTCGATGCTCTGATTGTTGTCTAATAGTGCCAAGATGTTGTAGGTGCCGAAACGGGCGTATCCAGCGTCCACAAAGTGCCACACGATGTCCGTTTTCGACGCGGTGGGGTGCCGTTCTTTGAACGCGCGCACTTCTGAACGGAGTTGCTTCACTGTTTTTGCCATCACGGTTGGAGTTCGACTGATAGAGCTGTCAAATTTTGTCTGCTGACTCATGGGTTACTATGATTGATGCTGCATGGTTAGTTTTGTCAGTGCGGGTGAAGGTAAACCCATGAAAAATCGTCAATTTTTGTCCATTTTTTAAAATGCAAACTTTACTCAGATCGGGCTTTTACGTTTTCCGTTACCGTTCAGGTTCCGTTATCATTGTGTTTTGGGTCATCACTTGTTTGTCATTTTAATAATAATCACGTTTGAGCCGAAAATCACTCAGTCCGGCCAAAAGGGCAAAAATGGTTATATATGTTTGATATTTTAGTACTCACTTTTGAGTGATTTGAGCCAAACGTACTCAATTTTGGGTTGTTTGGAAGTAGCGTGTATGCTATTTGTTTGTAAATATGTTGATAGGTTGCACTCAAGATATACTTTAAACATGGTTTTAACATGCTCATGCAACAGTGAAATTATTCAGAATAGATTGTGGATTCAATAAAGTGACGATTAAAAGTATGTTTATACCGTTTGATATATACACACACTACTTTAATTAAAGTCATGCACTAAACTAAGCGTTTTGTGCTGGCAGTTTTTACAGTTTTCCATATAAAGTTTGCATTTAAAAAAATGGACAAAAATTGACGATTTTTCATGGGTTTACCATCACCCGCACTGACAAAACAACTCATGCAGCATCAATCATAGTAACCCATGAGTCAGCAGACAAAATTTGACAGATCTATCAGTCGAACTCTAACCATGATGGCAAAAACAGTGAAGCAACTACGTTTAGAAGTGTGCGCGTTCAAAGAACGGCACCCCGCCGCGTAGAAAACGGACATCGTGCGGCACTTTGTGGACGCCGGATACGCCCGTTCCAGCATCTACAACATCTTGGCACTAATAGACAACAATCAGAGCATCGAAAGAAAGCCCGGTTCCGGACGGCCAACGACCCTGAGCGACAAGAAGCTCCAAAGGATGCTGAAGAGGAAGACCGAGGGAAAAGTGGCTACATCGCTGCGTGCGCTTGGCCGGGAGGTCGGTTCAACCGGCCAAACAGTGAAAAACTACCTGGCAAACATGAACATACATGTCAGGAAGCGGAAGTCGCGTCCACTGGTTTCGGAGCTGCAGGCAATGACGCAGCGCCAGCGGCTGATGGTCAACTCGATTTTCCGAATCGTGACGTGGCGGTGGTGATGGACGACGTGACCTATCTCACCCTGGATGGCAACGACTGACAGGGACTCTTCGTATTTTACTTCCCCCACGAAGGAAGTGAGCTCCGAGGTGAAGCTCATTTCACACATCTGGCGTCGGCCCACTACTTGAGGCGATCGTTGGAGGAGATGGAGCGGCTGAATATCGATGTGGTACCCAAGTCGGCGAACCCGCCCAACGTCCCCCAGCTGCGTCCCATCGAGAACTTCTGGGCCAACCTGAAGCGTAAGATCTACTCCAACAATTTTGTCGCGAAAACTGAGGAGGAATTGATAAATAAAACGAAGAAAGAACTCAAAAACCTCGCTTCACGCATGTCAACTTTGTTTTATCACCATCAAAAAAAAAAGTCCATTTTTGAATGCAAACGTTAGAAGCTTTTTCTAGTTGTTCTGCTGTTCTTATATTTTCGCCCAGCAAGGGTTGTTTGGTCGAGGAATTTGTTTATAGAAATCCCAGTTGGTGTTCCTGGGGTCTCTATATAATTCCCTCAGTGTTTTTCCCTTCTCTATTGAGAAGGTGATATTAGGTGCGCAACTAAGTTCTCGCTGTTTTTTGGTGAAAAAGGAACTTTATATTGAAAACAAAGGTTACAAACGAATTATTCAAAGTATTGCCCATCACTAGCTACGACTTTTTCCCATCTTTCTGGTAGAACGTCAATACCATTTCGATAGAACTGTTCGTCTTTTGATGCTATCCAAGAGTCAAGCCATTTTGAGATGTCATCATATGAGTGGAATTGCTGACCAGTGAGACCATGTGCCATCGAACGGAACAAGTAATAATCGGACGGTGCAATATCAGGAGAATATGGCGGGTAGGGTAGGACTTCCCATTTGAGCGTTTCCAAGTAGGTTTTCACGGGTTTCGCAACGTGAGGTCGAGCGTTGTCATGCTGAAGAATCACTTTTTCGTGTCTGTGTCTCGTATTGTGGCCGTTTTTCGTGCAGTACTCGGCTCAATCGCATCAATTGAGTTCGATACCGTTCCCCGGCAATGGTTTCGTTTGGTTTCAACAGCTCATAATAAATAACACCAACTTGGTCCCACCAAATACACAGCATAACCTTCGCAGCGTGAATATTCGGCCTAGGCGACGATGTTGAAGCATGCCCGAGCAGTTCCCATGAATGTTTCCGTTTTGGGTTACTGTAATGAATCCATTTTTCGTCACCCGTCACAATGCCATGTAGAAAACTCTTCCTTTTTTGCCGCTGGAGCAGTTGTTCACAGACGAAAAAACGACGCTCAACATCTCTTGGCTTCAAATCGTAAGGAACCCAAGTTCCTTGCTTTTGAATCATTCCCAACGCATGCAATCGCTTAGGGAAACTCCTAATCCTGAACAAAGCTCTTCTTGCGTTTGACACGGATCCTCATCGAGCAATGCCTCCAATTCAGAGTCTTCGAAGTTTTTTTTTTTTGGCCTTCCTTCACGCGGACGATAGTCAACACTGAAATCACCGTTTTTGAAGCGACGAAACCAATCACGACACGTTGTTTCACTCAGAGCAGCATCACCGTAAACTTTTTGGAGCTCTCGATGTGCTTCAGCCGCCGTTTTCTTCGAATGAAAGAAGAAAATCAACACTTCCCGCAAATGACGATTATTTGGCACGAAATCAGACATCTTCAAACAACCAAAATATATAACACTAAACCAAAATCACTGATTTGGCAAAGCGGTTTGTTTACCATATGTCTGAGCTTGGTTTATGACGCTTGAGATGTACAACATTCGACCAGCACTTACTACTGGCGCCATCTATTGCTAAACAGCGGGAACTTAGTTGCGCACCTAATATGTCTATGGTCTGAGAGTGATTCCTCGTCGGATTCCCAAGAAGAAATCCTATCCGTTAGTATTTGACTACACATTGTCAGATCAAGTACTTCTTGTCGCCTCGAGCTAACAAAAGTTGGTTTGTTCCCCATATTGCATATATCAATGTTATTAGCAGAAATATATGCTAAAAGGGAGTCACCTTGTTTGTTGACGTCACTACTTCCCCACACAGTGTGGTGAGCGTTGGCGTCACAGCCGATGATGAACTGTTCATTTGGAGTTACTTCTTCATCACCAGGAAAGTAAGCTGATACTACGTTCCCTATATACTTACCCCTGACGGTTGCAATCTCCATCCTGATGGCTACGATGTATCTGGTCCACAGAAGGGCCCATTTGCGTATTCCCTGGGGTTTTTACAGGTGTCATACCAGCAACTTCCGTCTCCACCGTTCTCGCCTGCTCCTTTTTGCCACCAGTATTACTGTCGCGCTGGTCAGTCCTTCCTTTCTTCACCCGACGTAGTTTGACAGTGTGATACATGAAGTTGATCCTGAATCACCTTCTACATGGACTCATCATTCATCGTGAGGACCAGTTCGACGTCGTTCCCATTGGGGATTGTCCTCTGGAGAACTTTCCAAGACTCCGTACTCAGGTCGTTCTGGGTCTCTAGGAATGCCATTATCTCCTCATTGGATTTCGTGGCGCATTTTGGCAGGTAGGCTACCATGATTTCCGATCTAGGAATATCCTTTTCGTCAACCGCTAAGAGCTCTCCCTCGCACACTTGTATGCTGAGAGTTATGTTCTTTAACCAGTTCGCTGTGGCCTGGCCATGGCAGTTGATTACCAGGCCACACTGGATTATTGTGCAGCCTCTGAAGACAGTTTTACTGCTGTTCCCCGCTTCTCAACTACTTTATTGATTATGGTGTCTTGAACCAAAATCAGTTGTTGTGTTGTTAGAGTTGTCGTTGGGTAGTCTTTTGGAATTATTCCCATCCGTACTTGGCTCATAACTTCCGTGCAAATCAGTTTTTGATTAGTGGAGTGCGATTCCTTTACCATATTGCCCTGGACTTTCGGTTTCCTGAGTTGAGTACGCTCACCTCCGCTTCCCGGGGCCTTTGTCCTCTTTTCTTTGTCGATCGGACCAGGGAGTCCAGCCTTCTTGAGTTTATCCTGGACATTTATATTCTCGGACCCTTGGTTGTCTCTTTGTAGCCGGCTGTTCGCCGAGGTAAAGTTGGAAGGCTTACTGCCGGCCTTGTGTAGCCTGCCCGTCGGCGTGAATGCATCCTTCGTTTTCTTTGGATGTGGTTTACTTTCCCCACTAGATAGATCAACTCTGGGCCTTTTCGCTGATTCTGGCTGCAAAGTCTCACTTGGTTTTTGAGCAAGGCGATAGGCCTCCTGCTTGCCGTAGCTTTTTTTCCGGCTCCACTCAGCTTAACCCGGTCTGGGTTCTGAGGTTCGCATGGTTTAGCCGCAGCTGATTTGATAGTGATGTTTACTCCATCATCCTCGCCATTATCTTCCATCTCGGAGTTTTTTGGTGTGTTCAGGTTGATTCATGAACAGGTGGACATGCTTTCCAGTGATTTGCTGTCTAACTGGGCTTCGATTTGCTCCAGAAAGTGTCACTTTCGTGGGACCGGAGGAAAAGCAGCAGGCGCTTCTGGAGGCATTCTTATATATTCGTATATATTCGTTATGTACGGCTTGCTGAATTTGCCGCACCCACAGATCGCCTGCCACACCAAGCATTTCTTGGCAAGTTTGTCAACCTTTTTCTTCCGGAGCTTCTCGGGAACATCCAGGTGGAACTTGCCGACGAAACACTCCAGGTCGGGAATCTGCTTGGCGTCCGCTTTAGTGTACGTCTCGTCGTCCATTACGACGCATTTCGGCTGCACCAACCACTCGCGGTACAGCTTTCTGGCGCGGGATTTGGTCACCGTATTCTTTTTATCGGTTCGGTTAGGTGCCTTCCTTACCTAGAAGACATGAAGTCCGTCCCGCTTCATTGTCTGCAGAACGAACCAGACGGAAGAATTGACCTTCTTGGACACGTCCCGAATCAAATCGTTCGGATTGTGCTTGAAGTAATGCCTCACCTTCCTTGCGCCCAACATTCTATTCTGCAATGAGTGTATAGATATAGAGTGTGAGATTGTCGAAAGGTTGAAGCAGTACTTTGACGAACCAAATGGAGGCGGCACGGTAATACATCTATGAATATGCTCAGGAGACGACTGAACTCTGGCCCCAACACTCCAGGAAGCGGGCTATTAAAATACGGTGGTGAAACAAGGGCTGCACTGCGTAATTACCAAGATTTGGGAGGAAGAGTATTTACCGAAGGATTTGATGACTGATATCGTGTGTCTAATCTACAAAAAGGGTGACAAATCAAGAGAAGGTACGGTCTTCAGGAAATTCTTACAAATTTTTTAGCTTTGCCGACGACGTTGATATTGTAGCATGCAGCTTTGAAACAATGACGGAAATGTACGTCAGACTTAAAGCTGAAGCACGTAGGATTGGGCTTCTCATTAATGGGTCAAAGACAAAATACAAAAGAGGAAGAGGCTAATGAGAAGACAATGTTACCGACGTGTTCAAATCGATAGTGATGAAATCGAGGCGGTAGACGAATTCGTGTAACTGGGCTCGTTTATGGCCGTCGATAATGACACCAGCAGAGAGATACAAAGACGCATTATGGCTGGCAATTGTGCTTACTTTGGACTCCGGAGGACGTTTAGATAGAACCAAGCTCACCGAACTACACCGAAACATGGACAAAGCTTGTGGTGAACCAATGCTCCCTTGGTCTCTTTGAACGGAAGGTAATGTTGTATATTGCACACAAGATTCGGTAAATTGAACAATACCGGTTTCGAATATTGAAAATAAAATAGTGGATTGTGATGAGAGGAGATAGATATGTGTGAAAGAGATAGACATAATTAAAACTGTAATCAGAAAGGTAAAGATAAACAGGAGATATAAAGCTGGAGAGTGTTGGTTTATTATTCGACTGAACCTGAAGTGTTTTTCTTGGATCTTCCCTGCCGAATGAATCTTCCTCAATATACTAAATTAAGCAAGTAACACCTACGGTGGAGTTCAGACGGAAATCAGAACGCGAAGAAACGCTGGAAGAACTTCCCATCGATCACACCGCACAAATCAGTCGATTACGGTGGGCTGGGCATGTTGTTAGAATGTCGTACGTCAGCCAGGTTAAAATGATGCTCGATAACGAACCGCCGGGCACAAGAAGAAGAGGTGCGCAACGAGCAAGGTGGATCGATCAAACAGAAGGTGGCCTGTGGACTCTTTGCGAACTGCGATGCTGGTGAAGTGCAGCCATGGATTGAAAATAATGGAGATAACTTCTGTGTACAGTAGAGGCCACCCCGGACTTAGCCTAATTGAACCAAACCAACTTTAGTGCCATGGACCCGAAAACTACTATTTGAACTAATGTTAACATATGCAATAGAACTTAAAAAAAAATCAATCAATGGTTAATAGATTGATATACAAATCATAAAAATGCATCGATAATCATCGAAGAAGTTAGCGTTTTAATGCAGTAGCATTCCTTTTATAATATGAATGTGAAAGTGAACATAGACATGTCTGCACAGGCAAACCTTTTAAAATTGTAAATTTCACTTACCGTTTCGCTTTGGTACTCCACAAAAAGTTAACAGGACCACACATGAAACCATCCGAGCTACATCCCATTTCCTCCGACTGTTGTAAATACAAATCATCTCCGCTTTTCTGCTTTTCGGTGACCACTGACAACGTATACCTCTTCCATAGCTACGGTTGACACACAGCATCACCCCATCCACTCCGGGACCCATTCGTTCCAATTTCTCCACTTTTTAGTTTTCCATCGCTGGAACTGAATGTCATGGCAGACATGAAAAACGTGACATCATTACCATTTTTTTTCCGCTCTACTCTACCAGGCAACGCTTACCTGTGGGCCTACTAGGTTATGTGTCATGTGCAGGGAAAAGCGCTTTGACAACAGCATGAAAAAAAACTTACCTTCCGTCACTTGTCCGGCCTCGCCTACTATTTGACGGTGAGTACTAAAATGAGGACATTTGAAACCGAGTCCCCTTCCGCTGCTGCTGCTGCTGCCGATCCACCACATTTTCCAGAAGATGGGGAATCTGTCTCGGTGGTGAAAAATGCATGTTTGCGGCGATGAAACTTTATAACTTATTCACCTGCTCATCATCGTGTCTTCTCGTTACCCATCCATCATCTAATTGTTGACAAGTGAGCCGGGTAGGTGTGGGGAAGGTAGTGGTTTCTTCGAAGGCATCGTCCCAACCAACGCAGGGAAACTCAGGTGCGGTGACGAAATGGGATCAGAATGATGGACGGCCTTCGGTGTCGTTGTTCTTCTCGACGACGACATCGTTGAGAGAAAAATTGACGACAATGATGAAAAGAATGGAGCAATTTTCGCGACGGTACGATGAATATGGGAGTAAATATTTAATGAGATTCTCAGTAAAACTTACAGTGACGGGAGGGCAATAAAAAAAGAAGTAGCGAAGTTTCTCTCGCCGCATTACTTTACCTTGTCAAACTTCCACTTGAACAATCTTCATTGACAGGTAATCTCAAAACTTGACAAATTCTACAACCTCTGTCAGTTGATTTTCGTTTCGCTGACCACCACTGTACGGCGTCTGCGGGGGGGCGGCAAAACCAAACCGACCGGCATCCGGGCCAGTGTCAATGTCAACTTTACGCTTTTGTGCAAATATGAATGGCCTCTTTTTTACGGCTCTGGAAGGTTAGGTTTCCCCCGTGGATTATCGTCTACCGTGGAGCACGTGTCGTAATAAAGTAGCTCCCAAATAATGGCAGACATGGCACGTACTAATGTGAAATTCATTACGGTTTTACAGTCGCTTGAAACAGCAAAGAAAATGGAACCGACTGGAAGGAGTCTTTCTTTCGCTAACAGCATCGAATCGCCCCCGGGCACCGTGATCCATACAATACTTGAAGGCATCATTAATTTATTTGACCCATCTCCTCCGAGTAAGTTTCTTTTTTTTTTTTGGTTTCCAATTTGTTTGTTTGCTATAAATTCCATTTATTAAAGAGCGCGCAACATGAGGGAGAAATTTTTTTTTCACGTTTTGGTTTTGGTTTTCTTTTGCACTGACTGACTACTATTTTCACGACAGTTTATTAGTTAATTTACTTCCTATGTTGTTCATGTATCAAAAGAGGTTGCTAATTTTCCTGGTACAACGCGTTTGTTTTCGTTTTCTTTCACTTTTCTGTTTGCTTGAATCGTTTTGTTTTTTTTTATGTTTTCAATTTCCAGAGTGAGTGTATAAATTTGCTTTCAATTTTTTGTTTTACTTGTTTTATTTTCTCTTTTGTTCATTTCTATAAGTTACATAACTACAATTTTACATTAAAAATGTCTGTGTTCATGTGTGTGTGTGTTTTTTTTTATTTGTATTTGTGTCACTTATCCACTAGCAATGTTCTAGTGTCAATAGTCTCCTGTTCTGCTTGCAGCTTCTTGTCATTTCTTCACAATTCGATTATTCTCAAAATTCAAAATAAACGAACACTCAATGTAAGTATGATTCTCTCTTGTTATGTTACAATTCTTGCTTTGGTTTGCTTGTTTTAAGCTTGTGTTAAGTAATGATCGGTAATTATTTGTTTGCTTTATTCCTTAATTTGGGTCTTTTGTCATATTTTTTTGTTTTGTTTCGTGTATATTTTTTTACTTGTTATGCCTTTGCTTAGTTGTCCAATGTTGAGTAACATGCAAGATTTAGCAGGGTGAGTAATTCGGTATAGAATGCTCTTCTAATTTCCATTTATGTGTGTATGTTCATAATAGGTTGTTTACATAGATCTGATTTACTTTGCTTAGTTAAAGTATGCTGCTTCTCGCTATACTTATTCAGGTTCGGTTTTCACAAATTTGTTAGTTTTGTTATTCATGTTATCGCGATTGCAAATTTGCTTGATCAGCCGATAAAGCATCGTCTTGAAAAAAAAATGCATAATTCAAGAAGGAAACGAATAGATAACTCAAAAATTAGGAATAACGGTACTGTCGCAATTGCTGGTTGGGACCTTTTAATTGGGTTGCATTTCAGTTGGGGCTCCGCTAGTTCGGTCATGACGGGATTAGGAGTGTATCGAAAAGTAGTTATAAACATTCGATGCGTTACACGCATAAACTATTGTATATATTTTTAGCGGAAGCGCCATTTGGTTTTTTGGCAAAAATTTTCGGTTTTCCGGGAATGTAAGCGAGGAACTAAAAAGAAAATTCTGCACACTTGGTGCACCGAAAAGGGTGTTACTTACAACCAGATTGCGAAAAGAGTAAATGTGCACCCGGCAAGTGTAAAACGCATCATCGAAAAGTTTGGTAAGGAGTGCTCCCTCAAGGATTTACCAAGAAGTGGCCGGAAACCCGGCTCCAGCAACCCCGATTTGGACAAAAAAGTTGTGGATTATATTCAACGGAACAAATCTGCCTCTACTCGCGATCTAGCCAAGAAGTTCAGGACCAGCATCGGAATGATTCAACGAATCAAGCGCAGGAATGACTTGAAGACGTACAAAAAGCAGAAAGTGCCCAAACAAACTCCGGAACAAAAGTCTCGTGCCAAAACCAGGGCTCGAAAGCTGTACAGCTGCATTTTGGACAATGTCGACCAGTGCATTTTGATGGATGACGAAACATACGTTAAAGAAGATTCAAGAACGCTACCGGGGCCGCAGTTTTATACTAAATCTGTTGGGGAACGTGTGCCAACCGCAGATACGACTGTTGCGATGGAGAAATTCGGTCAGAAGGTGCTCATTTGGCAAGCTATTTGCACATGTGGCTTGCGTTCTTCAATTTTCTATACAAAAAGAACTATAAATGCTGAGATTTATCAAAAGGAATGTTTGAAGAACAGGTTGCTACCATTGTATAGAAAGCACCAGTCCCCTCCTCTCTTCTGGCCAGATTTGGCATCGGCACATTACGCCAAATCCACTCTACAGTGGCTGACGGAGAATAACATCAAGTTCGTAGAAAAAGACATCAACCCACCAAACTGTCCCCAGTTGCGACCGATCGAACGCTATTGGGCAATAGTCAAGCGTATATTTAAGAAGGATGGTACAGTGTCCCAAAACATGACCGATTTTAAGAAAATGGGCAGCGGCATCCAGGAAGTGCACAAAGGTCACTGTGCAGAATTTGATGGCAGGTGTCAAATCAAAGGTACGGGCATTCTACAGAAATGAACATGATGACTAGTTTTGGGGGGTGTGGGGGGGGTTGGGGGCGGCGGGGCCACGGTTGTTTGCGAAAACCCATTAATGGGTAAAAAACAACCATTTTCAAATAGCATGCCTATCTGTCATAAAATGGGGGAATTTCTCAATCATGCAATGGGTAAAAAAAATACCCATTAGAGGAATACTCATACAATAAAAAAATCGGTTATATTTTTACACATTAATGGGTGAAAAAAACAGTTCAAAACCCAAGCGTATCCGAAACATCTTGGGAAAGCACCGCTTGTTTCAGTTTTTTTAATTTTATAAAAACTAAAATAAGATATGAAATAACACTCTGGAACAAGCAAGTAAGACAAATGATATTTTTTGTATATAAGAAATCTAAAGCTTCAAAATTATGCTTCCAGATCGTCGATTTTAACCTAAACGTTAACAATCGTTTTGTGTGCACGGAACATTGAGGAGCTTGTAAAGAAGTCGAATCCATAACTATACCAGAAAAGGCATGAATAAAAACAAGTATAAGTATTTTATTTTTTATTTTTTGCATTTATTGATTGATTACCATGAATATCATAAAATTACAATCTACCAAACTGCTACATAATCTATATGCAAAAATGGGTAATTTTTTACCCATTTTGGCTTCTTTGTAATGAGTGAAAAAATACCCATTTTGTGACATAAACTGCTTTTACCCATAAATGGGTAAATCGGGTTTACCCATTGAATGGGGAGAGGCACTTCTAGCGAAAATGGGTGTTTTTCACCCATTAATGGGTTTTTGCAAACGACCGTGGGGTCCCTCATCAAAAAGTCACGCCAAGAGTGAAACCAAACCTACTATCGGGGCTACCTGCACGCTCGTTCAGATCTACTCTAAATAGAGTAACTTTATCTCAGTTTCGTATTTCCTGTTTAATGTCAAAAACTGAGTAACTTGATATAAGGAAACTTAGTAAATGCTACTCTGATTGTAGTGTATTTTTAAAATAGAGTAATTATAATAAGCTGTGAAAAGCGAAAAACGTGGTTGAATCCAAGGTTCAGTCGATCAAAACTTTTGAGATGGAACTACCATAGACTAACTCTAAGCACCAGTAGGTCCCGAACAAATACGATTTTTTTTTCTTGGCTCAGTCAGTACTAGCACATCGGTCCCAAGCTCGGTCCAAGCAATAACCCTAATAATGAACTTACACGAACACACTCTAAATTTCTTTCAAAATAACACATCAAATCAAAACAAAGGGAATATTTAGTGGTGCTGGTTCACGTGTACTTCGCCAGGGTTCTACAACATGACCAATTTCATCGCTATTGCATATTATGTTGGTATTTTGTACTCAGTTTTGAAAAATACAAACAAGCGTGATGAGTATGTTTACTCTAATTTTGACAGGTGACCTAGTTAATCAAAAATGAGTAACCCTTCAATTACTCTAATTAGGGTAGTTCCACTTTTACGAAATGAGTCGTTTTCTACTCAGTTTTGAGTAATTATAAACGAGCGTGTATCGAACAGCCCATCTGAATCGTACAGGCACGCAAAATGAGAACTAATCGAAATAAGTGTTGCATGTTCCTCTTTGCGTGACTCTTTATAGGGACTCTAGTAACCATAAGTCGCGCCAAGAGCATTATATCATACCACTAATTCGACCGACCATCAGCAACAGTAATGCAATTTAACATTTTTTTCAACAACTCCCATGCTATGTAGCATCAATGACATTTATACAAGGTCCGGGCCACCAGACAGTTTACTTGTGTTGGAAGCAAAAATATAGTAATATAGTGCTGGGCAAGTGAGCGCCGACGTCAAACTACCATAACATTCCATACTGTAAGCTGACAGTTTGACATCACCATAAACAGCTGTGTCGTGTAAACAGATACACATTGTGAGGAAACACAAATACCACAATACAATCCACATCTCACGAATACCGTTAAGCCTAGTGGCCCGGACCTAGTATAAAGGTCATTGATGTAGTATTACGTTTACATTAAAAATGTGATGATGCATTACTATATATCTAAATCAACTTAACAATAAATACGCATTCAATGATGCATTATTGCATTATCTCAATAAATGCTTATGCTAGTTAAAAAGTAGCATTGGTGCAGTATCATCTGGATGTCAATTTAGAAATTGACTTTGGAAATGGAAAACAAATGCCTCTCTGATCCAGAATTGTCATCATCATTCTACTAAACTTTGGAATTTGCAGCAGCAGGTTTGGTTCTTAAAATGTCTGAAAATATATGGCTACATTATGGAGAGCCACGGGTTTATTTTTTATTTTTGTTGATTTTCAGAAGGCTGAGCTTTTTTCCAACGAGGAATTTTCATTCTCATATCGTTTTCTTTTTTTATCCAGTTTAAACCTGGTCCGGGTATCAAAATTGCGTCGGCTTGTTATGTAATGAACGTCGGTGTGTATGCATTCATTTGTAGCTCGTATCGGGTTGAGGTTTTCACTGATAAAAAGTTCGGGTATCGCTGTCTCTACGACGTGTTTAGCAAGAAAAATCTAAAAATAGCTGCATAATACATGTTTTCTAGAACGACAAAGAGTGCAGAGTGTATGCTTCCTTAATATTATGCAGTTGTCCTTTGTAACTCTATTGCTCTGTTAGCTCAGAGCGTTAACGCAACCGGCACTCAGCGTTCAGTTGTGACAAATGTTGGTTCGAATCCCGATGGAAAGTGAAACACATTTGCGCATGTAATAAAATATATCCCTTAAATGTTACGCGGAAATACCATATAATAATAGTATGAAATGACATCTCTAAAAACAGTATCAATGAAAAGATCTAAATTTTAAATTTTAAGAAATTTTAAACATTTTCGATGTTTTTTTTTCAAAATCTCCCAAGCTCTATGTATGCTTTCAAAAATGCAATGAAACATTTCAGTAGAAGTAGAACTATATAAAATATTTATTGGTTTTATTTTTTTTGGGGTGGGCCCTTTTTTTTTTTTTTTTTTGGGTTTTTTTATTTTTTTTTGGTATACTATCTTCTGAATCAACTTGTTGGTCATTCAACCACTGATTGAAATCATCTTCTTTGGTCTGCGCTCTAACGAGAATCATCTTTCATCTCGTTTGCTATAGAGCCTGGACCTTCATCATAGAGAAATCCTGGAAACTTGTCTATTAACTTATTCCGCGAGTTTCTGATGGTATATGTGCTAATTTCCTCCCACAAAAATGCCGACCAATCCAAACACATTTTCAACGAAATATTTTTCAACCGTTGATCGAACGAATAGACTTCATCTTCCAGAACCAGCATCAGCATCAGTTTTCTCTTATAGTGTCGCTTATAGGGTCGCTGGAAAATTACTTGGATCAGTCCAGCGTCACTCTGAAAATCACATCCGTCATGATGAGCCAAGCAGTTGTCCATAATCAGCAGAGCTTTTGGCTCCAGGCCCTTTTCATGGCAGAGTTTTCGCATGACAGCTGGTACGAATTCATTCTGAAACCACGGCCGAAACAAAACACGAATCATCCATGTTTTCTTAGATGAATAATAGGAAACTGGCAAGTCTTTGTTCGCAGCGCGAAGGTGATCTAGAGAATTTTCCGATTTGCCAATGAACATCAGCTTGAGCTTAAGACAGCTACATAAATTAGCGAAGGGCCTTGTACCTTGTCCTATTCAGTGTCCATCCTGAAGCTACTTTGTCATCCCAATAAGCTTGATGAATATTGCCGATTCAGGGGCATGAAATAAGTGTGACGGAGTAATAACCATTTCGAGTATTTTTTTTTTTTTTTTGCATTACCACTGGCTTAAACTAAGCATACGCTTCAAGATCAGCAGATGCTTTTCCTCCCGCAGCTGGTGCCATTCGTAGGCCGTGGCGTTTCTTGAATCAACGAGCCCGGTCGCATAAAGCAAGAAACGTGTTTCTGGAATTCTCTGAACAGAGAATCTGTTTTCGCCCGCAAAATGTCCGCTGGAACAATGATGTTTACTTCCCGCTTCCCGCTGTCTGCTTTTACATACGTCTTATCATCCATAACGAGGCAATGTGGTTTCGCCAACATCTGGATGTACAGCTTCCGTGCACGTGTTTTACCGACCGTATTCAGCCCGTCATCGCGATTAGTCGCCTTTTGGATTTTGTACGTGTAGAGTCCTTCACGTTTTTTTGCATCTTGCACGAAAGTATCGGTTGGATCCAGTTTCTTCGCCACATCTCGAACTGAACTGTTGGGATTCCTCTTGAAAGCTTGAACTATCCGCTTGCGATCCTTAACACGCCATTTCTGCCACTTTTTTCATCCCGATCGATGGTCAAACGTTCGTGGTACCGATTTAAAACACGAGACACCGTAGAATGTACCATTCCCAGCTTCCTGGCACGATGAGAAAGATCCGGATTTTCGAGGTACGTGCGCGAAATTTCTTTGCGCCGCTGCTGTTCTTCCGACTCCTTCTTCGCAACGATTGCACATCTGCTAGTGAAACTTGCTCCTGGGGCTACTCTCCAGTTTCTGCTTCTTCGATGTCCTCAATTTGTCAGCCAAGGAATGAGTCTCCGGTTAGATCCTGATGATTGTGAGAGCGTCCCTATTTGCAACAACTAAGAATAAAACCAATGTTAAAAAACTCTGATATGCAATGCGAAAGTGCAATGTACTAACAATTTGATCTGAAATATAAACCAGATGTGTAATACTCCACGGGTTTATCAGCGGCTGGATTGTCGTGAAGAAAATGAATATATTTCTTGACTCAGCAAGTACTAGCACACTGGTCCCAAGCTCGGTCCCAAATTTAATGATGCGCCCCTAATAACGTAACTCGCACCAACACACCCTCAAATATTCTGTCAAAATAACATAACGAATCGAAACAAAGCCAAAGATACTGGTTACTGAAAAGCGCAAGTGTGTATAGCAAGGAGCTGACGGCAAGGTGTACTTCGGAACTAGGGGTTCTACAGGGTGCGGCAGAAAATAATGCGAAAATGTTCAAACTTGAGTATTGGGTTAATTCGTGTAGCTAGTGACTAATTTCTGTCGAAAGTGTATTTGTTTATGTTTACTTTCAAGTGCTGCATCCAAACATTCTATTTGTTTTATTGAAAAATCAAAAAATTGAAAAGTCGTCAAAATGTTCGCGAAAGAAGTGATCACCAGATTGTTGCTCGCCCAGAAGAAGCCGAAAGAGATTGCCAAGGTGGTATGGTGCCATTTGGCAACAGTTTACCGCATAAAAAGTCCCTGCAGGATGGTCCTAAGCAGCGGAAGCCGGGAAGCGGACGTCCGCGCTTTGCACGCACGCCGAACGTGATCAATTCGGTCCGTGCAAAAATTGCTCGCAACCCAGTGCGTTCCATAAGAAAACTTGCAAAGGAAGCCAATATTTCGGAGAAATCCAGGCGGAGAATCATCAAAGAAGACCTGCATGCATCTTCCAGAGCCAGAGTGAAACGCCACTTGATTACGGACCGGGTCAAGGAACTACGAGTGACTCGTTCCAAGAGATTGCTTTCCTTGTTGAAGAAGGAAAAAATGATAATCCTGTTTTCCGACGAAAAGCTTTTCAGCATCGATGCGGTGGCCAACAGAGAAAATGGAGAACGTTCCGGAAAAAGTGAAATTCAAATTTCAATCCAAACATCCGGCTGATGACATTGTGTCATGATGTTTGGCTTGGTGGCGTCCAACGGTTTGAAAATGCCGCCTGTTTTCATTGATGCTGGAGTTAAAATCAATACCGAAGTGTATATCGGTATTTTAAAGGACCAAGTGCTTCCCTGGGCGAAGGCCAACTTCTCCGAGGACCAAAACGTTGTCCTACAGCAGGATGTAGCGCCGTGTCACACGTCCAATCGCACCCAACAATGGTTGAACGATAACATGACGTTTTGGCCGAAGGATTTGTGGCCCCTTAGCAGTCCAGATCTTAATCCGTTGGATTATTCGATTTGGGCAAGTGTTGAAGCACGAGCCTGCAAAACGTCACACCCTAGTGTGAAAACCCTGAAGTCAACCATAACACGCACATGGCAGTCAATGTCGGAGGACTACGTCCGAAAGGCATACTCTGGCTTCCGGCGTCGGCTCGAGGATGTTATTAATAAAAATTGAGGACACATTGAATAAATTTGTTTAAAAGGACTTTATAAAGATAACTGCACTCGAAAATGTTGATATTATTGCTTGAATTAGTTGAAAATGGGATTTGAAAGAAATAGAACAAATTTTCGCATTATTTTCTGCCGCACCCTGTACAACAGTGAACCAATTTTAAATCGCTGGTTTCATATTGTTTGTTGGTTTTATTATTCACTTGCTTCTTCTTCTTCTTTCTACTTTGAGCTGTACGTTGACATCTATAGATGAGGGACAGTTGCTGTGACTATGCTCGTATACATTCTCGTTTATTATCAATCAAAACAAACAATTCAAACATCTCTCAAAAATTTCATGCTCCTGTCACTTGACCGAACTAACATTGCCGCACACTTTCTTATCATTTCATTGAAATCGCCATTTTTTACGCTACCGGAACCATCAATGCGGAAATTTATTGATCTATGTGTCTGCAGAAGAGATTGCTGCCTTTATATCAGAAGCATAGTACCCCGTCGATTTTTTTGGCCGGATTTAGCGTCGGCGCATTACGCCAAAAGAACTCTCAATTGGCTCACGGAAAAGGGTATAGATTTTTTTTAGGAAGACATCAATCCGCCAAATTGCCCTCAGCTTCAGCTCATCGAACGATATTGGGCGATTGTGATAGAGCAGCTGAGAATATGCAGGACCTCAAAGAAATTTGGGCTAAGGTGTCCAAAAATTGTCATGAAACACTTGTCCGGAACTTGATGAAAAGTGTTCGATCGAAAATTTGCAAATTCGGGAAAGAATAAAATTTATTTTCTCCGGTTTTTCCAATGTTTTATTTTAAAACCGTAAAAAAAAAAATTTTTCTTTTTTTTTATTTAAAATTTTTTTTGTGTTTTTTTTAAAAATATGTGTATTTTTTTTTTTCGCTACAGTCCTGGGGGTCAGCAATACGCAATCGTCAGAAGTGTTAAAACACTGAATGAACTAACGTCAGCTCTACATGAGAAAGGGTTAATCTCAGCAGATCAGCAACTTATCACCGAATACTTCATCGTCGATTCAATACAACATAGGGCAAACGGCACGTCAAAACTGTGCTGGTTAAATTGCATCGAGCCAGTAACGCGAAGCATAGTGAGCACCAAGATGGGCGGTTTTGGTACTGCTACTATACGATCTCTTGAGCAGATTGCTTCAATAGATGGGCCAGATGAAACTGCTTCCCTAAGTCAAGAGTCCTAATAGGGCTTACAGCAGCTAATAATCAAGCGCCCATGCTTATGCTTGTTGAATATAGGGTAACTCTCCCAGATCACGATTGGGTTGTGGCTCTACGGCATAAGCTGATCCCGTCTGTCACAGCTGGTATCAAGCTTAAACGTAACGTTTTGGGGCAAGCTGAAGCAGTGGGGTACTTAGGACCCACTTATATTTCCATTCGGTCGGGGGAAAGCACGCATCTTCTACTGCCTACTCCCATGCTGTCGACTTCAAGCAGTAGTTAGAATTGGAAGAGTTCGAGCCCATAGTTATTATCACAGTCGATGGCGGTCCGGACGAAAACCCACGATATCGGAAAGCTATTCAGGTAGCCGTTCATCAGTTTTTGGAACGTAAACCGGGATTCAATTTTGTGGCTACTAGTGCTGCTGGGAGAAGTGCTTTCAATCGCGTGGAAAGCAGAATGGTACCTCTGAGTAAGGAGCTTGCTGGCTTGATCATCCCTCACGATCATTTTGGATCGCACCTGGAATTCACAACTACGCACTACGGATGAGGAGCTGGAAAAATAGAATTTTAAGGTTAAGTTGAAATTTTAAGTATCCGTTAATGGTTTTCTTACGGTGGCTGAGTACATTGACCCGGATACTCAAGAAGTCGATTCAGAAACACTTGAATGCTGCGATCAAAGTTGGTTCGACATGCACGTCAGAACCAGTACTGCCTCCAAATTGTGAAATTTGATGACAGGTATCATCAACTCATAATTGATTTAAAGGTAACAACTTACACCAATGAGAAGCTCTCTGACCACGGTGCTTCGGAAACGATTTTTACCACCTCCAATTCCGTTGGTACAATCATCTGAGGGACTAAAAGGTGCTACCAGAGACCAATTACAATGCTTCCCATCAGTATTTGTCCTAAATTCAATCGACGCGCATAAAATTTAACGGAAATCATTGGCTGGTTTCATGTCTCTCCCATATGATATTTACTACTCATCTCTTGAAAATTCATTGAAGTATTGAGTATGTGCCATATGTGGACTGTTGAAAGAACACAAAACGACACAAGACGTAAGAAGAATTCTCCCAAAAGGGATTGCTGCAAGACGCCAGCAGCAAATTCTGGTTCTTTCAAAAGGAACTGACGAATTCGATTGGAAGGATGAAAATTAAGTTGATGTGAAAAGAGCATCAATTGACGCACCGGAAGTTGCAGAAACGTATCCGATCGTAGCAACCGGAGAACTACTGCAGTGCTCATGGATCGAGAATTGTTCGGATTGATAATTTGAAAGTTTTTTTTTCAACTAAACAGTTAATAGAAGGTTAAACTAAAAAAGATCCAAGCAAATATTCATAACTTGTATTGAAGAATGTATGAGATGGAAATGTACTTCCACTAGATTTGCAGGCCCCTCAGATATGTTTCCAGAATTGGGTATTAGCTGGCCTACAATTGATACGTTGCGGATGCGTTTGCGTGAATTTGACAGTATTTCCAACAATCAATATGCAACTAGCGATTTGAAATTGGTTCACTGTTGTAGAACCCCTTGGCCGAAAGACACCTTGAAGCCCCCAACAAACTATTACAAATTTTTGCTTTTTTTTTGTTTTGTGGTGGGGTGTGGGGGGAAAATTGGGGGGGGGGTGGGGGGGGGTTTTTTGGGGGGGGTTTAGGGGGACCGGGGGGGGGGGGGGGGGGGGTGCGGGGGGGGAAAAAAAAAAATGTTGGTGGGGGGGGCGGGGGGGGGGGGGGGGGGGGCGCGGGGAGGGGGGAGGAGGGGGGGGGGCGGCGGGGGAGGAGCCCACTCTGACGAAAACTCTGTGGGGGTGGAAATAGTTTTGTTTTAGGTGGAGTCGACTTGGACATATGGACGTCATTTGTGGCAACGGTGATACTTGTCCTTGCCGGCCCCCTTGGGGTGGGGGGGGTTTTGGGGGTGGTGTCTGGGGTTTTTGTTGAAATTATGGGAGGGGACGGAAACGTATTTTTTGTGGGGGGGTGTTGGGGGGTAGTTGCGGAAAAGTGGGAATAAAATATTTTTTTAAAATATGTTTTGGGGGGCGGAAAAACCCCCCCGCGAGGGGGGGTCCCGATCGTAGGATCACATTTTTAAGTTCTCCGTGAGACGCGACTTTCGTCTTCGAAATAGGAACACTGAATGACGCAATTTTGTAGCTGTCCTTTTTTCCACCGTATTCTTTTCTTTTGATTTCCGGCGCAGCTTTGTTGCGTTTCGCTCAAATTCATTTACCTGCCTCAGCACGACTCTGTTTTCTTAATTCCTTTTACCGAACTGAAATATTTCAGATTAAACTTTACCGACTTAATTTGGATTCAAACATTTACACTGAGAAAAATTCTATACCGGCAATTATATCACGGTCAAGATGACTATTGCATTGTAATTGTAATTGTAGTTTATTTAAACGGCAGCCTGTTAGTTACAAAAACTTTTGCTCAGGTCAAGGAAGTTAACAAGGAAAATTTGATTAGGGAAGCTATAGTTATATCTAAGAGTAATTATCTTATTGACAAACGTTCGACATATTTAGTACAGTATTTGGTAGGCTTTCTTGAATGTTGTTGCAGTTGGTTGTTGTCTGACGGCTAAAGGCAGATGGTTCCAGGTGGATGCACCACTGATGAGTACACTCTTTCCGCCCGAGGTTGAATGATGTGGTAGGACGAAGGATTTTGCTCGGTTGTTGATTCCCGGTTGAAGGTGTTGAAGTAAGTACGCAGGTAATTCACGATGGTAACCGCGCCGTAAGAAGCAGCAAATGCGCAGATTAACGTTTTCGTGGAGATCTCTGCCCATAATCGTATGACGAACATCACGTCTGTGTAGGCCGTAAACAAAACGTACGGCTGCCTTGAAACTACGATGTAGTTGCTGTTTCAGCGCTGCTGCCAGCCCTGGATAGTACACAATATCACAGTATGTGTACAGAGGTACGATGACAGCTTGGACAAGTTTTTTCCTTGTGGGCAGCGAGAGTACACTCTGGAACCTTCGAAAAGTTCGGAGGGTGCCGTAGACTTTCCTAACCACTACGTTGACTTGGGGGGCCCAGTTGAGCTTCTTGTCCATGACGAGTCCTAGATCGGTTACTTTATCGGTGAGCTGGATGGTTTCACCGCAGAAGTCGATTTTGTGGGGCAAGTGCTTCTTTGCTAAATACGATGGCTTGGGATTTTTTAGGGTTCGGCGTTAGCAAGTTTAGTGTGGTCCAGTTTTCGATTGACTTCAAGTCTTGGTTGATGTAATCGACTAGTCTCTCGATCTGATCCACAGGTCCAGATATATAGACCTGGAGGTCGTCTGCGTATAGCTGGTACTTGAATTTGAGCGTATTCGGGAGACTATTGATGAAAAGGCTAAATAGCAAGGCACTCCTTGTGGAGTTCCATCTTTCAGCTGCAGTTCCGTGGACGTAGAATCACCAAGTTTGACGACTTGGCTACGGTGTTCGAGAAATGACAAAACGAGATGGAAAATCCTAACTATTGACACAATTTCCTCTGCAGTATTCGATGTTTGACGCTGTTGAACGCCAGAGAGAGATCGACGAGCACCATAATGGTGCAGTGTTGATTGTCAAGATTGGCGTAGATGTTGTGCATGACTTCTACAAGTACGGTGGTAGTGCTATAGCCACGGCGGTATCCTGATTGATGAGTGGACATCAGATGTGGGTTAATATCGAGATGGTTCGATATCTGCGCAAGCAGAACTTTTTCCAAAATCTTCGAGATCGCTGGAAGGACGCTTATTGGACGAAAATCTTTGGGAGCCGCTGCATTTAACGATTTGGGGATCGGCGTTACAACTGCTTTTTTCCAGGAGGATGGAAAGGTTTTCGCTGCGATGATTGCATTGAAGACGTGATTCAGCAGAGGGAGTACGAAAGGACTCAGCATTTTCACGAAAGAAATTGGTAGACTATCACATCCAGTAGCGTTAGATTTAATCTCGAACAACTTTCTGGCTACTTCTCCGATATTGGTGGGATGGAAACTGAACCACGAAACTGAACAACTTTCTGTCTACTTCTCCCATATTAGTGGGATGGAATAACCACGAAAACGGACGAATTCACCACGTTTATGGCATTCTTGACTATGATCATGGTAACAAGGACTATTCCGACATTATGGTTAATGTTGAATCAACTATTTTAATGGTCGTTTTGATCACGATCATAGTCGGTTCAAAATCACTATACTGCAATAGTCATCCTAACCCCAAATAATGATAAAATTGACTATCAAATTTGTTTCTGTGAAGTTTTCGGTTCAGTGTACGCTTATTTACTAAACTTCATTCACTTTTGTCGTCATCAGTCTTCGCAACTATTTACATTCGATTCTACGATTGTGAATGTTTTATGTTTCACACCTGAGAACCTGTAGCAGAATTCGTAAGTAACACATAGCTTACATCCTATTTATTACAGTGGACTGCCGTCCAATTTCAAAAAAGAAATAACTGGTTCAACACGAACAACAACAAGAAATCGAAATATTTAATGAAATTAAAAAAAAATCCTTTGCAACTGCCGACATCCAGCCAGGAGGTTTCTTTTTCGAGTTCGCAACAAAAATCAAAAAACAAAACAAAAATGGCTAGTGGTAAATTCCGAACTAAAGTATAATATTCTCACAGAAATAGGTTGAACTACAGTAGTACAATAAATTAAAAAAAAAATCAGTGTCAAGCCTAAATGATAGCAGTAAAAAAGAAAAACTTAAAGTGCTTTATCGAACCGCACGGTCAGTCCAGATTTGATTTGATCGTTTTCAATGCCTTGCTTCCGTAGTCTAAATCGCACTTCAGTTTTTACAAGCATAACACATTTAGCGTGAGTAAATTTATGTTAGCAGTGTACTAATGTGGTGCGATTTCATCCAAAGCGAACTTCTAGCGGCTGAAACACTTGGGTGGGGATGGAAACGGAATTAAAAAGAAAACATATTCGTAATAATTATGTAACATAGCATACGCATTAATTGGTTATTCCAGTCCTAGTAGTTGCTTCACTTATTTTCTTGTGTTTTATTCATATTTCCCTTTGTTATTTTTTATCTATTCCATTCTTCAACCTAGCACTCACGTTCTAAAAACTACACTTGATTTCAGCAATTACAACAACACGGGTTTCTTCTAGAATACATGGGTATCTTTTTTTTAGTTTTTGTTTTTGTTTACTTTTGTTTGTTCATGAAAAGCTGTTTGTTTAACGTTTTGTTCTTTGTTTGTAAAGACAATTGCTTTGTTTAGTGTGCTGTTTGGGATTCCACGAGAGACGTTTACTGGCTTTTTTAGGGAAGGCAAACATTGATTAGCTTTATTATCATTGGTAGTTGAGAACTAACAATTTGTTTTTACCAAAAAGTGCTTATCAATTACAAGAGAACTTAGACAGTCATTGAAATTTGTATTTTTTTTTAGGAAAATTGGAAAATAATCCTAAATATTTGTCCATAGAATCCGATAACAATTTACGACTGAAAGTGAAATTCAAAGCTTGCGGAATTTGACACATCTTGCACTCTACCATCAGAATGAACAGACTTGTCATAGGATGAACTAGAGGTAAATATGTCGAAGCCTGGAGTACCTATCTGTTGGGTGGAGGGATCGAAGAGGATGGAAACCGCACAATCAGAACTGGAGATGCTGGAGCTGAGTTCATGGTGGTGGATGACTTTGTGTACCTCGGATCATGATTGACGTCGGATAATAACTGCAGCAGAGAAATTCGGAGATGCAGTATTGCCGAAGTCGATACAAGAACTTGAGGTCTGGTAAACTGCATCCCCGTATACTGAAAATTAAGTTTATAAAACCATAGTTTATATTACGAAATCGAAGGTAGGAATCACGAATCTATTCGTTGTTTTCTGCAACGAACCTGATTTGCACTATTTATTGAGCAAGCTTCGTGTTCAATGCCAAACGCGCAACTGTCAATAACACGAAGCATTTGTTTACACAGAAACAACATTCGTAAATTGTACGAAAAAAAGAGCTACGAATATTGTGTTACAAATCAAAACAAACGTCTTTCTGATGGTTGCATGAAACAGATCAGCTATGTCGACTCAATATGTAATTAATTTTCAATGTGACTAACATGAGATTTGATCCTGTTCTTTTTGGAAGAGCTGTTGTTAAATCCGTGGTTGATCTCAGATATTTCTTGTGAACTAAGTGTACCATATACAATACGCTGATAAGCCGGGTAGTTTTTTATGGGTTTGTGACGTGGACAATGCTCAAAGAGGACCTATAAGCAGACACGCACGAGGCATGTGAAAACGTCTTTTGGAGCCGAAGAGGGAACTACAATCTGTCGCAACTCTTTGGATCCTGTAAGTCGCTAAAACAGGAAGGATACAATAAGCGCAATGTGTTGCAGGAATGCCGAACAACAATCCCGCAAAACCGGTAGAACAAGACGTAGAGGAGCACCGCTAGCTAGATTCTTAAACCAAGTGAAGATCTAGAAGTAAGATCTTTAGCCTTATTCCAGCGGCTGGATAGTCTTCAAGAAAATGGATATAGTTTTTGGCTCAGGAAGTACCAGCACATCGGTCCCAAGCTTAATGATTCGCTCCCATTAACGTAACTCAAACAAACACAATATTCTGTGAAAACAAAGATTCTAGTACCGAAAAGCCCAAGAATATATTGCAAGATGTATTTCTGACCAAGGGGTCCTACAACAGTGAATCAATTTCAAATAGCTCGTGGCATATTGATTGTTGCTTATTCTGAGTGGCGTGCGAGGTGAGACTAGTCGCGGCGAGGCAAGTCTTCATTTAATTTACACGGAGAGTCACCTCGTGTGTGAGAGCGAGTTGTCTCAGCTCACATGCCACGCAAAATAAGGTTGCTTATAAAAGTGTGAAACACTCGAAGAACTGGAAACAAGCAGCCCTCAAACAAGAGCCCACAACCTGAATAAATGTTCTTCTTTTCTAAACTGCCTCCACATATTCGATTAGGTAAACATCAAATTGCTTGTTTACTCACGTCACAAGACTTTGGATCGATGTTTTGACAAGATATATGATGCCACACCTCCGCCATATCAGTGGGCGCCTCGACTTATAGATCAGTAATTGCATACACGTTATTTCCAAACAACCCAAAATTAAGTACGCTTCACTCAAATCAGTCAAAAGTATGGCTTCTCAGAAGTGAGTAAAGATAATTCGTAGTGATAACAGAACAAACAGTCAACATCGGCTTGAATTCGATCGATGTTAACTTATTGTCAACGTGTTATTCCTAACTATCCTTACTCACTTTTTAGTAGCCATACTTTTGACCAAATTGAGTCAATCGTACTCAATTTAGGGTTGTTCAGAAATAGCGTGTAGTCAATGTAAACATGATTCTGTCAGGAGGAAATCTGGAATCGATATATAAGGCTTAGTGGCGTTTAACGCACGCACACAAGCGATTTAGATAAAAGGGGGGAGGAAGAAAAAAAATGGGGGGAGAAAAAAAAAAAATATTGTGTGGTGGGGGGGGGGGGGAGGGAAAAAAAAAAAAATATAAAGGGGGGGGGGGAGGAAAAAAATAAAAAAAAGGGGGGGCACGGGGTATTTTTTTGTAGTGGTGAATGTAGAAAATATAGTGGAAAAATAATATGTATTGAGGTTGTTGGTGGTGGTGTTTTGTTGGAGAGGGGGGTGGGTGGGTGTGTTTCTTCGTGTTTGTATGTTTTTTGTTGGTGTGGACCAGGGACCTGGCGGGCAGTCCTTGTCCTGTAGCTAACATCTCTTACAACCAAACGTCAAAAGATTCATTGTTTGTAAACAATGCTGGCGTTCGTACCCGTAGTAACAAACGTCAGATGGGCCTTATTTGAATAAGGCCCGCGATATGTTGCATACTGTCAAACGCTAGTAAATAGGATAGGGTTGCCAGGTCCCTGATCCGAACAGTGCGTTTGCTAGTTTGTTAGTTTGTGTGTTTCGCGGCTTTTTTAAAGCAAAAATGAACCAGGAAAAGAAATGCTATGGTGGGGGGGGGGGGGGAAGGGCCGGTGTGGGGGGACCGAACTATTACCAATGACCGGTGGAGGTTTGTATTTTAAAGTTGGTTTTTTTTTTTTTTTGCTATTTCTTAATTTAGAAAATGTAGGGTGGGGGGGTTGTGGGTTTTTGAGTAATTATTATTTATTATGTTAATGTGGGGGGGGAGGGTTGAATGTATTTTTCTTTTTTTTTAGTTTCTTTTTTCTTTTTGTACATAAACATTCTTTTTTTTTGTAAGGAACCAAAGCCAGAAGTGCGCAATTAGAAGCGTAAAAAGTCAGCATATGATGAGATGACGCTTCTCTTGAACCTACGGAACTTAAAAAACCAAAAATCAGGCCACTATTCTGGGTAAACCAACCAACTCGTTCCTGAGATGTTATGGGCTGAAGACTGCCTTGTATAACAAATATGGTTAAAGGTAAATCGTTTTCATGGCTTTAAGGAACTTGAATAACAAATTTGAGCAGTCCTATGAAGAGAAAATAATTTTCAGAATGTCTCAAGAGCAGCTGATTGTCCTCGTGCAGAAGAGCCATACAGCTTGCCCACTATGGGAGCCGAAACAGGCATCTCAGGAGCTAAAGATTCTGCATCGGATTCCCCAACAGCAATCGGCAAATATACCACCATCACTGATCCTTCCTTTTGCTCCTATGTTGACATACGTAAACTTGTATTTAGCATCCACCATACCCATTAGAACGATACTGAACTGCTTTTTACAATTTAAATAATCACTGACGCTCTTTGCAGGGGCTTTTATACTAACGTGATTTCCGTCTAACGCTCCTACACAATTGGAAAATTGTCATTTTTTCTTAAAAAATCACGTGAAATTGACAGCCAATCCTCCTGTGAATAATATACGAGTTTTAAATAAAGCTGTCATTTCAATTTCATTTAATTTTGCTGCTCTAAGAACCGGTACGAATAATTTGAAAGCAATGAATTTAACCGATTTCCCTGAACTTCTCTTAAGAACATCCCTGAACTTCTCTTAAGAACATCCCTGAACTTCCAGACGAACTTCCCTGAACTTCTCTGAAGAACATCCCCGAAGATCTCTGAAGAACTTTCCTGATGTTCTCTGAAGAACTTCCCCGAAGTTCTGTGCAGAATTCCACCGAACTTTTCTGAAGAACTTCCCTGAATTTCTATAAAGAACTTTCCTGAATTTCTGTGAAGAACTTCCCTGAAATTCCTCTGAAGGCCTTCCCTGAATTTCTATAAAGAACTTTCCTGAATTTCTGTGAAGAACTTCCCTGAAATTCCTCTGAAGGCCTTCCCTGAAATTACTTTCCTGAAATTCCCTGAATAACTTTCCGAATTTCTCTGAAGAATTATCCGAAGTTCTCTAAATGACGTGGCTCGGTAGCTCAGTGGTTACCCGTTCTGCTTACTGAGCAGATGTTCGGGAGCTCAATCCCAGGCCCGTCCCCTTCCTAGCCATTTGTCACTTGTCTCTTTCTATCACCACTAGATACAAAATTTAAAAAAAAATGAAGTCTACTGCGCTTTCATTGATCGCATCACTTACCACAATGAATCCATGATCTAAAAATAACCTGCCTTACTAACACAAAACTATCCTTCCCTTGACAATCATGGAGAAGCAGAGGTAAACACGGTCTCTAGCCAATGATTGTCAAACTAATCATCCTTCCCCCCTCCCCGAAGACCGTGAGAACGTGGCCAGCCCCGGTATTGATATATAAATAGAATGAACTAGTGAACTTGTACATTGAAGATGTAAAGCTACTCCCAAGCTCCATCTATGTGATTCTCTGTGCAATTACACTGGTTCTGATCAGTAACGGAGTAGCAACTACGAAACGCACAGTCTTCTTTTTTTTTTAAATAGAATTATCTTATGTTCTCTGAAGAACTTCCCTGAAGTTCTCTGAAGAACTTCCCCGAAGTTCTCTGCAGAACTTCACAGAAATTCTCTGAAGACTATCCCCGAAATTTTCTGAAGAACTTTCCTGAACTTCTATAAAGAACTTCCCTGAATGTCTGTGAAGAACTTCCCTGAAGTTCCTCTGAAGAACTTTCATGAACTTCTATAAAGAACTTCCCTAAATTTCTGTGAAGAACTTCCCTTAAGTTCCTCTGAAGAACTTCCCTGCAGTTCCTTTGAAACACTTCCCTGAAGTTCCTCTAAAGAACTTCCCTGAAATTACTTTCCTAAAATTCTCTGAAGGATCTCCCTGAACTTGTCTGAAAAATTATCTGAAGTTTTCTGAAAAACTTCCCTGAAGTTCTCCGAAGAACTTCTCTGAATTTCTCTCAAGAACTTCCCTTAAATTCCTTTGAAGAACCTTCCTGAAGTTTCTCTGAAGCATTTCCCTGTAGTTCCTCTGAAGACTTCCCTGAAATGACTTTCCTGAAATTCTCTGAAGAAATTTCCCAAACTTCTCTAAAGAATTATCTGAAGTTCTCTGAAAAACTTCCCTGAACTCCTCTGAAGAAATTTCCCGAACTTCTCTGAAAAATTTCCCTATATTTCTCTGAAGAACTTCCCTGAACTTCTGAACCTCCCCGAATTTCTGTAAAGAACTTCCATTAACATCTCTGAAGAACTCCGCTACTGTCACATTGCAAACATTCTTAATATGACGATTAGCATGGTTTCATCACAGGAAGATCAACCAACCAAATCTGCTGTGTGCTGCCGCACATATTGAATTGAGGAATGCTTAGCGGAAAAGGTTCAAACGGACGTCATCTATTCAGACCTGCCCACGGCTTTCGACAAAACTAATCATGCTATCAAAATAGAGTGAAAAGGGTTAAATCTGTTCAACACCGTTTCTTACGATTTGTTTGACGCAGACGTCCTAGGCGAGATCATATCTTGTTTTCAAAATCGAAAGGAAAGCGTATGATGAAGGAAAAAATATCCTTGCACACATAAAACTGTGCTCCGTCCGACGAGGTCAAATAACAGATGATTTTTTAAATTACAATACCCTATAGATCATTGCACGATAGCGTCATCAATGTAGTTTTGACAGTTCAGGGAGCTTGTTTACGCGGACTTAGAATATTTTCGGTAAGATCGGTTTGAGATTGTGTGCTCTAAATTAATAACGATTGACGTAAAACAGCCGGAAAATAGACACCGCTGCTTATTTTGACATCATTTCCTGAATCTAATTGTACCGAATCCGGAAAAAGCAAATGAACAATTTCGTTTATGCGGTTCGAATTCTAACACCTTGTAAACAAGCTCCCTGATCTGTCAAAAAAGTGAGGTTAATACATTCCGTGCAATGATCTGTTGTCGAATGCGGGATGGAGGAGTGTGGGTTGGGGGGGGGGTGTTTTCCTCATACGATTTTCTGTCAAATTGTACGTCAACGCATCCGCAACGTATAATTGTGGGTGACCCTTCAATCAGGGTTATTCTGCGTGGTGTGTAAGGTGAGACGTCTCGCTCTCACATACGAGGTGACAAATGTCGCCTCGTGTGAGGTGACTCTTCATTTGATTTGCACGGAGAGCCATGGCTGGCCCACAATTGATACGTTGCGGATGCGTTTGCGTGAATTTGACTGTTTTCCCATAGGTTTTCTGTCAAATTTTCGTCAACGCATCCGCAACGTATCAATTGTGGGTCAGCCATCACCGCACACGAGGCGACAATTGTCACCTCCTATGTGAGAGCGAGTCTTCTCGACTCACTCGCCACGTAGAATAAACGCTCGAACGCAGTGATAACGGAAGCGGAACGGCGACGGCAGCGGAAGAGCCCAATCTGACTAAACCTGCTTGTCGGATAGAAAATTGATTAGATCTAAGTTGATTCGAATTAGACACATCGACCTCATTTGCGGCAACTGTAAAACTTGCCGTTTCCGTTCACATTGCGTTTGAGCCTTAAGGATGAATAGCAGAATAGTGCTGCCTTTTTCTCACCTCACAATTCAAACAAAAAGAACTCCTAATCAGTGCTAAGCAGTGTAAATCTTCAAAAGGTCGAAAGTAACAATTGTAAACAATGACTTACAACGTAAATTTCCTGGAAATGCCAGTTTGCTAACATCTATATCCACTACCGACGGGAAGATAATAACTCCCTGCATCTGTTTCTGGAGCTATTTTGTTTGTGGGAGCAAGCAGATCCCAGAAAAATACGCTAGAAGTCATTGTTTAAAAATGTTCCTTTCGACCATTTTTGACTATTTTGTCTATAAATAGTAATTTCGACCCAATGCGATTTATTAGCCGATACAGGAGCTGATTTTCAAAATATCTGATATATGATGAAATTGTTGTGCTTGATTATTTTCATAAATTTGTCTCACTATAACATTAACCACCCAAGGCGTGAGAACGAAGTTTCGGAATATTCATATGATATTCACTATTGAATATTATTTGAACGTAACAGCAAATATAACGCTTTTGATATTACAATGAGAGCCATGCACTGTTGGACTAAGTTGTAGAATTCTCGACACCGTAGAACGTATCTGATTTGTAAACAAAGATTCAAACGTAAATTTCTCGAAACTTTCAGCACCCCCACCGTAACTAGCATCACCATAATGTTAGAGAAAAAATATTCTTTGTGGTGGTTGTGCAGGTTTGCGTGAAAATGGCCCTTAGCATTTTCACGCAAACCTCAACAAAGGGTTTCAATCATTTAACGTTTGAATCTCTTTGTTCACAAAATCAGATACGTCGTTTTGAATTAGTAAGTCAAGAGCTACAATTTCATCGTACTTCATATTCATATCGGCAAATAAATCGCATTGAATCGAAATGACCATTAACAGCACTGCGTCTAATCCCACCAGTCCTATCCTAGGTAGACCGAACGAATGCTTTTTTGAGCCACAACCTAACCATAAAGAACGGGACGACCCCAAATGGTCACATACCATAATTTACAATGCTTTTCGAAAAAAAAGAACAACTCTGGTGTTCAACACCACACTTTTTGTTTTCAAACCTTTTCAAAAACTTTCACTGCGCAGTAATGTGAAGCTTTCCAAATTTTATTCAAACGAAAAAAAATGAAGAAGTAATAATGAAGGAACATATAAAACATAGACCATTCAAAAGAAATACTGCCTTTACAGTTCAGTAAACGCTCTCGGTATTATTATTACATTAATTCAGTGCTCTTTTATGATTTCATCTTTTCTGCAAGAGTTTTGCCATCCTCATCGCATCTCAACTTTCCGAGAGGCTCATATTGAGAAGAGGTTATAATGTTCGGTCGCAGCGAAAACCCTGCCTCGCAAAATCGTTGTCCGCTTTTCTCTATTCTCTCGAACCTGTTTCGCGCTGCTACTGCACATCTATTATACAACATAGTAGTTTTAGCTTTTCTAATGTTTGTTTCTCTTTCAATTTTACACAGCTACAGCTCAATTCTTCTTCTGCTCTAGTGTTTTTTTTTCGCCTATCCCTCTTGGCTTGAATGTATCCTTCTAGCTCTGTGTAATAGTTTCAGATTTTCGAATACACGCAAAAATATTCGTAGCAATTGGATAGGTAGTAGAGTCTGATCAATAGCTCGGTCTCTTCTTCGCAAAATCCTTCGAATTCCGAGTCCGAGCGCGTATTTGTTGTTGTTTTTTTTTAATTGTGTTTCTTGTGTGTGTATTGTTTTATGCATTTCTCAGATTGGGTAATTTTTAATAATAGTTGAATAGTTTCTGTTATTTGTGTGTGTGTCTGTGGGCGGGTGAGTGTATGAGCCATTGAATATGTTTCACACTCCCGCCAACAGGCGCAAAACAACTGCCACCGATGCCACTTGGTGGCGCTTCTTCTAAGAGGAGCCATTGACCAGCGTTTCCTTACCACCGGCAACGCTGCCACCATGATGGTGATGATGTTCAGCAGTGGCAACACTGTTGTTGAGAACGGTGGCGCCGCCAGCGGCTGCCTGGTTCTGATTCTGCTGTTGCTGTTGCTGATTCTGCTTATGCTTACCACCACCACCACCACCGGCACCGCCACCGCGACCTCCTCGTCCCCGGTTATTCTCCCGCTGACCCTTGGGCGGTGGCTGTTGCTGCGGCTGTTGCTGTTGTTGCTGCTGGATATTGCTACTGTTCGACACGGCAGCACTGGCAACACTGTTACTGTTAACCGTGCTGAGAGGTTGATGATTCTGCTGTTTGCTGTTGACACTCGCTGCGCTGGTGCTTCCGTTGTCATGATGGTCTGCCGTACTGATGGCACCAGTACTGTTGTTTGTGGTCGGATTGCTGCCCGACTTGACGCTCATCGATTGGACGTTTCCGTTTGCTGCGGAAGGGAAAGACGGCATGAGTTTGGGTTTTAGAAGGCATCACCAGGTGTAACAGAACAGTGCATATTTGATAATACGGTAGCCCCACCGATTAAGCCTGCAAATTCGGCAAAAACAAACTTTATTTGTCGAATCAGCGAAGGATACTTTAATGTATTGAGTTTGAAGCAGTTGGCTTAATGTTCATTTGGTATAAGAATAGAGATAATGAACGACAAACGAAAAATGGTGCTGAAGTACCATTTTACCAAAATTTCTATGAGAAGCAAGCAAAAGATGTTTCGATGGCGAAGGCCGCACCATTTTCTTACTATTTATTTACTATTATCTCTATTGGTATACACTACCAGTCAATAGTATCTACTGGTCAGTTCGAAAAGTATTGCAACACAAATTTTAATATTATTTACATCACCCCCAAAAAGTATCGACACACCTAAAACGAGGTAAATTCATAATACAGAAACTGTTCGCTAACTGGGCTGCTTTTGAACTGGGCGTTCGCTAACTGGGTTGCCGGGACGAATGACCCCTAGGGTTAAAGTCCCGTTAAAACAATAAAGAGGAAGAAGACTAGGTTATAGCCCAGTTAAAAAGCAAATAAACTCCAAAAATCGCCATTTGACATTTTGTTGTAAAAATCAGCAAGGGGCATGTAAAAGGCATATAAGGTTCGTGGAGGAGTGAAAAATTGTTAAATTGCACGAAATTGAGTCGTTATGCCATACAAACTGAGTCAAATTTTTCGTACAATGCTACATGCTACAAAAGCAACATCGCAATAACGTATAAAGCATAAAAACATAATTGAATTTATGTATTGTGCAATGAAATATCCCTATCGAAATCTGATCGAAAGCCCCCTCGAAATTTATTTACATTTGAAATGTCAGCCCAGTTACCGAGCAGCATCCGCTAACTGGGCTGTGCACTTAGCCCAGTTACCGAACGGTTGCTGTATTGTATCTCTAAATGCCGATAACCTAGAAAGTTCGAACATTCAGTTAAGTTGTTCTGAATGCCAAGGGCTTTCAGAAGGGTTGGACTTAAGCCACTGCGTGGTGTTAGGGGGCATGGACAAAAGAGAATTTTTTTAACGAGTTTACAGGGTAGGCCCAAATAAGTAACGCAGTATTTTGTTTCCGTGTGGAATTCTTCTAGCCATCGCAAGACCCATCTGGTTGCCAGCATATTAAAGAGAGAGTAATTAATATGTAAACAAACTAGTGTTCGCTAGATTCCGTCGACAGGAAGTGCCTAAGAAAAATATGGTTTTCAAAAGACAACGGATTTTGCAGTTGCATTTGGCGGGAAAGCGTCCCAACTAGATACTGGCCGAGACCTGGAAGGAAGGAATATGCACATTAATCGACCGGACATTGAGAAGATGGAGGACGAGGAACCATCGATCCAAAGAAAAAACCAGGTCGTCCTCGCATTGTACGTACCAAACGGCTTGTAAAGGCGGTGCGTGAGCGAATTCGCCGAAATCCTGGTCGTTCTTCATATAAAATGGCTCAGGATATGGACGTCTCCAGGAAAACTATCAGATCAGTTCTCAAATAGGATTTGAGATTGGTGCCGAACAAGAAAAGAAAAACTTATGGACTTTCGGAAGCCAACAAAAAGAACAGAGTCATTCGTTGTCGCGAATTACTTCGTCGGCACGGTGATTCCATGATTGTGTTTTCGGATGAGAAAAATTTCGTATTGCAGCAAAGTTTCAACGCTCAAAATGACAGGGTATATGCAGCGAGTATTCAGGATATCTCTTCTTCAATTCGCGCAGTTCAACGCTTCCAAAATCATGCTTCGGTCATGGTTTGGGGAGCGATTTCGACGGAAGATCATCTACCACTGCTTTTCATTGATAAGGGTGTAAAAATCAACGCAGCATACTACGTAAAAGAAGTCCTGGAAAAGCATTTGAAGAAGCATACTTCAACGATGTTCGGTAACCGAAAATGGGTGTTTCAACAGGATTCTGCGGATTACCAAGGAATTTTCCAGACTTCATTCCTAAGGAATTATGGCCAGCTTCTTCCCCAGATGCAAATCCTCGGGATTTCTCTATTTGAGGAATCAGGAAGCTCACTTTCGAGATCTCAAACCAATGGGTATTGCCGCTTGTAATGCCTTTCCGAAGAGAATCAGGGCAATAATTAAAGCTAAAGGCGATAGAATCGAAATGTAAATATGTACACATAAACACATAACAATAAAATATAAGAAACAGAATAACAAAGAAACATTTAAATTATTTGTCTTTTCGTGGGAGACAGTCTTTGTTTAAGGCGTCACTTATTTGGGCCTACCCTGTATATCATGATCCCGACCACCTAGAAAGCCCGAACCTTTAGCAAAGTTGTTCTGAAGGGTAAGATCTTCTAAAAGGTGGATCTTATGGTTTGGAATTCGGTCACTACGTGGCAGTTGTAGGCATGTAAAACAGAGCATATTTGAAACATTTTATATAGTAATCCCAATTACCAAGAAAGAGCGAAAGTTCATGAAAGTTGTTCGGGGCCTGTTCATAAACCACGTAGACTCATTTTTGAAAATCTTAGACCCCCCTCCAACCTCGTAGACTTTTCTGCATACAATTTTTTGAAATTTTGTATGGAGCGTAGACTTTGGTCATCCCATATTTGGGTTTTTGTGTTTTTGGGTTTGGAAGCTGTTTTTTTCTCTTCTTGACTTGCTGTATGCAGAGCGACCAGCCGGTGACGGGCAGACGGGTTGCCAACAACTCCACACAACGATATCTTCAGAAATGGTAGGGACAAAATAACCTATATGGGATTATTTCCTTCAATCATCGGTTCGTTAAGTTCAACGTCCTTATTCGTTACTTATATTGGGAACATAGCAGCGGTTCATGGGTGTGAGGATTTATGAAGACGAATTTAATTATGTTTGATATTTAATTTTCAATTTCAGTGAGCGAGATATAACCTTGGCATATTATTGCCAGACTTTTGGTTCAAATGCCAAAAGTCCACCTACAGGCAAAAGGAGCATAATCTAATCTTTCTAGCATCTATGCTCCCAACGATAAAATGCCAATTATCACATTATTTAACTCTATATGGAAGCGTTTGGTGAGGGAGATCCACGCTTTCTTCCTTCCCTTGATTCTAAGTAAAGACTGTATTCGATGAAATTTGGACACACGCAATTGTTCGTTACTTTTTAGCGTGTGGGTAAAAATTATTGAAATTTTAACTGAATGTATTTCATTGTGTTGTGTCAATTGTGTAATGAGTTTCGTGAAAATCGGTCGAGTGATTTCAGTGATGGCTTCGAACGAAGAAATAGAGCGCCAACAAATTTTGGGCACTCACTTCGAAAACCCAAACGCTTCTCATCGATGGATCGGAAAACAGCTCGGAATCGCACATTCAACCGTATCTCATGTGATCAAAACGTTCAAGGACCGTAAGACAATCAAGCAGAAAAATGGTAGTGGCGAAAAACGTGGCACATCAAATCTGGAGAGGCCAGGATGGTATTGAACCAATTTAAGCGTTATCCCAACATTTCGATCAGGGATGTTGCGAAAAAGGCGAAAGTTTCAGTTTGTTTTGTGCAGAAAACAATGAAACGTTCTGGATTACATGTGTACAAGGTCTAGAAGGCACCGAACCTGAGCGATAAACAGAACTCGGTGGCCAAAACTCGTGCAAGAAAACTGTACAAGGAGTGGCTCACAAAACCGTTCTGCATTGTGATGGACGATGAGACCTACATTAAAGCCGACACCAAACAAATGCCAGGACAGGACCACTACGTCGCCACCTCTAAGTTGGCCGTTCCGGAGAGTGAGATCTCACGATGGCCCGACACTGTTTTGGCCGGATTTGGCATCTTGGCACTATGCCCGGCCCGTCTTAGACTGGTACAAAGCTAATAATGTAGTTTATGTACCAAAAGACGTCAACCCTCCAAACACTCCGGAACTTCGCCCAATTGAAAAATTTTGGGCAATCATGAAGGCAAAGCTCGTTAAAACTCCAAAACTGCCAGAAAATGAACTTGAACTAAAGAAAGTGTGGTTAAAAGTATGTAAGCAAGTCGGTCCTATCATTGCCCAAAATTTGATGAAAGGGGTCAATGCAAAGGTGCGGGCATTTGGGTTGGGAGAAGAGGTTCAATAAACCAATGATGTCAAAACTTAACCATTTAGTAGTACTTTATTTCCAGAAAGTTTGAAAAGAATCGGGCTCAAGGAAAAATTTTGGTGACCTATTTTGTGTGTCCAAATTTCATCGAATACAGTCTTTAGTAGAGCGATTTTAAACCCTCTTTCTGGAATCGCTCTATTGAAACCTTCTCTGCGGCACATGTTACGCAGTTGGCCTGGCCTGTGACAAGAAAAACGATATATTCAAGAAGTCGCAATTTTCCAGGATGCTTTCAAGAATTGGCTGCGTTAGTGTGAGATTAGATTAGATTAGATTAGATTAGATCAGCCCTGAAATGCTTTAAATAACTTGACTTAAAGATTGGAACCATTTGAATATGAAGTGAATTAGTCCTAAAATGTTTGAAATACCTTGCATAACCATACTTGAAAGAACCACACTTGAAAGTACTTGAAAAAGATGGGATCATATGAATATGATTCACCAGTCTGAATCACTTGAATTAAAAGTTAGTATATCCTTGAAAACGTTGTATCGACCCTGAACAGTTTGAAATCACTTAAATATGAAGTAAGTAAAACTTCAAAAGTGTGGAATAACTTGAAAAAAAAAAAAAAGTGATGAGGTGAGTTGATTTTGAATCATTTAATAATGATCTTAATGCGTCCCTTAGCTCAGTCGGTAGGTGTAGCTTTTCTGCGAAACCATGCTGGAGACGGGTTGGAGATTTTCTCTACTTCCCAAATAATTAATCTCAATTAATAACTGTGGAAGTGTTTCTAGAATACTTGAGACAGAATTTCGAACCAAACTCGCGACCTTCCAGAAGTCCTTGACATTCTGAACAATTTCGCTGAAGGTTTGAACTTTCTAGGTGGTCGGGAACACGATATAAACTCGTTAAAAATGCTCTCTTGTACGTGGCCACTAGCCACGTATGACAATTTTCCCATCTATAGACTCCACCTTCCGGAAATCCTTGACATCCTGAACAACTTTGCCGAAGGCAATATTTTTGCAGGTAATCAAATTTTCAAGATTGATTATTATAAATTCTACTGTTATATGCGGGGCGATAATGTTGAGATTGATGCGTGTGTGTAGTGTTTTAGGAAGTACTTTAACCAATTTGTCATTCGTCTCTAATCCCAGGCGAATTAGAGCTTAGCAAGCAATCCGGTGTCTTCCAGGAACATTCGCAGCATTTGTTCAAACGGCAACGATAGAACCTCCTCAAATGTTACGTTAGAAGCCCATGTGAAGTGCTCAGAACCGTACAATTGCCAATCGTTCAGAATATGGCGTGCAGATAAGGGAACACCACAACCACAACAGGTGGTTTCTAGTTCCAGCTGTCACGAACTCGCTCCTTAGTTCATCTGTTGATGGCTTGAGCTAGAACAGAAACATCCCCTGGAGTAAAGTCCCGACACGCATTTGCCAATCGATCAGCCTCTTCGTTGCCAGTGATACCAACCATTGTGACCTGGTATCCAGGTCAATGGAGGAGTTCATCTCGCTGAGGTAGCTAGCAGATGCTGTGAAGATGACGGTAGAGGATTTTTCATAATAGCGTATGCTTTTCAGTACTAATTATTGAACAGGGGGAAGGGAGGTAATTTACTTGTTATTCAAAAACCTGCTTTGTTATTAGGGGCTATTCATAAACCACGTAGACTTTTGTAGGGGGAGGGGGGTCTGGCCAAAGTCTACGCTCCATACAAAATTTTGAAAAATTGTATGGAGAAAAGTCTGCGATGGGGGGGGGGGGGGGGGTTCTGAGATTTTCAAAAATGAGTCTACGTGGTTTATGAACAAGCCCTTACATACTGAGCCATCTGTGTATATGTATTGGTGATTGGCATATTTTTCTGTACGGAGTTTGTGGAAATGGGCTTGCATAACGGATGGAGGATCACGGGTCTTCACTTGACGGAGGAGGGATAGATCTATTTCGGGGGGACGTTGATACCCAGGGTATATTTGCTGATCTGGGAATTTTAGCTATTACTAGTAAGTCTTGATTGGTAAGGGATTGCAATAGGTTGATTGTCGAAACAAATTTTGCAGCATTCGACCATCATAGGTGGGATTGGATTGGTTACGAATGCGCCAGAAAAGCTGTGTTATATTTGGGACTCAGTTTGCTATTGAACAAATCACCGACTCTGCTGAAAAGTTCTACTCCGTAGAACATTTTCGGCAGCAGCCAACTTTTGATAATGGGGATAATGGGCATAATGATTGTTCTATGGACGCACGGTATTCTTGAACCAATCATTTTGATTAGCCGTAAGCGGCTAAGGGTGATGCAATATTCAAGTGTGTGTTGCAATACTTTTCGAAGTGAGTCGCTACTTTTGAAGTGAGTCGAGTACTTTTTCAAATGGGCGTATGCCGAAAAATATAAACAAATGATTTTTCCGTTGAATATATTTGCATTGATTATCTCAATTTCAGAAATCATTTCATAATACGGTAATAGGAATTCAAATAAGAGCAAACACATTTCGAGTCGGTTTTCTCAACAAACACAAAATGTTACATGAGCCAATAAGAAAAAGTACTCGAGATTTTCTGGTATTATCTTACGCAGGGGCCTATTCTGTCGATGGACAGGTACATTATGCCCAACGACTTCTTTGTCAAACTGACCGTAGGTCAATTTCAATTATGGCAAACGGGTTAGAGCCGATAGGGACTTACATTTGTTCGAGTGGCCCGGATTCTTCGATCTTCGGCGACTTCGGTTGTGGATTCCTTCGGTCGATGAGTGACTATCTGCTGTTACAGAGAGAACTGCAATTAGTAGTGCATGGTTCCAAGGCAGGCAGCACGGGTGTACGTGTGCGAGGTGGGGGGCATTAAAAAAAAAGTTGTGTTCGCGGAACGAAGAATAATGAAAATAAAAAATAAAGATGACAGGACGATAAGAGTGTGAGTGTGTGGATTGTGGTTAGAGGAAAAGGAAAGCTTCGCAGTATGATATAAGCATAATGTTAGGGTTGCATTGCAAATTGAAAGGAAATATAATATTGGCTTTGAGCTTGTTGGGATTCAGTACGCTTTGGAAAAACCATGTGATGTACATAAGTGAACGATTATTTTCTTAAGATCGTCATTAAATTTTGCACCTGGTTCTGCTCAGTTGGTTTTGTGCATGGTGTTGAATTTCTATGTTTCGGTCAATTGTTTCCTCTGGAAAAAAAAACATCATATTGGGTAACTGTTTCCATATTAATCTTATTGTTCATTCTAAGCAGAATCAAAAAATTGGAGAGCCAATCGATTTGGTACTTTCCGTAACAATGTTTGCTTACACTCAATAATAAATACAAACATGATCAACCCACCTGCACGAGAATTCTTTGGTTTCGCCAAGGATAAATTTGCGACGTGATATGACTAATGTGCGTTTGCATTAATAATAGAGAATATTTTCATAGAAATTTTAAGGCAAAATATTTTCTTTTTTTTTTATTAATTCAAACGTTAGAAACATCTAATCTGTGTTCAAAAATGTCCAACAAGGCATTCCATGAGACAGCTGCCATCAGCTGATCTTTTAGTTTACCTTGCTTTTTAGTAGTTCTCAGTTGACCTGACACGTTTCACCATTCAACATCGTTAAAAGGCCCACACATCTTTAGTTGTCAGGCTAATTGACAACAACCATAACGTCTTATGGTAGGCTTTATTTGCCTATTTTATTTTATTATAAACAGAATCGGTGTCCAAATGATGAAATAAAACCAAGTGCAACACTAACACTAACACTAACAAAAAATATCTTCTTATGTAGCTACACGACATACGCCTCCCCTTCCAATAGTTCCAGATTGATGAGCTTACATCGACTTTCATAACTTGGCAATCTTTGAGGGTCTTGCCAATAGGAATTTGGCAAAGTGTGTCGTCCGAGTATCAGGGACGCTCTCGAGTCCCTTCGAATCTCGGAGAGGGTTACGGCAAGGTGATGGATTGTCGTGTTTGTTGTTTAACGTTGCATTGGAGGGTGTGATTCGAAGAGCTGGGATAGACACGAGTGGCACGATCTTCAGGAAGTCTGTCCAACTATTTGGCTTCGCCGACGACGTTGATATCGTAGCACGTAACTTTGAGACGATGGCGGAAACGTACATCAGACTTAAGGCTAAAGCTGGTAGGATTGGGCTTGTGATTAATGCGTTAAAAACAAAATACATGAAGGGAAGAGGCTCACGAGAAGGCAATGTTAGCCTCCTAGCACAAGTTCAGATCGACGGTGATGAAATCGAGGTAGTAGACGAATTCGTGTATCTGGGCTCATTGGTGACCGCCGATAACGACACCAGCAGAGAAATACAAAGGCGCATTATAGCTGGCAATCGTGTCTACTTTGGACTCCGAAGGACGCTAAGATCGAACAAAGTTCGCCGAACCACAAAGTTGACCATCTACAAGACATTAATTAGACCGGTAGTTCTCTACGGCCACGAAACATGGACATTGCTAGTGGAGGACCAACGCGCCCTTGGAGTCTTTGAACGGAAGGTGCTGCGTACGATCTACGGTGGAGTGCAGATGGAAGACGGAACGTGGAGGCGAATGAACCACGAATTGCACCAGTTGCTGGGAGAACCTCCCATCGTACACATCGCAAAAATCGAGGTACAAGAAGAAGAGGCGCGCAACGAGCAAGGTGGATTGATCAAGTAGAAGGTGACCTGCGGACCCTCCGCAGACAGCGAGGCTGGCGAGGTACAGCCATGGACCGATTACAATGGAAACAACTTCTGTGTACAGCAGAGGCCACACCGGCCTTAGTCTGATTGGTGAGGTAAGCGATGAGGACATGGAAACAATATAGGAAATGTGGTTCTTGAATGACAGTTTGCAGTCGAGTATTACTCCTAGATTCTTGACTGTTGTTTCACGATTTGAGCGCTACATCGCACGTTTTCGGCCGAAGGCAAAGCATTTGGATACATTTAAGGACATGTTGTTGATCCGGCACCAGTCGTCGAACACTTGCAGTTCCTGCTGAAGGAAGTGGGCGTCTTCTGGACATTTTATAACGTAGTACAGCTTCAGGTCGTCCGCGTAGGATATGTTCAGGCACCTGAGGACCAAATTCACGTCGTTCGTATATAATAGGACAAGGAATGGACCAAAGTGGCTGCCTTGAGAAACGCCGGATGTTACTGGAAAGCTAGACGAGGCATAATCTGAAATCTTCACAGACATAGTTCTATAAGTCAGGTATGAGCGGAGCCCCATTTTGTCGTACTTGGAAATTGCAATCTGAAGGTTCATTTTATCGAAGGCCGCAGAGAGATCTGTGAATATGGTGTCTACTTGATGACCGCGTTCCATTCCGTGGATAATGACGATGTAAATACGGTAAGATTAGTCGCCGTGGAGCGCTTAGGCATAACACCGTCTTGGTCGGGAGAAATAGTCTGTGAATAGTCATGGACCAGTCTTTGGAGAGCAATTAACTCGAATAGCTTAGATACAGCACTTAGTGCAGTAATACCACGATAGTTGACGACGGACCGTTTGCATCCCCCTTTTTGTGTGTTTTTGAAAACAAACGACTCTTTCCAGCATTTAGGAAACACGCAGGAAGTTAATGACAAATGGAAGACCGACGCCAGGGGTGCAGCAAGTGTGTTAAGGCAACGCTTCAGGACAATTGAAGGAATACCATCAGGACCGCATCCAGTTGAAATTTTCATCTGCTTCCCGGCTGAAATCACCATATCACTATCAGTGCTGTAAATAGTCATTCCGACCCAATGCGCAAAATGTGCCAACACCTCGTTCCAGAAGCTGAATTTAACAGTAGCACATATGACGAAATTGTTGTGCTTGATTCTTTTCATATATTTGCTTCACAATGTATTGTTCTTGAAACCTTAGACCTAAGACCTAAGACGTGATAGCGTAATATCTGAATATTCAAATGATATTCATAATTGAATATCATTTGAACATGATAGTGAATATAACTCTTTTTATATACCAGTTAGGGAAGGGCAGGTTAAATAAAATTTTGGATTTTTTCAAAACTTCTATTTTTTTTTTTACATATTTTTATAATTTTCTGTTTTATAAAATAATTTGTGTATTTATTTTTTTGCGCGAGATGTAATTTTTTTTAACAGTTCACAAACAGAGACAAAGACAGACAAAAAAAAAACATAGCTTTTCTGGCGTCCGGGCCTCCCCTCTTTTTTTTTTTTTTTTAGAGAAAGCTGTGGTGCGCGGGGAGGGGGAGATGGTGGGGATAGCCGCAACAGACTCCTCTAGGGGAGTCATCAATATTATTCTTCTTCCTTGCGGGGGGGGGAGGGGGAAAGCAGAAAAAGGGGGGGGGGGGTGGGGGGGGTGGCCGGCGGGGTGGTGGTAGTTTTTGTTAAAGAGTAATTTCTCTCGTCTGGGGTAGCGTATGATTTTTCATTACACTCAATCAATATTATAAAAAAAATGTATTGGTATCATAAATTAATAAGTGAAGAATTTTGTAAAATAAGGCCGTTTTCAGCGGTCGTGGTCTATTCTAAATTTTGACAATTAAATAGACCAAACGAAATTTTCGATTTTCACCGGTGCGTTCCAAATTTCATTTTCGAACAGTTTCGATGTAAAAAAAATAAAACTGTCATATGCTTTGTTTTATTTTATTCCGAATTTGAAACGGAATTCAGAGCGTTCTAAATTTGTTTAGGCAGCTGAAAAAAATTGAGAAAAACAAGAACAAGGGCAAAGTCGCTCGCTCGTTTTTCGGTAAGTCTGTTTTCAGCGGTGTTGTTAAAGTATGACCAACAAGATTTCTGACTTTGCTCAAGTTCTCCTTTTTTTTCTCTTAAGCTCTTTGAACTTTATCATAACTTTTTAAACATTATGGAGCTCTGCTGGCAATGGTGGAATGCTGAACACTGAAGTTCTTTAAACTGAACAGATATTTTGAGAAATATGTAAGTTCAAACTTTGCAAAAAAAATCTGTGAACTTTGCAGCAGCTCTACAAAGTTTGAAGAATTTCTGCGAATTATATTATGAATTCTTTTCAGATTGATTAAGTTTCGTGAATATGGCTGAAGTCTTACGATCATTAAGGGTTTTCAATGCCAATGATTAAAGATTTTCAAACGTTTGGAATGCTTTATTCAGGCCCAAAATAGTTGCTCAATACCGATCTTTTATGTCAGCTAGTGCCGTACTCTCATCCAGTCAAACATTCATAGTTACGCGTATGAGAGGTTCCTCCTAAAAATGAAATTTACGTGGAAATAAATTTCCTTTTTTGACTGATTCAGAAAGACGGAAATCCTTCACATCGTCTATCATAAAACAGCACGAACCAGCCGTGGAATTCAATACCGATGGTTATTCCGAGAGTCGAAGTGAGGTTTGTCTCTTGGTGAAGAGAGCAAAGTCACCTGTCGTGACGTGACTCGGCAAATCAAATGGAGAGTCACGTCACTGCAGGTGACTTTTCTCACTTCGCCAAGTGACAAACGTCACTTTGACTCTCGGAATAACCCTCACTGTCTGGAACCAATCATTCATCTTAATATTCACCCAGCGCCAACAAGAATCGGCACCTTTTGACTCGTGAATCTCGGAAACTTTTTAGAATTATTTCGAAATGTCGAACGAGCTGAATCAACACAAACCAAATCCAAACGAAGCAGGCAGAGTCCAAAACAAAACACACACATGGATGTCACACTGAAAATTAATTTTAGTTCATATTACGAAATCAAAGGTAGCACTTACGAACCCATTCGTTGTTTTCTGCAACGAAACTGATTTGTACGTTCTATGAAGCCACCTTCGTAATTAATGCCACACGCGCTACTGTCAAAAGCACGAAGCATTTGTTGAAACAGAAAGAACATTCGTTCATTGCACAAAAACAATACAAAGAGCTACGATTATTTTACTACAAATTAAAATGAAACGTCTCTCTGGTGTGTGCAAGAATGACTGACAGATCTTCTTCACCGACTCAAAATTTAATTAAGAAAAAAAAACGCCACCGCGTGGATTTGTCCAGCGTTTTTTTTTTTAATGTTTCTGGCATCGGATTTGATCCCGTATTTTTGTAAAGAGCTGTTATTGAGTTTGTGGTTGATCTCACTATGCCATGGTGATACATGAGAAGCTCCTTGATTAATGAGAATGAAGTTATAACTCTTGGCAGCGGTTTAATTTTGTTGTTGTGATAAACAAATTATTCCTGCCCATCACAGCAGCAATATCAATAGAGAAGCAGCGATTGGCTGGTCTTCAGGAAATCCATTTCGTACATTCTACAAAAAGGTGTAATGATAGCATTTCACCAGATAAAAAGCAATATGAATCTTTCATACAATACACGAGACATTTGTTCTATGTTCAAAATCCATGTTTACGAAACGAGTGAAAGCTTATTTACGAAAATAAATTTTCAGTGCATCATACAACATTTAGAACAATGGCGGTGAAAATGGAAAATAGTTGATCTATTTTTGGTGGTCTATATTTTTGGATCTGTTATAAAACTAGACCAAAATTATAGAACACCGCTGAAAACGGCCTAAGTTGAGAGCAAGCAATAAGCTAATTGTGAAAGCCAATAAATTTGTAATGTTAAAAAAAAAAAAAAAATATTATTGGGGGGGAAAGGGATCGGTTTCCTTACACGCAACAAGAAGTTTTTTTTTTTTTTGGGGGGAGTTTGGGGGGGCGTTTGCGGGTCACGGAATCGAAATGAGCGTTAATGTCATTTAAAGCTCGCAGGCAAGCATCGAGTGGGTTTTTGAAACCATAACTAGTGCGATGTGCAGGTAGCGTCCTCAATTGTCTCAGAGGAACATACAGGGTAACGTCTTGAAGAAGTTGAGAACAATCCATATTGCCGCGCAGTAAGTCAAATGCAACAAGTTGCTGAATGTGAGTACGCCTATGTTTCTGTGAACGGCCAGGTATGACGTAGAATGAGTCCGAGAACCGCAGAAGCTTTTACCGTAACAAGCGCGACATGTTTGCTTAAATACAACTTGGCGTCAATTGTAACACCGAGCGTTGCCTACAAGCGAAAACCAGCGACTTCCGTTCGGGATGTTGCGAAAAAACTAGGGACCTCGTCGAGTAACGTCATGCGTGCCAAAGAAAGACTTGGGCTAAAAACATACCGGAAGCAGAAAATACCCAAAAGAAACCCAAAACAGGCCGCGTCCGTGAAACCACGAGCCCGCAAACTCTACGATTCGTTATTGTGTAGAAATTCTGGGTGTATAATAATGGACGATGGAACGTATGTGAAACTAGATTACAAAACGCTTCCCGGACCACAATTCTATACTGTAAGCGAAGACAAAGACATCCCCGAAACGGAGAAGGCAATTTTTACCGAAAAATTCGGTAAGAAGGTTATGGTTTGGCAGGCAATATGCGAGTGTGGTAAAACATCTAGTCCGTACATCACAACGGAGACGATGAACACTCAGAAATACGTTAAGGAATGTCTTCAGAAGCGATTATTGCCGATGATCAGGCAGCACGAAGGTCAAGTAGTGTTTTGGCCTGATTTGGCGTCATGTCATTACGCAAAGGACACTTTAGAATGGTACAAAAGTCAAAATGTATGTTTCGTGCCGAAAGACATGAGTCCGCCGAACTGCCCGGAGGCACGGCCAATCGAGACTTTTCGGGCTTTAACCAAAGCAAAGCTTCGAAAATTTATAAAACCAGCGGACGACATCCAAAAATTTAAAAAAAGATTGGCCAAAAGTGATCAAAATTGTGGGAAGTACCACTGTGCAGAAGCTAATGGGTCATGTTCGAGGAAAAGTTGGGAGTCTTGGCTATGATTAAATATTTTGATTAAACGAGAGTAAAATATCATATAAAACACAAATACAAATATGATTTTCCAAATAAAATTATTAAAACTAAAAAAACATGACTTTTTTGTTACTTTGAAAGTGTGCTTATACTTTCTGGAACAGTCTATACATTAGTTCATTGATGTCGTTTTGCAAGATGAGGCAGTCGAGTGGGGTCGGGATAGCTATCTTCAGGTCGTCGGCAGACATTTGCTTGAATGAGGAAATACGTGGACACAGGTTCTTAACAAAAAAAAAAAAGCCAACCGCCCCTTATGGTGGGATAATAAAGAAGGGATCAGATAAAATAATATAGGGGGAATTGGGAGGAAGGAGGTTAGAAAAAAGGTGGTGAGTGTTGGCGAAACGTTGGTGTGAAAGCGGTGCGTATTGCGATCCGGAAGTTCGGGGAGGAGTATTCTCTTGTGGACCTGCCACGAAGTGGACAACAAAATCAGGCGAGCTTTTTGTAAGGCAAAAGGGGCCTCAATTCGCGATTTGTCCAAAAAGCTGAACACCTCGAAGTCCAACGTTCAACGAGCCAAAGAGAGATTGAAGCTGAAGACGTACAAGAAGCAGAAGCAGCCAAAAAGAAGTCCTACACAAGCAACCAGTGTGAAGCCACGGAACGCATTCGAAGTTGGACTATAAAGCATTGCCGGAATCGCAATATTACACGATTCGTGAAGATGATGATGTTGACAAGGCGGACACCTCAGTTTTCACTGAACAATTTGGCAAAAGGGCGATGGTCTGGCAGGCAATTTGCTCTTGCGGTAAATTTACGAAGCCGTACATCGTAAATGGAGCAATGAATGCAGATATTTACGTCAATAAATGCTTGAAAAAATACCCGTTGACGCTGATTCGTCATCAATTTTTTTCACAATTAGCTTATTGCTTGCCCTCAAACATGTACCATTTCCAGTAGTATGATTGTCTGGCAAGTACAATCATAGCTATGTCCAGGGAGCGAGAAATCTAACGAAAAATCCTAGACCAGTCCGGGAATCGAACCCAGCCACCTCCAGCATCGTGTTGCTTTGTAGCTGCGCCTTTAACGACTGAGCTAAGGGAGGACCCAGATGACATGAATCCCCCAAATTGCCCTGAAAGTCGTACCATTGAGCGATTTTGGGCTCTAGTCAAGAGGTATCTTCGTAAACATGTTCAGCCTGCTGAAACAGTGGAAAAGTTCAAAAAAGATTGGACAAGAGCGTCTATAATCGTTGCTAATCAAAGAACTTGCTTATACATGAAAAAGTCTAAAATCTTTCATGAACTGTTGATAGACAATGTTGAGAAACCGTATGTAAGAATAAAAGTTGACATAAATTAAAATACACATGTTCTTTAACGAACTGAATGCATGCCCTTTCTTTCCGGGACGGTCTATAATCCAGGTCGTTCAAAGCTTTCACGACTTCGTCCGGCGAGAATCGCAGCGTTGGGAGTTCATGTTGAATTCCTGGATACGATCAAAGCTAGCAGGGTAAAGCGGTGGTAAGTTTGAGCCGTAAACTGATTGAAAGAAACAAGCGAAAAAGTTGACAACGTCAACAGCTGTGTTAGCGGTAATTTCGTTGAACTCAACTGTGTCCGGGATACGATTATGTGACCGTTGCGATTTCACACACTTCCAAAATGCCCATGGGTTTGGCTTCAGGTTCGCTTGCATTCGTTGGACGTATTCTTCGTAACTAGACTTCAATAGTTCGTTGCATCTTGTCTCGATTAGTCGAAGATAGTTGCTACTATCGTTGGATCTAGTGCTGAGATAACGTTTATGTGATTTACGGAAAACGTTCCGTGAATTTCGTAACGCTGAAGTCGGTCTCTTAACACGCCATCGTAGTCGAACTCGTGCATATAAAGTTTTTATACAGCTTGTCATAGAAGTGGTCAGCAGTAGCGTTCACGGAATCGCCCTCCAGAATCTGTTGCCAATTGGAGGTAGACAGTTCGTTATCCAACGAAACGTAATCGCAAAGACCGAAACTCCATTCAAATTGATTTGAATCGCACTCGAAATGCATTGGTTAACTACAGTGGGCGTCTAGTTTTAAGATGGATCTATGATGATGATCAATGTCCAACAGTGGAATCGGAGGCTAAAGTAGCGTGACAGCGTCTGATTTTGTAATAAGACCAGGTCTAAAAGTCTTTCAATCTGATAACAAAGTGAATTGATTTGGAATAGTCCGTTAGTGAACATCGGTTCCGTGAGAGCCATTTCCTGCTCCATGGTAAATATCCGCTCTTATCGTCATCAAACCTACAATTCAGATATGGGAGGTTGTAGTGGCACAGTAAAGAATTAAATCAGTACACGAAGACCTATCAACGATAGTCTGCAGCACGTTAGTGTGCGATGCTGTATTGGCCCGTGTTAGCTGGTGGTAACGTAAGTAATTCGGAATCCGTGGAATGAAGAGCAGGAATAATTACAATATTTTTCTAATCTAAATATCATGGTTCCAATTGTTGATGCAGCCTCTCTTGAAAATTGCTCCCAAGGTAAGGCCCGGCAAGCGGTAACGAATTCCAATATACCACACCTCAAACGAACAGTGTATTGGAACAGGTCCGGTGGTCCCTGTAGTATACAGCAATTTCCTCATCATCGTGGATGATGAGCCAGGTTTAGACTTAGCATTCAGATTCTATATTCGAGCGAGTGCAAAGCATTAAACGGTGGGCAACAAGCTTTATTCAACGGTAAAGATAACAATTCACTATTCCACTGGTTAATCTCAAAACCTTCTGAACCCCAACAAACGACGATCTCGCTTCCCTCTCCCTTCCCTCATTTTCGGTACCTACCCCTATCGACGCTGTTCAGCTCGCGATTGTTCTCCCTCTCCAGTTGCTCCGACCAGGGATCATCGTGTAGCGTCGATTGCTGCGTTGACGACGAGGACGAAGGAGGTTGTTGCGATTGTTGCTGACCACTTCCGCCAGCGCCCGTAGACAACTGACCCTGGGATTTGTTCCTATCGGATCGCTTGCTGCTGGTGCCTCGTTTTTCACTGTAACCTCGTCGATTACCTCGGCCACTCTCGGAGTAGTTATTGCGCTGGTCACGGTCACGGTCACGATCACCACCGCCACCTCCACCGCCTCCACCCCTTGGTGCGTACTCATCATCGCCAGTATCTCGACGACCTACACCAAAAGCAAGAGCATCTTACGTTAGATCCTAGCTTATTGCCACTATGCTCTAATTAGAACTCACCAGAATACCGAGGATTGTTACCCCGTCCACCACGACCGCCACGACCACGCATGCCTCCTCGACCGGACCGACCACCGCCGTCCACGTCGCTACTGTACGCCCGATCCGACCGACGGTTCATAGAAAAGTTCTGCATCGAACCCATCGTTGCGCCCTGAATTGCCCGCAACTGTTGATCGATTTCCAATTTTTCCTGCCTTAGTTGTTCTACTTCCTGCAAATACAAATTACAAATATAAGATTCAGTAAAATGTACGTCAACAGAGAGAAAATAACCATTCCTCACCTTCAAATGCACTAGATGATATTCGAGCAGCACTTTGGCGTTGGCGATGCTCTCCACCGTACCGACGAACACAAACGGTACCTGTCCTTCCTCGCGCGGGATGCTCGGCTCCGGCTCGTTGTCCCCTTCGATCTGCAATGAGACAGACTTTGCGAAAAGTTCAAAATAACAACGCCTGCCAATGTTCGCTGACTAACCTTTACGCGCACGACACCGCTCTTGTCCACAATCTCCTGGATGATTCGTCCGTTCTTGCCGATCACCTTGCCGACGAGATTCCGCGGCACTTGCAGCGATTCCTCGCTGTACTCGAGCATGGCGCGGGCCTTCCGAACCGCTTCGTCAGTCTGCAATTAATAAAAAAGGAAAGGATTCGTTCATATTAGTAATTTAATCCCAAGAATAGATTGAGCTACGAGCTACCTCTCCGGAAATTTTGAACGTGCAGGTATTTTCCTCAAGCTCGATGTTCAGCACACCGTCCAGTTTCCTTGCCGTCTGGATGTTGGCCCCATGGGCACCGATCGCCAGACCCATCAGATCCTCTCGTACCTTGAACTCGTCCGTGAATCTGGAGCAAGAAGCAAGAGTGCCCTTCATTAAGTAAAGGTCGTTTATGAGCGGGACATGCTCGACGCAAAATAAATGGGCATGCAACAGGAGATGAATTGTGGAAGCGGAATATAGAGGGGTTTGGAAGCGCTAAAGAACTAATCGAAGGGCCTACGTGTTAGTGGAAGATACAACTACATATTGAAAATGCTTGCTTAACAATAGAAAATAAAAAAAGATATACATGGATTGATTGGCAGGACAAGAGTTCTGGAAACCTTGAGGCTGAGCTTTATACAGCGTGACCTTAGAAGCTTGATAAGTTGAATATAGTTTTAATGCAAGGACGGGCATTTTGGGTTTCGTAAAACTCATCTGCAAAATGTCGTTTAGTCCTTTTCACATTATAACGGAGGAAAGAACGTACACGCTCAAAACAGCCTCTCTTTCATTTGTATTACTTTCCCTTTTGTTTCTCACGGAAAAATTACTCAATTTTCGTAAAAAGGGTAAAGTCTTCCTCAATTGCAGTGCAGACATCTGATCAGGTGATGGGCGGATGTGATCACCGGTAGCTCCGTCGGGTCGTATGATATGGTAGAGAACTCAGCACTGCTTCTATCTCAACCGAGATGGTTGACAACACGAACGTGGACTCGAAACTTCGAAAGGTCACCCGATTCCGGTACCAGTCGATTACAAGAGTGCGACAACATTTGTCAATGGAGTCGACAGCTTGCTGATCTGTTTGCTGTTGATACAAAACGTTGAGTGGAGCACCACTTCATAGTGACGTTCTGCTTCGTTAGCTATCAGGATCAGGCTCCATCTATTTCCATCTATGTCCGCTGGTCAAACCAGTTGCACATCACAAACCCCTGATTATCATTGTTGATAATGTGCTGGCTCACGATTACAACAAATATCCTACGGCGGTTTCATATAACTTCCGTAAAGCTGACGGTCGTTGCTGATTTACGCTGTCGAACTTGGATTTCGATAACATACTTGACCCAGCGGATGTGGAGACTGCAGCGCTAACCTTTCCGCATGTCATCGGAAGAAGACATCGCCGAGGCTTCCACCACTCTCTCTGGCAGACGAGGGAGCTACGTAAGGCGAAGTCAGTAAGGCGAGCAGCATTGAAATGATTCCGTAAGTATCGCACGTATTCTCTGAACGACCACTATGTCAGTTTTGTCAGCTCTATGTCAGCTCTGTACAAGCGAGTTAGTCGGTAAAGTTTTTCACGTTTTCAACGCGGCATTCCGCGCAGAATGAATCTAACTACATTCCATATCATTCTGGAACAACGTTGACGAGCAACGGAGAGAATACGGCCTTCCTTCGCCTATGGAATTTATATGAGAAGTAGTTGCTAGCCATTAGGACATATATCGTCCGTTTTCCGACAATGCCAATGTGTTCACAGATGAGATATTAAGTGACGCTCGTGTTACCCTTGCGGCCAGTAACGTGCCGAGATATGGACAAACGATGTCGACATATGGATGATTTCCAAGGCGGGGTCTTTACGCAAGTCATCATTCAACCTTGAACCCGGTGGTGTTCCATCCGTATTTCCTAAGAAGCACATTGCTAGCTTGTTACAACTGGTGCGCATCGTATATTCCACATGTCGCTGTCACGCTCTCTTAGCAGACTTGGTGTAAGCGGTTATGTCTTGAGTTGGTTCCGTTCGTATATCATTGACCGTGAACTAATCGTTGCCATTGGAGAGCGGAGATCGGATAGTTTCTTCGCCACATCAAATATACGTCAGGGAAGCCAATTAGACCCGCTAATTTGTCTCCTATACTTCAACGACGTGCATCTGGTTATCAGAGATCCTTGGCTGCAGGAAAAAAAAACAACTCTGTATCAGAGCACCTTGATTCGGCATTTAGCATAGCATCAAGCCTGATACTACCAGATGGTATTTCTTCGGGGAACGGGGGAGCATTTTCAGTGCCACTACGCTTCTTCGGCGTCTCTCGTACTCTTTTCTCCGTCTGCGACGTGTCTCTACGATGACGCATCCTTGTGCGGGCACGAAGGGGCCATGCTCAACTTTTAATGGTGTATGCTCCTGTGATTGCTGGCTACACTAGCTGTGCTGCCTGTAATTGCTACTGCGCAGTTCGTCTTGCTTTTCGGAATAACCGGTTGGATGCTGAGGTCGGTCCTGCGATTCCGGTTGGATAATATCTTCCGTTTCGCAATCGCCTCGACAACCCAAGTCCGGCAGTTCGTCACGATCAATACTTCTTAGCATAGTCCCCGACGGTGGAGCTAGCCTACACCGGCGGAGAGTTCCCCGATGAAAGAATATCTCCTGAAACCTATAACTTGTTCTTGCTAGTGATGTTGGCAGGTAGTGTACCGAGGTCGGTTCAGAGATTCCGGGTGGAGGATTACTTCCAGTTCACTGGCGCTCCGACGACGCAAGCCAATATTTCGCTACGGACTACTTGGGATAGTCCCCGGCGGAGGATCCATCCTACTTCGATGAAGAGCTCCTCGGCAAAAGAAGATCTTCCGGGATCGACGTTACCCGAGGTCGGTCCTGCGATTCCAGTGAAGAGAGATTTCCGGTTCACAGGCGCCCCGATGAACATTTGCCGGTGCTACTTCGCGAACTACTCGAACTAGCCCTCGGCAGTGGTCCTAGCCTACTCCGACAGAGAACTTCCCCGACGACGGAAGCTTTCCCGAAACCGTTAATTCGTTGCTGATCGGTCAGGTGTCGAAGTCGGTCCAGCGATTCCGGTGGACGATGCCTTCCGGTTCACAGGTGCCCCGAAGATCATCACCGATTCTACGTATAACGACCGGACTACTCGGCCCAGTCCCCGACGGTGGATCTAGCCTACTATGATATCTAGTCTTCGTGCCATTTCAGCTGCAACGATGACATGATCTGCGTTATCGCTCTGTTCACCGCGTGCCACGTATTCTCATGTTGGTACAATGTCTGCACGTTATTGTCGGGGCATTTTAATTTCCTTCGCTGCTTTCAATCATTTCACCACGTGCTGTTTCGAGTCTTGGGCAGTCAAATACTACATGTTGCGGTGTCTCCTCGCTGTTCAGGCAATCTGGGCAATGTGGGGACTCTGCATGTCCAAATCTATTGAGATACTTCCTGAAGCCTGACAGATAACAGCGGCAGATGGAAGGTCACCTCTCCATGCTTTCTATCCAGCCACGTCGACAGGTTTGGGTCGGTGTCCGTATATTATCCGTACAACAAAATGGTGTTAAAACTATCTTTTATTGATGAAGTTTGTCAGAAGTAGATGATTTATCATCTCCATGCGAAGCGCTAGGAGTGGACGGTAATTTATTGCTAGAACGAAATAGACATGAAGAGAAAGTGTATTGATAGTTCCGTATAGGGCAACGGCAGGCTTTGAAAATTGAAAGATCAAGTTTGAAAACGAGCGGAGGGCATTATTGAACGGTAGTATCCGATCAGGCACATAACCCTTTACCATACTACCCCATGCAGGATAGGCAAGAGGAGAAAATCCCCTTGACTGGCAAAAGGTTATGCAACCGGTCGGGCTCTTATACTACCTATTGCTTTTTTCTAGTTCTAGCGATTTGTCCCTCTCCCAATACTGCCTAACACGGGTGAGAAATTATCTCCCGCTGTTGGGTTTTATTTTTAGCATGCACCGCCTATTTCACACATTTGTTCTTCTCGTCATACTATTACTTATAGATCTCGGAGAGAACTGCATGGGGTAGTATGGTAAAGGGTTATGTGCCTGATCGGATACTACCGTTCAATAATGCCCTCCGCTCGTTTTCAAACTTGATCTTTCAATTTTCAAAGCCTGACGTTACCCTATACGGAACTATCAATACACTTTCTCTTCATGTCTATTTCGTTCTAGCAATAAATTACCGTCCACTCCTAGCGCTTCACATGGAGATGATAAATTATCTACTTCTGACAAACTTCATCAAAGATCGTTACTTCCGCGCTTGGGAGAATACAAAAACAACAATCAATGTATATCTTTTATTGTTGGATTAAAAATTCATTTTTTTTTTTTTGTTTTAGAATTTTTTTTTTTTATTATTTTTTTTTTTTTTTTTTTTTAAATGTGTGGGGGTATTTTCCAGGGGGGGGGGGGGTTCTTCGAGAGATTCAAAAAAGGAGGTTTTTTGGTTTTTTTGGGTTTTTTGGGGTTTTTTGGGGTTTGGTCGAGAGGGCCACACCATAGTCCATCGGATTCAAATCCGGTGAGTTAGAAGGCCATTCATCTTTCGTTAAAAAGCTTGGGAAAATGCGTTCGCAAAGACTAATAGTCTCTTTTGCTCCCTGAGCCGTCGCCCAGTCTTGTTGAAAAATCCATTAATTTTTGCCGAAATGCTGCGATGTCCAAGAAGCTACTGTGCCAGTAAGTAGCTTCTGATATACCGCTTGATTCACTTTCACCCCCTTGTCGATGATGATCAAAGTGGTTTTTCCGGAATGAGTTGTTCCAGCCCAAACCCCGACAGAAGCGGGATGATGACTCCTTGAAATACTTCCACGATTTTTGGAAGCAGCAGGAAACAACTGCCGATCATTTTGGTGGTTGTGATGCTGCTCGATGCAAAACTTTTTCATCGGTGAACAGCACTGAGTGATAGCGGCCCTCGGATAAGCGGTTCAGGGGAACCTTAGCTTTTCTCAACCGGTTTGCTTTCATGGTGTCATTCAAGTAGTGATTATTGCACAGTTTAGATGACTGAAGCTTCAAATCGTCGTGAACTATGGTTCCAACGGAAGATATTGACATTTTCAGTGATTTCGCCAACTTTCGAATGGGAATCGAAAAGTTTCGCTTGATTCGTCACTCGCGCATTTGAGGAATCCGAACGGTGCGCTTTTTTCCTCTCCCTACGCGGTCATCTAGCGTTTCGTTGGTATCGTTTTATAGCGTCACTCACTGTAGATTTTGCCATATTCAGGGTCTTTGCAATCACGGAAACAGTTTTTCCTTTTCGAAAAAGTTCAACTACACCTGCGCGCAACTCAATTTGGCTTCATTTTGAATGAATTAGAAATCATAACTGTACCAAACTTACTGCGTATGAAGACAATGGGTCAAGATGTTAAACAATGTAGGTATGCTCAGTTTAATCCGCTTGGTTGTGTTGTTGAGGCATGCCGACAAAGTCTGTACGGATAATTTGCAGACACCCTGTATGTGTGTGTCACATTACAAATGGATGTGTGAGGAATTTTGTCACTTCAAGAATCAGAAATAAACATTCTTTTGTAAGGTCTGTATCCGCATTAATCCGGACACCTTCAAATCATTGTAACTTTTGAATTATTGCACGTAGGAATGAAAAATTTCACTGTGGTATAGCTGAGAGTCTATGATGAAAAAGACTATGATTGATGTTTTAATTTCATGTTTAGTATTCAAGATGGCGACGAAAGAGAAACAAGTGCACGACCGAATTTTGTACGGGCGTACGGCAAATCCTGACTTGTCAATACGGGACCTTGCAAAAACATTGGATTTGCCTAAATCCACTGTTCACGATGTGCTCAAATCATTTTCGAAACGTTTGACGGTGGAGAGGAAACCGAGAAGTGACAAAAACATTGGACGCGCTGATCCTGTCATGGACCGAAAGGTGAAAAGGATATTAACGAAAAACCCAAATCTCTCCATTCGAACGGTGGCTCGTAAAATAGGGATGTCGCCTGGTTTTGTCCAAAAATCAAAACAACGTTTGGGACTTAAGTCGTATAAAGTAAAAACAATTCCAAATCGCAACGACAAACAGAACTTGGCAGCAAAATCTCGGGTCCACGTTTGTACTGCGAATTTTTGACGAAGTTTTCATGCGTTGTTATGGACGATGAAAATTATGTCCTTGAGGATTTCAAGCAGCTTCCAGGGCTGGCTTTTTATTCTGCTATGGCCAGAAATGCTACAGCTGAGCATTTCAGAACGAAGAAGGCATCGAAATTTCCCAAAAAATACCTTGTATGGCAAGCACTTTGCACGTGTGGCAAAAAGAGTAAATCTTTCGTCACTACAGGCACAATCAACAAGGAGATCTATCAGAAAGAGTGTCTGCAGAAGCGATTGCTACCCTTCATCAAAAGTCACAAAGAAAAACCTTTGTTCTGGCCCGATTTGGCATCATGCCACTATGCTAAAACTGTGATGGAGTGGTACCAAGCAAATCAAGTGAACATTGTACCAAAAACTTCAAACCCGCCAAATTGCCCAGAGCTACGACCAATCGAGAGATATTGGGCTCTGATGAAGCGGAAGCTTTCTGAAAAGAAGCAAGGAATCAGAGACATCTAACACTTCCAGCAAATTTGGACAAAGACGGCTTCTACGATTTCTGAAGAGTCTGTACAAACCCTAATGGACGGAGTTAAGCGCAAAGTTCGAAAATTTTATGCAAATACCGAATAACTATGTTTTGTCTTTACGAATTGTTAAAACACATCCCATGAATCAGAAATAAACAACTACGACGGAAATGTAATGCGAAATTTATGTTTTATTCATGTTTTGAGGTGTCCGGATTATTGCGGATACAGACCTTATGTGGTTAAGGTCTATTATCGATAACGCAAAACGACCTCCTCCTACGAATCCACTTGATTACTGATTGTCATTTTCTTCAAAGCCAGATGAATGAGTTCGCCAGTTAAATGCCGCTTGAACCGGATTTGTCTCGGAAAAAGAAGCCACTTATATTCGACTACGATCTGCTTGGCTCAAAAATCGAAGACTGTTTTGGTAGGATCCGTTTCGAAGGCCCATCTACAAAAGCCGCTGTCCATCAACTAACTTGCAGGCTCTCCGGATAAGTAGACACACTAGCAGTCTCTAGGCTGTCACCGACATTCTACAGGGCAGAAGAGATTATGAGGCTATCCTCAGGCAGATCAACCTGAAAGTTCACCCTCGACCGCTTCGTAACAGTATTATGTTAAGACTACCTCTACGACGTACGAACTATGGCGTTGATGTTGTTATTTTTGGACTTCAGTGTGTGTTGAACCGAGTAATGTTCAATCAAAAATTCGCAAATTTGTGAAAGAATAATATTAATTTCATCGGGTCTTCACAATGTTGAAGTTCAATCCCGTACAATAATTTTATTATATGATTTGAAAGAAAAATACGGGGATAACTTATTTTCGATACAGTCCCTATTTAAATATTCTTATATATTTCATGTATATTCATACATATTATTAGAGGGATGCATACATGTTTTTTCAGACACGATCTCATGTTTAGGTCTTTATAGATAAAAAAAAAACAGGACGATTCAGGAAGCAATATACAGTATGTCTCAAACAACAACAACAACAGCCAAAACAACAACAAATTCATTTGTAATTGGCTAAACAAAATAAAAATCGCTCATTCGAATGTTACAAAATTGAGCGTACAGTACATGATAATCATAGAAAATGAGTTTAAACAATGTCGGTAAAAACCACCTTGTTCCAAAACTCCAAAGGCTTGTCAATATGCTCCTTCGCAAAATCCAGTCGCTTCTTAATATTTGCTTTTGAAAGAAGGGGCTCCTTCCGAGCAACCCTTCCCCTCAGATGGTGTCTGTGAGCCACACGCCGGATAGTTTGAGCACTGGCGGATCTCTCGATATTGTCAGCGATCACGCTGGCCAATGTCGGAATACTTGTCTAAGGTTCTTTTGTTCGTCAGCAGCGGTCAAGATCCGTTTGCGGCCTCTGTCTGTGCGGTTCTTCTTCAAAGTTCCCTCGAATTTTCACTTGTTTACGATTTTCTGCACTGTGGAATGTGTTCTTGGCAGCCGCTATTTCCCGCAACGATTTTCCAAGAAGGCACATACTGATCACTTGAGTGCGCGTGGCAATGTCGGCGACCTGGTGGTCGCCATTTTGATCCAAACACAATAAACTTCCAAACGAAAATAACTAAGATCGCTGCAAATGCAGCTGAGAGTTGTTGACAGTATGCACTGCTAGAAAAATTCACTTCAAATTGCCAATATTGTGTTTATAAAACGGATTGGTTTGAAAATAGTAAAGGTGTTCGCTCAATTTTGTAACATCAAAAATGCTTCATTTCTAGACTTTTATTCGATTAAAATTTTGCAGAAATCCTTTTCAATAATTGAAGTCCATGCTTCGCAAGTTGAGCAATTATAGAATTGAACTACAACAGAAATAATATTTTTGTAAAGTATTATCCCCCCAACATAACCGAAAAGTCTTTCACGTCATGGGTGTACGCACAATTTTGAGACTGACTGTACAACATTTATGTCATTTCAGGATCAACAAATTGAAGAACATTTATAGTAGATACGGATGCCGTAGTACTTTTCTGTTATACAGCAACCGTTCGCTAACTGGGCTAAGTGCACAGCCTAGTTAGCGGATGCTGCTCGGTAACTGGGCTGACATTTCGAATGCAAATAAATTTCGAGGGGGCTTTCATTGCGCAATACATACAGTTTTTATGCTTTATACGTTATTGCGATGTAGTTTATTGTACACCCCATTGTGCACAACGTTTGACTCAGTTTGTATGAGATTAAAACTCAATTTCGTACAATTTAACAATTTTTCACTCCTCCATGAACCTTATATGGCTTTTACATGCCCCTTGCTAATGTTGACAACAAAATGTCAAATGCTGATTTTCGAAGTTTATTTGCTTTTTAACTGGACTATAGCCCAGTTAGCCGGCGCCCAGTTAGCAAACAGTTACTGTACAAATATAAACATAATAATATAAACAAATAATGCAAATACAAGGAAATGCGAGGGACCATCAGGGCACCCGATTGAAGCACTCTTGATGAGGAGAGAGATTCTTTATATCCCTGTGGATACGTATAAGTGATGTTGCCTATCGATCCACCCATCCCGTTTTTGGCCCTTCCTACAATGGCACGATGAGGACAATCAGTGGTTATTAAAGCTAGATCAAATCTAACAGAGAGGAGAGCCCATTGCTGGCGGACTTAGCTTCCGTGTTACAATGGCTGGTAGCCTATATCATACATTATACATCATACACACAGTGTGTGTTGATTTTCGTTTTTCTCATCGAAGGATTTCTGCAATATTTGTCAGTACCTCATTTTGACAGTGCATTTTATAAAGTGGACACTTGTTTGTGTCAAGGTAGAAACTTTATGAAAAATATCAGTATGTAACTTAAGCGCTTTTTTTGGCAACACACACCTGATAACTGTCATGTCAAAACAGACACAAAATTACAAAAAAAAAATGAATCGCATCAATTTGTCAACACGCAAATTAACTCGTTCCAGAATTAACGAAAGTAGCAAAGTTTTCGAAGTTAGCTGTTTTCAAAGTCGTAAAGAAGTATGGCGAAACTTGTTCTCTTGTAGACCTACCGAGATCCGGACGCCGGAAAGGGCTGATGGACCAAAAAAAGGAGCTGCCAGCAGTGCGTCTTTTAAAGTCAAAGAAAATTGGATAGTACACTTCCAAGTACCCAGATCTTGACAGACACTCCTGCTAGAGTGAAAGAGTTCAAAAACCAGCAGGAGAAACAAGATAAGAAGAAGCAATACAGGAGGTCACCCCTCGTAAACTTCAAAGTTCCATATTATAATAATTCCGAAAATGGTGAATCCTACATTAATTTGTTACTCATTGAAATTATTTTCAGCAACAATTCGGTTTGACTCATTAAACTATTTCATACCAACACAGTTTGATTTCTTCATTAAGGCAAACGGAGATTGTTGCTTGTAGTTTTTTTTTTTTTAGTTTTAAAATAATGATAATAATTCTTATTCAGTGCTATATTTTCAACTAAAATTTTCATGGCTTTGTTTTTCTTGAATGTCGGTTATCTAAAACTTTAGAAATGATTTGATTATTTGTACATTACGCATCATATTGGAAAATAAAAATAGGGATCAAGTCCCCAGTCTCCCTTACAAAGACGAGTATTTTGTCTAATACTTGCTGCCGCCCTCAGTACCTAGCAGTCAGATACAACTGAAGAATGCATTGCATCCCTCTTACTTATATACTAAAATCTACTCTGAGAAAAATTCTATCGTTATACCGACAATTATATCATGGTCAAGATGACTATTGCATGTAATGGTTACAATAACCACGAAAACTGACGAATTCATCACGTTCATTTCATTCTTGACTATGATCATGGTAACAAGGACTATCAAATTTGTCTCTGTGTAGCTTCTAATCAGTCGGTATTGCCCTAAATCAATGTGGTTCAGCTTAACAGTACTGAAATGAGCTTCCTAGGATTGAATGTCTACTTTTCAGGTCCTTGTTTATGATTTTTCAGTGCTAATTAAACCCAAACTTCCAGTTGAAAGTATTTTAACAAAATCTCTCTGTTTCCTTCAGAATGCCTCCTTTGTCCTCAATACAGTCAACGAATGTTCAAAACTAATCAAATCAAAACAAACTACCTACTAGAGCCGCAGTAATAAAAGCTTGAACAAAACAAAAAACAACCAGCTAAGAGCTGTTCTACTACTCGGGCGGCGTGGTTTCAGAGAGTTAGTATACTAGGGAGAGGGGGGTGGCAAAAAATGGTGCTTGATTTCGAGTTTTGATTTTCACTTGTGTAGGATTACCTCTCGTTCATTGATTGTCCAATAAAAGCGGAAATTCTCTGATTGTTAGTAAAATTTCTGGAAATGAAACAAGACGAAGAAAGAAGAAAAAACAGAGAGCTCGATATTTGGATTCGATTGCTATTTTTGTTTTTGTATTTTTTTTTTTTATAAAGAAAGTATCTAATGGTGTGGTGGTGTTTGAATTGGGATTTGGATTCGATTCATCACAACTGTTTGCCAAACAAAATGCGGGCTTACTAGCACTGCTGGGATGTCGGCTGATTGTTAGAGCAAGCAGAATGATGGATGATGATTTGATGATTCGAATTTACAACGGTAGGTACTTGGGGAAATGGCTTTTGTTTTACAGCTCAGATTGAGCCAGATGAAGTGTCAAAATATAGTAACATAGGCCGGTACTTACCCTCCAGAATTCTGTAGCTTTGTCGATTCTAGTTGTCTGGCAGCTTCTTCGGTTCGTTTCAGTAGCATCACCTGTAAGCGAAAATAGAGGTTTTGATGATTTTTTAAACTCTTCTCAGGATAAAACAGAACCCACCTTTTGGCTCAAATTCCGGAAACACATCTCTTGGATCATGTTTGCCCTCCGCTGGGTGGTTTCGCTTCGCGATATCACCAACAGCGTGCCCCGTTCGGGGATGTACCTACACTCGGCGGCTCCAATTGCCTTCTGAAACTCCCGATGCACGCCGTCGATTTTGGCACTGCTCAACAAAGCGCTGAAGAAAATTATGGATGGTCAGCAAAATAGTGTGGTGGTGGAGAGAATGCCAATAGAAAATACTCACTACTCCCGGATATCTTCCGGCACTTCGATCTCGAACCGGAAGAAGGTCTTTTCATTAATCGGCGGGTTGGTGTTCTTCGCTCGAAGCCGATCGGCCGAAACGATCTCCGTGTAGCTGTTGTCCCAGCCGAGGTACTCCACCACGAAGAAGTCGCCCTTCATCATCTGCAAAATGGTATGGGTATAAATCTGATGGTGATCTGAGGCAACAACGGTAATAGAACCTTGATGACTGCTCGCCACCAGCCGCATGCTTCGTTCTCATTGGACCGGGAGTACACCTCGACCTCCATGTGCTCGCAAAATGTGGTCGGGGTATCGGTCGGAGGTAGACGGACTTGACTGAACAGAAACTTGGACTCCTCCTGCCAGCTGAGGGATGGAGGGATCCAGTTAGTTAATATGCTTTACTTCATATGAATGCGGGGGACTTACTCATTTTCAAATGCAACTAGGATACCATCCTCGAACACATCCGTGACAACTCCCTGTGGGTGGATGAAGAAGAAATCTGAGATTAATTTATTGCTGTATGAGGGAAGGTATGTTTTTAGAGTTTTAAGAACCAACGTTCAAACCCGAGAACGCAGTGAAGAAAGACAACATCAGACACAATTTAAATAATGCGTGGCAACTATAATCTATCGTCGGTGATGAGGGTGGATTCCGATCTTGTGTTGTGGGAGCTTCAATTTTCATCCATTCTGGTTGGAAGTGCGTTGAAAGGCTGCCTTGCTTCTCAGTTATCTTCGTACGGACGGACCTACTAGCTGCAGGTGTAATGCTGTATATGCTTTCCGCATAATGATTTTTTTAATTTCTCCATAAAACCACGTATCTTTCGATAGCGTTGCGTTGCGGTGATAACGGAATAATTTGTAGATTGGTAATTTATTTGGGTATGGAATGGGCAAGGATTTATCACTAGCCAGTGATTGGATGAAGCACAAATTTGGAGTGTATTGTGGATACATAGGTGTAGTTCTTCACGTTCCACTAGTTTGGCACAGCTTTTCGATACATTAATTTATAAATATGTAGAAACGATCTCACCGAATCAGCATCGAATTTTAGAATATCATGTTAGTCTGTGTAACTGTGCTAAAAAAGACCTATCCTTCACTTAGGCCAACATATCAAATCTGACATTCAACGATAGGTCAATGCCGTCTTCCTTTAACTGCTTGACGGTTCCTTTCTTAAGAATCAACGCTGAGACCAAAATAGAAGCGGCTGGAAAGTAAACATTTCCGTTCCCGTCCAAAACTGAAAAATTCTTGTCGACTAGCAGTACGCTCGATTCGGTTTCTGAAAGCTTCTTGCACAGATTCCTTTTTTTCGTGTTAGCTTTACGGTACCATAGGCAATGTTTGTGGATTAAACACACAAAAAAACTATCTTTTGAACAAACTATGGTTCTTCTTTCGTGGAGGCGATTTCACTTTTGCTTCTTCTTGTTCCGTTGCAGTTCTAGCTGACTTTTGTTTGTTTACTGATCCCCGTTAACATGAATACGACGAACTGTTTCATCGTGCGATCGCGAGTATCCATCTCCTTCGTTTCATCACTAATTCTGGTGTCCACCGACATCTGGTGTCCACCGACATCTTCTATTTCTTCTTCAGAACCTCTAGCGTTTCCAATTCCACCTCACATTCAGCTTCTGTTCTTACGGTGGCTATGCTTCCGGTTCCTGCACATCTGTACGTTTTCTTCAGTCTACCGCTCCGCCCCTTTTCTTGACGACGCAAATTCGGCAGACTTTGAGCCTTCCATGGAGGAAGCCATCAGGTGTCTCTCTTCCTTGCAGATGAAGCATTTGTCCTTGTTGCCTTGGCGTTTCCCTTCCGGCCATCGAAGTGCAGCGATGACGGGATTTCTTGATTCACATTCATGCGCCACGCACACTAGTCCAACTCCGCCGGAAACTTCTCCCGCACAACGCGTCCATATTTCGACACCACCGTAACGATCTCCTGGTCGGGAACCTCCGGTGGGAGATCGTATATTCGCACATAGCAGCTATTATCCTGGGCAGTTCGTCGAGTTGGCGGTCAACGCGTGCCACATCCACAGCTCAGACTTGAGCCGTCTCAATCGAAATCAGAAAAAGAACTGATGCACAGATTCCTGTTAACGATTCCGAGTAATCTTCTCTGCACTAGCGCTGATATGAAGATCGATTCGACCCCAAAAACGAATTAAAGATTCCCATTTTCATTTGAACGATATGAGATGCACAGCATTGCCAAATGTGACGGCAGGAGATTTCGCTTACGGAGGATCAACACTCATCGTATCCGGAATACTTGGAAATAAACTTTGTTACATAATTTGCAGTGTTTTCTTAAAATTTTGAATAGAATTTGCGATTATTTACGCAGCAGGAAGCATTCAATTGCGATTATGACTTCTTATCGAAAACCCCTTTAAGATTTGGTTGTGGTGGAGTTTGCTCATTATATCTTCCGATCCGCTTCCTAGCATCTTGCTATGAAGAACCTTGTGGTCACTCACCCACCGATTAACTATTTTGGTAAACCGACTGCTTTGAATTAACGCAAATTGTAATATTCCGTCACAAAATATTGCGAGTAGTTGAACGTATTAGAGATAAGGAAAGCATTGGGCATAGGACCAAGTCTCCCCCGGTTGGTACCAAATCAATGAGCGTAGGAATCAAAAGAATCAACGTCAGTTACTAATGCTATGATGGACCGCCAATCGGAGGGGAGGCCCAACATGTCTTATCTTTATTTGCAAGAAATCCACAGAAAAGGGGGGGGCACGCCACCGCTCTGAAAAAAACGTACTCTCGTGAGAGTATTCCCTACACAGGCAGAAAAAGCGGTCACCAACTGAAGACACACAGAAGCACCCGAAAAAGTCCAGATATTACGGCTTTTTCTCGTTCTTTTTCTTTTTCATTTTATTTACGAGTTTACGGTGATTAGGTTATGCCGGACTATTCGGGGTGCGGTCCAACTGGCGCTTTTGGCGGATAGTGCTAGTTACATACTTTCAGCCTTTCGATAACCAAAACGAACCCTGCTGGTAACCTTTTCCCAACTATTCAACATCCCCGTGATTTCTCGTGGAAGTGCAGAGGATTCCTCGGCTTCCTTCAACGCAAGTATCACATCAACACGTTCCTTTCCATACCCTAATTGACCAGCATTCGGACACGGCCGGTGCCGGTATGGGTCACCAGTTTTTACACATTGAGGATGTATGTAAGTCCCAAATATCATCTGTTGGTTCTTTGTGTAAATACGGCTGATCTGGCAATAACGCAGTAGCATCCGTGGGCGGTCAATCATGCTCATGCTCATGCTCAATATTCCAACTATACTCATACGTTCCCAGTCTTTCTCACAACAACAATGCATCAATAATAGAAGTTCAACACAGTGAGAGTCCCGAACAATAGCTCAACCTTAGCCACAAACTGGAAATGAAACAGTAGACAATGACTGCAATACAATATACATTCAAATTGGCATTTCAGGTTATTTCTTGAATAATATTTCAGAAGAAACAACAATGAAAGCTTGTCATGCAAGTAGAAGGTGAACTGATAAACGTGTTATGGAACTTTTTGACGTAGGACTACGTCTTTGTTTTTAATACAGGGGTACACGTTGCAAGTACGAGAATTTGGAGCGTCACGAAATATGCTTAGGTTTTGAACGTTAATAACTAATTCATTTCATGACAGATTTTCAAAATCTTTTCACCTATCTATCTGGAATCTTTCTACGCATTAATTTTAATATTAGAATTGATTGATTTTTAACTTAAAGCTATTGAAAATAATGTAAATTCAAGGTGATGTCTTATAATGTCGATTTATCAGAGTAAATTTACTAAATACACAGTACTTTCCTAGCACAGACTTCATATTTAAGTAAGGAACGTCTCCTAGGCAGCCATGAATGTTATATAACGGGTACACCATCGCATTTTGATTGTGCAGAGCAGGATCTGCTGTAGGAACGCATTTGCGGTAGCAAGCACTGTGGAGGGCGCACTGGCGAGCAGTCGTTGCCCAGAGTGGCGTTGCAGTTGCGTTGGTGCAGTTGGCTGTTGGTGCCGATGCCCCCGTTAACCTCGCTGTGAGAAACATAGCTGCTGAAGCCTACGAGTTGGCGGGAAAAAGCCGCCCGTGACAACGAGACAAGAATCATCCCACGTCACCTGCAGATGGCCACTCGCAACGACGAGGAACTGAACCAAGAAAGAAAGCCCAAGTTCAATCGCGAACCATGTTTCTCCCCCGTCAACTAAATCCGTCCTTTTCAGGACGACCAAATCAGTTTGCCAACTAAAGAGTTTGTTTGGTTGAATTTTTCTCTTGTGCTGTTTGAAATTTCCATAACCGCGCCCCGGCTGAACATGGCATTACTTTAAACGCCGCGTCCCGGAGTAAATGGCAAAGCGCGTTGAACAACCAACGAACCAACAGATCCATAACTATCTTCTACGCGTTAAAGATAGTGGCCCTCTTAACCATCGTAGAAAATATAACCGGGTCCGATCAGCATTAAGGGCCAAATGCTTTCTAAACAGTTTACAATAGAATTTGCATACATATTTGCTTCCTAATGCTGGTCTAACGTTCCATTAGCACTTTTTCGACCTAGACGTCTATCGGCAATATTAGACTTTGATTTCCCAAAGAGACCACAACCATCTACGACGCAATAAGGATAATGATCTCCAGGTGGTCGATCATAACAACAGGATGTGTTCTTATGGTGCATTCTCGCTCCACCATCTCGGAAGGCAAACAGTTCCAGCAGCAAAGTTCGAAAGAAGAAAACGTATAACACCACATCAACCGGGTGATGAAGCATTTTAACCTGATATTGTCGTTTCCTCCAAACCGATAAGCATAATTAACAGCTTCGTCAATGACATTTCCGAGCGGATTGAAAGCGTAGCTTCCCGACTGACAAATCAATTTGCGGATGGCCCTGACGTCTCTGAAAAGTGTATGGGAATTACATTGTTGCGTAGTCCTACGTCTCATTTGCGCACACCTTGTGGTTTTTAATTGTGCATCCTATTATTGTATATAAGGAGTGTATCGAATATAAGCTATCCACATACATTTGCGTTGTACGCATGTATTTGTGATGGTTTTTTATGCTCTGAACACTGCATGCTGTGCGTTTGACTGTCAGCTTTATTTTGTTTACTTGCTTGTGCGGTTCAAATTCTGCGTTTTCAAAATGTCGCGTATTGAAAAGGAAGTGAAAATTAAGGTTCTGGACACATGGCTAAGTGAGAAGAGTATTACTATGCGAAAATTGGCGAAGAGGTTTGGAATTCATCAAGCGAGTGTTAAAACCATCATTAATAAGTTTGGGGAACACTATTCTTTGGATGAGCTATCAGGAAGAGGCAGAAAACCCGGTTCTTCCAACCCGAAACTGGAGCAGAAAGTGGTATCTCTAATCATGAAGAACAAATCAATGTCAATACGTGATTTGGCCAAAAAAGCAGGAACGAGTGTCGGAATGATCCAGCGTATCAAGAGGCGAAACCACCTGAAGACCTACAAGAAGCAGAAAATCTCGAAACGAAGTGCAGAACAGAAGAAGCGAGCAGCAACAAGGGCCCGGAAATTGTATTCGCGTCTTTTGCAGCGTCCGGATGCATGCGTTTTTATGGACGATGAGACCTATGTAAAGGAGGACTCAAAAACCCTTCCAGGTCCACAATACTTTACTGCCGTCGTTGGGGAGGATGTGAGCGATGCGGACAGGTCGATTCAAGTGGAGAAATTCGGTCGAAAGGTACTGGTATGGCAAGCAATATGTTCCTGTGGTTTGAAGTCAACCATTTTTTACACTACCGGAACTATAAATGCGGAAATCTATCGATCTGAGTGTCTCCAGAAGAGATTGTTGCCTTTATATAAGAAGCATAGTACACCTCCACTGTTTTGGCCGGATTTAGCGTCGGCTCACTATGCCAAAACCACTCTCAATTGGCTTGCGGAAAAGGGTATAGATTTCGTTGAGAAAAATATCAATCCACCAAATTGCCCTCAGCTTCGACCCATCGAACGTTACTGGGCAATCATGAAGAGGGTCTTCAAGAAGACTGGTAAGGCAGCTGGGAACATGCAGGAGTTCAAAAAAATTTGGGCTCAAGCGTTCAAAAAATGCGATGCAACACTTGTCCGGAACTTGATAAAGAGCATTCGATCCAAAGTTCGAAAATTCGTGAAGGAATAACTTAAATTTCATCCGGTCTTATTTATGTTCAAGTTTAACCTCGTACAATAAAGGATCAATATTTTGTATGAATAAAATATCGGTTTTCAACATAATTTGAAAGAAAGTTTGTGGATAGCTTATTTTAGATACACTCCTTAAATTGCCCTAATTTTATGATAAGAGAGATTTGTGATTGAAATCCACCAGTATCACACCCAACGTCAGTGCCTTTATACAAATGTACTACGACATGGCTGGTAAAGAAAGGTGTGACAGATGTGACAGTATAACTGCGAGCGGTTTGCAATGGTTTATCTGAGAGGGAATCTCACTTAATCCCCATCGCCTGTTCATGCTGCCCACATCGGCGACATGCATCAGTGAGACGATAAAGAAACAACGGTCTCCAATGATGAAATTTGTCAGAAGCAGATAATTTCCCATCAACATGAGAGGCTCTAGGAGTGGACAGTAATTTATTGCTAGAACTAAGAGAATTGAAGAGAAAGCATTGATAATTCCGTTTAGAGTAACGGCAGCTTATGAAAATTGAAAGAAACAAGTTGAAAACGAGCGAAGGGCATATGAAGGTAGTGTACAATCGTCTCCAATGGTCGAATCCGTAGCAGCTCGCTTGTTGCAAAGCAGTAAAAGTTACTTCAATGTAACCCAATTAGGTCACAATCAAGTTGTTACAACTAATTATGATGGTTTGACATATGTTTCGCCATCGATCAAAGTGCATCCCTATGTGTTTCGTCAAAACACGGTTGTACAAGAGCCTTGCACGCTTTTTGGCCACGGAATTCTGCTTCATGTGCCGGTTCGGATGTTTACTGGCTTTTGTACGATTTGTATCCTTCCCTGGCAAGGATGTTCCCCACCGTTTGAAAATTGGCGTTGTACCTTCGGGCCACATCTCGGATCGAAAGACCGGGGTTGGCTTTAACGCACCTCAACACCTTGCTGCGCATCTGACGATCCCTGGTTCTAGTATTTTTCGGAGGTCCGCTAATTCGTTTCCACACTCAGGGTTTCATTGTAGGTTTTGAGCACTCGACAAACTATTGTTTTCGGCATCTATAGCACTTTAGCCAATTTGGAACCGGACCACGGATTTTCCAGATGTTTGTGCGCAATATTTTTTCTTCTATTTTCTGCGTTATCTAATGCACTTAAAGGGAATGCTAGATTTGGCAGAAAATAATCGGATATTTCATGTAAATTTTAGCCAGATACCGCTTGAATCTAGCCTCTTGTATGAAAGATTGCAAATATTTTTGTATAGCGCATGAAAGATTGCAAATATTTTTGTATGGCGCATGAAAGATTGCAAACAATTTCGTTGTTTACACCTCCTTTGGCTTGGAACAAAACGAGTGAAAAATTTACGCGCTTGTTAAAATTACTTATTTTTTTCTTTGATTCAAGTTTGATCAAACAAAATTTTGTTCTCTATAGAAGTTTAAACAAGCCACTGTCAAAAATTTTCGATTCCCAAAACGAGAGGCGTGCAAGCGGCGCTCGAGGGGCGTACCAACTTAAGTTTAGTCAGCCTTTATTATGATTGCGCGGAAAGAACAATCATACTTTGTTCCGAAGAAGTGGAGTTGTTTTCATTTACAAACAATTCCTAGACCGGACCGGGAGTCGAACGCAGTAACCTCCAGCATGAATTTTGCTTTATAGCTACGCATTTGCCAACTAAACCAAAGGATGACGCAACGAAGCATACGTTAGTAACGATATCAGCTTCCAAGTTGAATTGATATTCCTCTGAACGTAGCACTATTCAACAACCGCCAACGAACGTAAAGTCAAAAATAAGCTTCTTCAACTTATAACAGTTTTACATACTCAGTTTTCACCAAGTCAATTGTCTGAACGTATTGGCTGCATTTTAGAATTTACGAATTTGAATATTCGTCCTGAGCATGTGGCAGAATGTAGATCGACCGAAACAACCCCTTCTTATTTGCTTTTACAGAGAATATATTGATCACTCACTACCACCTGATGTCACTAAAACTTGCAGCATTGTCCACAACTCCTAATTACACCTAAACAGCCGGTAACCACAAGCCAGTCCCAACTGTAAACAGTAGGCATCGGGAAAATGAACATTGGAGTTTTGAACAAGAAGTTCATGCAGTTTGATAAAATCTGACTATATTGGACATTACAAATGATCAATAATCATCATAAAACACTGTAAAAATTCCTTGCTCGAAAAGGAAAATGTTCGTTTCTAAGTTGTAGTGTCTAAACATCCTGAAAATCCTTCGATTACTTCCAATGATTGGACAACATGACTTGATATTTCTTTGCATTTCAAGCTTATTGCTTTCCCAACTGTATCATTGATTGCTCTCAACTTGGTGTTATAAATGCTCTTTCACAATTATTAATTGAATGCTTTCGATACCAGTACCCTTTTTACTGTGGCCAATACCCCAATACTGAGCTAAGGGAGGACCCGCTTCAGGCTGTTGATCCTGATTATGAAGTCTACCATTGTAGTCGGATGTTAAACTCCTCATACACAGCCTTAATCTACTGGTAGAGGCTGGATAAGCTAACAGACTGGATGACCACATACTAGGTTAGTAGAAAAGTCTAGAAAGCGGAAATGAAAATAATTTTTTTTTAGAGGAAATCGCTTTTATTGCTCAGTATAGTCTCCCATAAGATGGGAGATGGTCCAACGATCTTCCAACTTTGTTGTCCTATCCTATCCTATCCTTTTTCTTCTGCAAACCGGGCCTTTTTCAACAATTTTTTTCTTCCAACTGGTCCAAAAGGTCACAATAATAATCAGAGTTGATCGTCTTACCAGTTTGGATATAATCTTTCAATAACATTCCTTTCGCATCAGAAAAAACTGACGTTAACACCTTCTTGGAAGATTTCTGGACACGAACTCGCTTCGGAGCCGAAGTGCCTGGTGCACACCACTCCTTAGCCTCTTGATTTTGATTCAGGATCATGGTGGCAGACCCAAGACTCATCCATAGTGATGAATCGACGCAGAAAATCCTTTTTATCCTTTCGAAGTTGCTCAAAATGTTGCTCAGAAAGTCGCATTCGAACGGCTTTTTGTTGCATTGTTAGCAAATGCGGCACCCATTGTGCACACAGTTTTTCAAAACCCAAAACTTCAGCTAAAATATGCCATGTTGTTCCATGTGCCTATATTGTCAGCTATCACATTCACAGTCGATCAATGATATTCCAAAACCATATCCTGTATTTTCGCTATGATTTCTGGTGTTTGTGCATTTTTTGGACGTCCTGAGCGTGGATCGTCTTCAACGCTTGTACGGCCACGCTTAAACTCCGAAACCCATCGATGAACGGTTGGAAATGAAGGAGAAGACTCTTTTAATACTTTCACCATCTTTGCATGGATCTCAGTAGCCGATAAACCTTCCGATTTTTTCATTGTTAAAAAATACACTGACACGTCAACTTCAAATGGCTTGTAAACAAAGAATGACATGACAGATCGAAATGAAATTTTGAATACGTTCTTATGAAAGATGAAATATTAACAAGGCGTAGACATTTTAGTTTTTCTACTGCTCAATAGAAGTCACTTTCAAAACTTTTTGACTAACCTAGTACGATGTATAACTATGCAAAGTAATTGCACCTGATCGAGTACAGGTCTCGGAACTGATGGATCAAAAATTACGGTTAAAAGTCAGAGTTATCATAAGTGCAGCTCGACTAAAAAAACAAAACATTTGCCAGATGACAAAATTTTCCTTCCACGGGCGAAGTCGGGTCGACGAAATATACTGCTTAATGAACCGACTAAATTGACTAGTATTCGTCAACAAATTTTGTCCATGCATTAAAAAACCGATTGAATCGCTTTTCATCTGGTTATTTCTACCGACATTGAACTACCAAATCGATTTTAACCAATCGACTTGACCTGCAATGCAGTGCGTTGCAATCGTTCTGCCGCATCTACATTTTTCGGTATTTCGCAAAAAAACAAAACAAAATAAAAAATGGAAAGTGTTTACTATGATTAATTCATGATTTTAAACAAAACCAATCAACATTACTTTTTCAAAAAATTGACAAAAAAATTCAAGCAATCGCTTAGCCTCACTGAAAAACAAATAACGAAAAAATTAAACTTCCGAGAATTGTTCAATACTTGGTAGCTCTTCTTCGATTCTCATTAACGTCTAAGGTTCTACGGGGCATCGAGTTTACTAGCTATTGAATGGTTTGAAGGTCAATGTGTTCCTAGCATCCCTTGATGCACACTTTTAGATCCTTCGCGGTGTCGAATTGCCGTCCATTCGCATGAACCTTCAATGCCAAAATGGCCCAAATTCGAATTACAATGCGGACAACAAGCAGGCCATTTAAAAACAGTGATGTCCATGTCCACAAACCATGCTTTTGTTTGCTGTGATCTGTGGATTGACGCATTATCCTGCTAGAATATAGCCGAATCGTCCAAGTGCTCCTTCAAATGCGGAATCAACACATCTTGCAGAAGCTCACAGTAACTGTTTGAGTTCAATTTCGTCGAGATCCAGCAAAGTGGTAGCTTAGAATCGTAAGAAAAAGCACCCCAAACCAATACCGTTCCTCCACCGATGTTCTGCTTGGATCGTGTGACGACTCAAAACAGTGTCTGTTCTCCATGTTAGGAGCGGCTGATCATCTTCCTCGTGCCAGCGTTGGACTCTAAACGGTGCTATGCACGATGGTTCTCCGGCGAGACAGGGGGTTGGGGAAGGCCCAACAAGCCGCCTTTAAAAATCAAAAGTTACAAATAATACAGAAGTTAATACGGACCGGAAAAATCGCCAAAGACCGAGGCGACGAAATAAGGACTACGATTGGAAACTCGGAACATGGAACTGCAAATCGCTCTGTTTCCCAGGCTGCGATAGGATACGACGATCTTCAACCACGTAACTTCGAAGTCGTTGCACTGCTGGAGCTTTGCTGGGGAGGACAGAAGGTATGGAATAGCATGCATGGACCGGCTACTTTTACCAGAGCTGTAGCATTATCAACGAGCTGGGCACCGGCTTTGCAGTGCTGGGCCAAATGCGTTGGATGGTTTCCGATCAATGTGAGAATATGCAAGCTGAGGATCATCCCACACGAAGGAAGACCCCATGACGAAAAAAAAAGCGTTCTGCGCGCGGCTAGAGCCAGTGTATGATGGATGCCATCAGCGGGACGTTAAAGTCGTCATGGACGACAAGAAAGCTCAGGTAAGACGGGAGGCAATGTACAGACCGGTAATTGAGCCGAACAGCCTGCATACCGCATCGAACGAAAACGGCCAACGTAGCGTGAACTTTGCGGTTTCCCATGATATAGCAGTCCGCAGTACCTTATATCCCCGCAAAGACATCCACAAAGCTACTTGAAGATCATTTGACCAACGAATAGATAAGTTTCTACGGTGTACAACACAGCTATTACGAGAAACCGGAGTTGTCCAGAAATACGTGCAACAGCTACAAGTAGCCCTATCAACGGAAGAGCAACTTGGTGCAGCTACTCTTGAATTGAATCATTAAACGGTTATTTTTTTTTTAATCTTTATTTTACGTGGGCCTATTTCCTCACCTGGTGACAATCACCGACGCCAGGAAGACGACTCCACCACCTGGACCCTACCTAACGACTCATGAATATGAACCGAGACCAACGGCTTTACTTCCCTTCCGAAGGAAGACGTGACTAGATTTTTTCGCCTAAAAAAAACCACCGACGTCGACTGGGATTGAACCCAGACCCACTGGGGTGCCAAGTAGTAGTCACGCTTACCACTACACCACCGACGCCGGCTCTTAAACGGTTATGTTCAGTTGGTTTAACAACGCTCCTTTTGATCAGCAACTTGAGAATACCTGCAATTCCAATCCAGGTCCACACCAACGATCAGAGTCAGTTCTTTCTTAGCTTCGTGAATTTGAATTTTTTGGAAATCTATGTTATAGTTCACTATAATATATCCGTTATAGATATCTATTTCATAGTTCTATGAGTTGTAGCTTTTAAAAAATACATTCCGGAAGTAAAGGTGCCACCACACGGCGCTTTGAAATCTATGCTATAGTTCACTATGATATAGCCGTTATGGATATCTATTTCATAGTTCTATGAGATTCGAGAAACGGTTTTGCAAAAATATGAGCTATGAAGTAATAGTAAAGGGCGATACGGTCAAAATTTGGTCAATATAAACTTGACGTATTTCTTTCAATTTTGCATTTAAAAAACCTGAACACCCCTCATTTTGAAGGTGTGTGTGTGTGTAGAATGTTGCTCCTATTTTGATTTTGGAATTCACTCTTCAGTTGTCAAAATGCCGTCCAAGCAAGAAGAGCAGCGTATCAAAATTTTGCTCGCGCATCGCGAAAATCCGAGCTACTCGCACGCAAAGTTGGCAAAATTGCTAAATGTTGCCAAATCAACCGTTACAAATTTAATTAAAGTGTTTGGGGAACGTTTGTCGACAGCCAGGAAGTCTGGATCGGGGGGAAATCGAAAACCGGAAGCCGCTGAGACGACAAAGAGAGTTGCCGGTAGTTTCAAGCGAAACCCTAACCTATCTCTCCGAGATGCCGCAAATAAGCTGGGTGTATCGTCTACAACCGTGCATCGAGCCAAAAAACGAGCCGGACTATCGACTTACAAGAAGGTAGTGACTCCAAATCGCGATGATAAACAAAATACGACGGCCAAAGCGCGATCCCGGAGGCTGTACACGACGATGCTGACGAAGTTTGACTGCGTGGTAATGGACGACGAAACCTACGTCAAAGCCGACTACAAGCAGCTTCCGGGACAGGAGTTTTATACGGTAAAAGGAAGGGGGAAAGGTAGCAGATATTTTCAAGCACACGAAACTGTCAAAGTTCGCAAAGAAATATCTGGTTTGGCAAGCCATCTGTACCTGTGGCTTGAAAAGCAGCATTTTCATAGCTTCCGGGACTGTCAACCAAGAAATTTACGTGAAAGAGTGTTTGAATAAACGTCTGCTGCCTTTCCTGAAGAAACACGGTTGTTCCGTACTGTTTTGGCCGGATTTGGCATCTTGCCATTACGGTAAAAAGGCCATGGAGTGGTACGCCGCCAACAACGTGCAGGTGGTTCCCAAGGACAAGAACCCTCCCAACACGCCAGAGCTCCGCCCAATTGAGAAATACTGGGCTATTGTCAAGCGGAATCTAAAGAAGACCAAAAAAACTGCTAAGGACGAGCAGCAGTTCAAAATGGGCGAAGAAGGTGGACAAGGTGGCTGTACAAAATCTGATGGCAGGGGTCAAGCGTAAGGCCCGGCAATTCGGATTTGGAAAAGCGGAAGCCTAACTGAATATTTTTCCTGAATTTTATACTAATTGAACTTGAAAAAGAAATTTAATTTGATTTTTTAAATAAACGATTTCACCGATTTACACGCGTTTTCCCTTGACCAAATTTTGACCGTATCACCCTTTAGCTATGTAGTAGAAATCTTTGCCGCAGCGCTATCACTTTTTTTTTTCAGTGTACACACAATTCATCGTCTTGAAAGCTAGGGAATTGAGGCTAATCTGCTGAAGGAGCTGGGTTATCAAGATCCGAATTACTAGTTCAGTGAAATTCTTCAGAGAAATTCAGGGGAGTTCTTCAGAGAAATTAATGGAAGTTCGTTAGAGAAATTTGGGCAGGTTCATAAGAGAAGTTCAGGGAAGTTCTTCAGAGAAATATATGGATGTTGTTCATAGAAGTTCGAGGAAATTCTTCAGAGGAGTTCAGGAAAGTTCTTCAGAGAACTTCAGATAATTCCACAGAGAAGTTTGGAAAATTTCTCCAGATAATTTCAGGGAAGTTCTTCCGAGGAATTTCAGGGAAGCTCTTCAGAGGAACTACAGGGGAGTTCTTCAGAGGCACTTCAGGGAAGTTTTTCAAAGAAATTCAAGAAAGTTCTTTATAGAAGTTCAGGGACATTTGGCAGAGGAACTTCAGGGAAGTTCTTCACAGAAATTCAGGGGAGTTCTTTATAGAAGTTCAGGGAAGTTCTTCTGAGAACTTCGGTGTGTTCTTCATAGAACTTCGGGGAAGTTCTTCAGAAAACTTCGGTGGAATTCTGCTGAGAACTTCGGGAAAGTTCTTCTGAGATCTTCGGGGAAGTTCTTCAGAGAACTTCTTGGAAGTTCTTCAGAGAAGTTCTTTAGAGAAGTTCAGGGAAGTTCTTCAGAGAAGTTCAGGGAAATCGGTTAAATTCATTGCTTTGAGGTTTCAAATGATTCGAACAGGTGACAGGTTTATTTAAAATTCGTATATTATTTAGAAGCGTTGCTGTCAATTTCACGTGATTTTGAAGAAAAATGGCAATTTTCCAATCAAAAGGAGCAAAAGGGAGGATCAGTGATGGTGGGATGGTGGGATACTTGCCGATTGCTATAGGGGAATCTGAAGCACGATCTTTGGCTCCTGAGATGCCTATTTCGGCTCCGATGGTGGGCAAGTTGTATGGCTCATCTGACACGAGGACGATCAGCTGCTCTTGAGACATTCTGAAAATTATTTCTCTTCATAGGCCTGCTCAAATTTGTTATTCAAGTTCCTTAAAGCCATAGAATATGTGTTATAAAAGGTAGTCTTCAGCCCATAACGTATCCAGCAACAAGTTGGTGGATTTACCCAGAATAGTGACCCGATTTTTTGGTTTTGTAAGTTACGTGGGTTTGGATACGCTTTTGACGCACTTCGAGAGAAGCGCCATCTCATCATATGATGACTTTTTACGCTTCAAATTGCGCACTGCTGGCTTTGGTTCCAAACCACTCGGTTTTTCAAGTTTCAAAACGGTTGATTGTACGTTGGAGTCAGGGATCAAAATCAAAGGTTGAACAGCGGAACTGGTTCCATCCGTCCGGATGGAATAATACATAGCCTACTACTATAACATAGAAACTATCGCTAGAGTGTACACACGACAACGGGCACGGCTCTACAGTGACGGACAATACAATAAGACCAAAGTCTGATTTTCATACAAAATGGTCATGTTAGGGGGCTTGCCTTCCATTATCTCGAGAACCAATTGAGATGAAATTTGGGCTGTGGTCTAGAAGTAGCCTAAATTCTCATCTGCATTAAATCCATCATTTTTCATTCACCACTTTGAAAGTTACAGACACCGCATACGACAAAACAATAAGACCACTTTTTGATTTCCATAAAGGATGTTCGAATTTGAGGATCTGAATTTTGATTATTGATGCACGGGTCATTTTGATATCAGTATACTATAGATTATAATTCACACTCATCAACATGGCCTAAACTATGGATATCAAAAGGAGGTCTTATCGTTTTGTCGTAGGTGGTGTCTGTAGTTTCTGAAGAGGTGAATGAAAAATTAGGAATTTATTAAATATGAAAGTTCAGGTTATTTCTAGACTATTGCCAAAATTTCAGTTCAATTACTTCACGGGAAAGTGAAAGACAAGCCTCCAAACATGACTTGCCAGTGCGGTATGAAATTGACACCTATTTTCACTACCGCAAATATGAACGCCGAAATGTACCGGAAGGAATGCCTGCAGAAACAAATTCTGCCACTCATCCGAAAACACAAAAGTTGACACTGATTTGGCCTGATTTGGCATCCTGCCATTATACGCGTGCCACCTTGGACTGGTATGGAGAACAATGTCCAATTTGTGGGAAAAGGCGATAAATCCTCCAAATTGTCCGCAAATAAGGCCCATTGAGAAATTTTGGGTTTTGATGAAAGGAAAGCTGCGGAAGAAGGCTAGAGGAGCAGATGACATCATCAAATTTAAAAAAAGACTGGGTAAACGTAAGCAAAACCATCCACGGAACGGTTGTGCAAAACCTCGTGAGGAACATAAAGAAGAAGGTACGAGAGCTGGCCAGATCTACGAAAAATTAAAGAGTACTGATGTAATGGGCTTTTTTGATGGTCAATAAACAATGTAAATGAATTTGAGTTCCAAAATAAATAAAACATATTTAAATACAGTAATTTTAAGGTGTACTCATAATTAATGATACAGTCTTTAATGTAAACATGATGGACTCAATTAAACATCAACAGGTATTTCTAAACTTCTTAAATGTTTTATGAATTTTCCCAAAAACATAGGTGGTCCTAAGCTAACTGGACAGAGTGTAGTAGTTTTATACGAATTTCATGACGCTGACCAACATCCCAAGTTCGAGCGAAAAATATTTCGTTTGCGTTCGGAATTCAGATGATTGTATCACTCATGTTTCGAATGAAAATCCTCCAAAATCAATATACAGTTGGTTTCAAACCGTGCGCATCAACTTTCAAGTAACGCTTGAGAGCCAATTTCGACCGAGTTATGCCAACAGTAAGGATGCTAATTTTTTTTTTTTTTCGTCGGCCTATTTCCTCACCTGGTGACAATCACCGACGCCAGGAAGACGCCTCCACCACCTGGACCCTACCTGTCGACTCATGAATATGAGCCGGGACCAACGGCTTTACTTCCCTTCCGAAGGAAGACGTGACCAGATTTTTTCGCCTCAGAAAAACCACCGACGTCGACTGGGATTGAACCCAGACCCATTGGGGTGCCAAGTAGCAGTCACGCTTACTACTACACCACCAACGCCGGCTGGATGCTAATTAGAAAACCAAAGATTTTTTTTTTTTGACGTAGGGCTACGTCTTTGTTTTCAATACAGGGGTACACGTTGCGAGTACGAACATTTGGAGCGTCACGAAAAGCGGTAAGGTTTTGAGCGTTAGTAACTAAGTTATTTCACGATTGATTTCTACAATGTTTGCAACAATCGATTGGAACATTTTCTACGCTTTGATTTCAATATTTAAAACTATTGATTTCTAACATTGAACTATTGAAATTAACGCAAATATAAGGTGATGGCTTATAATGCCGATTTTTCAGAGTAAATATTTAAGTAAGGAACCTCTCACATGCTGCAGTGCACGATATAAAACGGGGGAACCTTCGAGTTTTCTTCATTCGCTCGGCAGCCATGGAGCTGTGCAGTGACTATGGGCCCTGGTGGCTGGCGGTGGCATGTACCCTGCAGGCGGGTACGCGGAAGAGCAATCAGCCAGAATGATGGGAGTCGCTAGCGAATTCTCATATTCTATTTGATGTTCTAAAAGTGTGCTCCATTGCTGTCATAGTTTTGGGTTTCTTAAACCTAACTGTCATATCACAATTAGGACGTTTGCTGCTATGAACCACGAAAAGTTAAACAAATTACTTTCTGAAGACAAAAAATGTCGATGGATATGGACGTAATGTCGGTTTAATATTAAGAATCTTTCAGAGACTGAAAGAAGATCATATTTGATGAAAAAAAATCATTCTACACATATGGTCAAATCTCAACTATTACAGAGTTATTGAGCTTTTTAATTTCGGTGGTATATTTGCACTTAACTTGCACTAACGCAAGGATTATGCTTTTAAGAGTAAATCATTTACGAAAATTTGCTTTAAATCGTTATCACTAAATTGTGCTGTCGAATGAGGCAAGTTACATTTTAAGTGTAACAAAGTTTGAAATTGGTGATTTTTCGAACATTTTTGCAGATTTTTTCCAATAAATGCATGATAAACTTGATTATTTTTTTTGACAAAACTGAGCCTCTTGTCATGTTTTATGATTCGTTCTTTGACACCAAACATCTATCTCTTGCACGGGTCGAAATCGTTAGCACAGTGGGGTGAAATGGGTGGTTTTTTGCACTTGATGCGCCACAATGCAAACGCAGGGAAGTAGAGTAAAATCGTTCGGCGCTAGTGGGTTATTCCGATTTTTAGTTGCGACGATAATAGAACTATCTGTGTTTAGCGCCACGGTCCCCAAATTTCAACAGAATGTCAATAACTATTGAATGATGTATTCCACACAAGAAGCTCTTTTCAGGGCTACTATTCTGATTTTGAAAGAGTGTTATACGGAATTTTTATAAGAGTTTGCCCAATGTATGCGCATGACACCAACCTAATTCGTAAATCCTGGCTGATCCTGAATTTTGCACGATTTCTGTTCGATAAATACCAAATATTTCTAAAAATCATGTTTCGTTATTGAAACTAACTAAGGGTCGTTTAAGTTTGCTTACTTTTTGCAATCGCAGCCCGCTGGTTGTTGGCATGTTATGAATTCCCTATTACAGACATAATGTTATTATAACAAGTTGTTCAATGTTGGTAATGTTCTCTTCAAATTCAATCAGTGCTTAAAAGTGTTTCTGTTCGTTTGAGTGCGTTGGATAGAGTCCCCACCTTGCAATAGGAATGAAATATTTTTGAGAAAGTGAAATCTCGCAGAACATGGCTGCAAAGTATCAGCAGCAATCTGAGCGAATAAATCTTTAAGTTACTTTGAATAATAGCATGAGTTTAAAGTCGACTTTTAAAATTTGGAGAAATGATTAAGGGTTTATTGAATTCCTGCACAAAAATTATCGTTTAAATATATGTCAAATTAACATACGGATTTTTATACGGTTACATATTCTTAAAAGAAACCTTGTATGTACTTGTAAATAAAATTCATATTTCTAATAGATCCTCAACTATCTTTCACGCCATAGTGACCCTCTCAACCATCGTAGCAAATACGACCGGGTCCGTATCATCATCCAAACCACACGGCCCTTTTCAGAGCCACCAAATGCTTTCTTAAGAGTGAACAATAGAATTTTCTAACATACTTATCTATGCCGATCCAACGTCCCGTTAGAACAACCTACGTTGCAATGTTGCTCTACGAAACAAACGAAACTAATCTAACATGTTGAACCAGACAATGCATCAAACGGTTTTTATGTTAGTCTACATCAACCGGTCTTGTGTTATACACAACCTCACTGATTTTCGCCAAGGCTTCTTGATCTAATCGATCAATGAAGCCTCTATTCTAATACAGGCAATTAACAACAATAATAATAATAATAATAAAATTCATTACACATATTGCTACGTAGTCCTACGTCAACTTCGCGTACAACCCCATTGGGCTATCCCTTATAGTTTTTCGATCTGAAGATCTTTTTGCAGGTCAAAAACATGGACGACGTCATGCTCCTTCAACAATTGAAGAGATTTTCAAGGCGATATTTGAATGTCAGTAGAATTGTACTGAACATTAGGAAGTGATCTATGGTAGGGTTACTGCCCCCATATTAATCCCATTGTTCCTATATTCATCCTACGATGAATCAAACAATTGGGCAGTTGAAGGATCGGATTCGTTTTCTTATAATGTTTGCTTACGTTAAATAACTACAACAAACTAATTCTGTCACGTGTATATTGTTTTATTTCAATAGAGAGAACTGCAAAGTGATGAGATTAATATAGGTACATCTTCCCTATATCCTTGAAGAAAAAACACTATCATCTTGACAGTGAATTGAGATTTCTCGTGTAAAATTTGAAAAGTTCCTATCTTTTTTGATCGATTATCTTCATCGGCTTTCTCTTCTGTGAAAAACGCGGCAGTAAAAGTAGTATTTCTTACTCAATGTACAAACTAACAATGTCTTCTCTCGAGTTAATCTATTAGCAGAGCCACTAATTCAATGGTTTAGCCATCATAAACCAAAGAGAAAATTGATGAAGAGTATCGAAGAGAGCCTCTTTTCAAATGACACGCAAGATTGGTGTTATGGATCAAGGTAGATTAATTACCGTTTAGATACCGATTAATAAGTTTTAGACTCAGAGGATGACAAATTACAGCTGGTTCACTCGACACTGCTTACTTGCATTAACGATACCAGTTGACGATACCAGCACCAGCACACGAATAACTGGGTTTGATTTTCAAGTAAAATTCAACCTTATAACCTTTAAACTGTAGTAGTAACTACACACGGTTGGGCAAAACTTTGCATTCGATTCACTAAAGTTAATATATTGGAAATAGAAACTTTCGATGGAAATTGATGGAGATTTTTCACAGGAAACGTAATTTCTCCCAAAAAAGGCGTAAGTCAGAGACTTCCTCAAGATCAAACATGAAATATTTCTGATAAGTGTTGGAAGAATCTCGCTAGACTGTTCTATAAATGTAACTGGGATAAAAGTCGGGTCTGTGGTTCAAAATAAATGGAGAAAACAGTGACCAAATCATGTTAGTAGTCTAAACAATCATCTAATATCAGTTTTTACTAGTGGCAGCCGCATGGAAGATGACAGATGATTAAATGTAATAAAGTAGTAGTAGCAGGTTGCAAATAATGGACCAAAATGCATGTCCTAGTGACCGATTACAGAAAAAAATTAAGCAATTCTCAGATTTTTGGTCATTGTAAGTTGTTCTCTATAAAGCACAAATCTCTAAAGCACAAAAACCACGGTAACTAAGAACCAAACAATAGACATCTAAATTTAGAACAAAGGCCCCGCTTCACAAACTTTGATTTTAATTGCCATATCGTTATCACCTATCTTATTATAATTTATCAAATTTTCTATCACAGTTATCTTATTTCAATCTTGCACAGTATGTGCAGAAATGATAAACATATGGACAACAGACGTGGTGAAAACCCTTGACATTTCATCCCATATTAAATTACTGGAAATAGAACTCCCTCTTCTCGGCGAAGTAAAGCACATTCTTAACAAAACATTACACCCATTGCAGTTTGCGCAATTGTAATCCCAGCGCAACGTCACTCTCCTCTAAGATCCCGTATGAAACCCTGCCATCGCTTTCACCGGAATCCGAGAAATGCCTTCGTTCGGATTACTCCACCGCACAATCCTCAGAATCTTTATCTAAGACTTCCATTCTTCGGCGGCGCCCCTTCCGGAGTGCTCCGGCTCCCACCTACCTACCGTACCCGTTCGTCCTTCCCTGTGCAGAAGCCTGCTTCCACATACAATCCCCACCGCACATACCAACAAACACTTGACAACGTCTTGACGATCAAAAAAATATATATATGACAGCTCGTGGGAAGCAGAAAAAAGGATGGGCCGACGAGACGACGGCACAGCGAGAATCGACCACCACCACCATCGCCGCCGCCGTCACTTGGTTCCAATGGGATCGAAACCATCCGGCACGAGGTCCCAAAATGTTCCGCTTCGACACACCCCCACACAGACACTTTCCGCTGCAGCTCCATCGAACAAGAGTTCTTTTTCCTCATTCTTTGCGGTGGCACCGCACACTTTTCTACTGCTTCTACCGCAGCAGCACACTTTTTCTCGCCTCTTCTTTTTTCCTCCATGGCGTCCGACGGGCGCTCCGCGAACTCTTGCAGAAAAAAAAATTTTCACTGCCTCTCGAAATGTCACTTTTTCGAACCGGATCGGGAGTCCCGCGGTCGCACTTAATCGTTCCCCACTAAAGCACGATCCGGCGCACCGGAAGTGCCCATTTTTGTCGGTACTTTTAGCAATATTCACCTTATAGTTGGCTCCGTTTTCGCCGCATACTTCCACAAAGAGTTCGTCCATTTTGGATTTGTGAATATTCTTTACTCTTCTCCCCACTGACACTGCTGCTGCTCAGCACTCGGATCTACACTACTGACACCACACGCAACACTCGCTCGCTGGCTGCTTCACTGTTCGCGGCTGCCTGCACTGGCACAGGCTCGGCTGCTGCTGTCTTTTTGCTTTTTTTCTTCACACCGCTCTTTTTCCGTGAACCGCAAAACGTCGCGGCACACGAATGGAAAACGAAAGAGAGTGGAGGATGACGTTTCTCGATTGTCAAAAACCTGACAGCAGTTCCCGGTGATGAAAATTCAGGGAAATCTTGCATGATGACACGCTTAGATGAGAATCCCTAAAATTTGGTATTTATTTTACCTAAATTAAGGTATTGTTAACAATAACCAATATATAGGTAAAATTAAACGATAATAAACAGTAAGTTTTAACTGACGTTTGGGAAATGTTCAAGACTAAATTACTTACCCAAAATTGTATATATTTTTCATCACTGAAACAACGCGGCACATTTTTCTAGGCGAAAACGTAATTATTTTTCTTATTATTCTTTCAATAAATAGTTTATTCATGTTCCAATATATGAAGCAATAACTTTTGCATTATTTTTTCCCTTCTTCTACTTCGTGCACACTACAACTTATATTACGTGATATAGAGTATCCTGATATCAGCATCTATACATCTAGTTTTCACTGGAAATAAGGTGCATTACATATGATATCAAGATACTCTTTATCACATAATATAGGTTGTAATGTGAACGGGGTGTTACATCAAAAGATCGCTTGGAAACTCGTCTTTTTAACCGAGACCCGAAGGAGCGAGTGTCATATACCATTCAACTCAGCTCGACGAACTGAGCACAAGTTTGTATGTAAGTGTGTGTTTTTTTTATTATTTTATTTTATAAGGTTTAAAAAGCTTCAAAAGCCTGGCCTGTAGTGTGTTTGGTACGGTGTGGGACTCACAAGAGCAATGATGGGACTCACTTTCGTGCCTAACCACTAAAAACAATCCTTATTTTCCGTTTGCCTTTTCCCCCCGGGACCACGGCGAAGCGACTACTCCGGGGGGCGACTGTGCTCGTGAACTTCTCTTATTTCTTCAGCTTTTGCTGGAGGCTATTTCATGTTCCCATCGAGACGTGTACCGATGTGGAGTAGCCGACCGTCATGACGTGCTCTCCTTCATGGTCACCATCGTGGGACTCTCGCTTCTTTTTTTTTTCTTTTTTATGCATCGGCGTTGCTGGACCTCTGCTCTACTCTCAATTTGCTCAATTGTCTCCGATTACATACTGAGCTATTTATATATCGATTCTAGTTCTGTTGATGTCAAATCAAAGCTATATTGTCCTTGAAAATTTCATCATGATTGGATAGTTCCTCATGAAGATATGACCAAGACAATACCTGAAAGCACATGTTGTGAGATGAAAACATACCCGTGGCAGTTCAAAACTGGATAAGACCACTCACACCAATTGATACCGCTTGCATTATGTCACATCCGGTGCGTTGTATGGCGCATCAGATGCACCATTCAGCGCACTAGATGCGACACTATAGACTCTATAGAATTAGAGCAGGATTGATTGGCGCGAGTGGTCTTGTCCGATTTTGAACTGCAACGAGTATATTCAAAAACTACACAAAGTCTCCATTTACTATAACTGCACAATTTTTAACGAACATTTACTTATTCAGCATTTTGAATCCATATCGATAGTCATAATAGTTCGTTTCATAAACTGTATGTATGAAATATCAAATATTTTTGGAACTTCCTGGAATTTCTGATGAATCTAATACCCATAACCATATTGGGCACATTTGAGGTCGTAATTCTGGGGAAGTGTAAGAAGGGTTCAGTATTACCATTGGTGGATTAATCCGGGTTTTTTTATTCTAGCTCCGACCGATCCTTGTGGACCAACGTGAATCCCGAGGTGAAATTCGGCTTCACTCCAGAGCGACAAAATATTTCGGTAATGAACAAAAATAGGCAACTTAAAATTTAGGTTATTCGACGTAGATGGCTTTCCTGAAGTTGGATTTTTCGAGCTGTTTAAGCAAAGTAATTGGTGATGAAAAGAGCAGAAAATCACCGATCGTGACGATACTGATCAATTCCATACAGTTTAAAAAATATCCAGAAAGTTATTATCAATTTTAGTTTTACATACTACGGTATTTAACCTTGCTAGCTTTACTTGGATTCCTCCATACTTTATTGGTCCTTTTTTTTTTTTGACTACAGTCAAAATATTTATGTAATACATTTGAGCATTTGTTTCTTTATAAGTGCAAAATTTGGAATACTAATCCGAACGGATAAATTGTTAAATTGCATTTCTTTTTTGAAGCATTCTGTAAAATAAAACTACTAAAAAATACCCTATTTTCAATAAAAAGTAACGCTAAAAAATCGGTTATTTTTATCTTTGTTATCTTCCTTCAATACTATTACTACCCAATATTATGTAATCTGTGTTTACGCATAATTTGGGTATGCGCACTTTTGAGCGATTATCGGTACTTTTTAACGGTCTTAAGGTATTATGTGGAATCTTCCATGAATTTTTGCCAATAAATATGTGTGAATTATTTCCCGTGAACATTTATTGTGTCCATATTTCGTCGCAAATATGTGATTTTTTTCTATAGTATGGATGCTTAACAACCACCGTATACTATTTTTATGTCTCAATTTACCATAAAATCGCTTGACGATTATATATAAGGTAAGTTTGCGAATATTTCAGAATTTCAAATGAACGATAACGTTGTTTTCTTTTAAATTATTTAGAATTCATTATCGATCATTTTCATCCATTTTTATCTCCAATAATGGTGCTTAAAGTGCAACAATTACTATTTTGACGGAGCGCTATCTACGAGTTTGAGTTTTACGTAAGACCAATTCCGAAAACAATAATACTTATTGTTATCTTAGTTAACATCATGGATAAAAAGATTAACTCAATACCATAAACTCTATTGTAAGAAGACATATGTTTTATTGTCAATCCATGGTCGATTTTTTTTATAAAAACAGGAAAACTCTATTGGGGGGGGGGGGGGAGGTAGCTCATCAAATCTTCCGGTCCGCCTCTAAGCATATTGCTATGAGGTACCAGGTGGGTCTCCACCGATTGCCTGTCGATCTGCCAAATTTGGAAGACGTCTGCATTGAGTTATCTCAAATTATAATAATCCGTCCACTATATCACAAAACATTGCGATTGGTTGAGCGGATTGGAGATAATGAAATCATTGGGTATAGGACCAAGTCTCCCCCGGGTGGTGCTAAATCGATGAGCTTGTATTCTGTAAATTTTAAATTTCAGTGAGCGAGATAAGGCGCTATAACCTTGGCAAATTATTGCCAGGCTTTCGGTTCAAATGCCAAAAGTCCACCCACAGGCAAAAGGAGCATAAACTAATCTTTCTAGCATCTATGCTCCCAACGATAAAATACAAATTATCACATTATTTAACTCTATATGGAGGCGTTTGGTACGGGAGGTCCACGCTTTCTTCCTTCCCTTGATTCGGAGTAGTAGAGCGATTTCAGACACTCTTTCTGGAATTGCTCTATTTCTTGGAATCCTCTCTGCGGCACACACTACGCAGTTGGCCTGGCCGATGACAAGAAAAATGATGCATTCCAGAAGACGTCATTTTCCAGGATGCTTTCAAGAATTGGCTGCGTTAGTGTGAGATTAGATTAGATTAGATTAGAAAACCAGGCAACCACTGTAGTGGTGGTAACTTGGGCGGAAACCTAATAAAAACACACTATAAACGAACGATAATCAAAGGGGGGGGGGGGAGCGATTTTTTCGGGCTGGGCGGGCTCCCCCCCCAAAATAAAAAAAAAAAATTTTTTTTTTGGGGGGGGGGGGGGGGCGGGGGGGTGGGGGGGGGGGGGGGGGGGTATATATACTCTTTTCTCTTTTCTTTCTTATTGTGGGGGGGGGGGGAGGGGGGGGGGGGGAACCCGGGTTGCTGTGGCAGCCTATTACAGTGGAGCACCTAAATGACTTCGTATTGGCTGATGCTGTTGCACTAACGTTCCCCAACGGTGCTCTGATATGCAGACTAAGCTCAACGACCTTGCCGAATGCTCCTCATCAACGCCAACCAACATCTTTAATCATCAACGCCAACAAGACCAAATCGCTGGATGTGAACACGGCGACCCCCTCCAGCTTTACGGTAGCCGCCCAAGTAACACCACTTGTCATATTCATGTTAATAATACACTTTTTAGACCAAGCTCATGTTTTTTTTCTAACGTCAATAACTTAGTTTCATACACGCATATAACCGAAAAAGCGCAATAAATGTGGCATTTTTGAACATCTTTTAGGTCATACCAGATGTTTTGTAGAACATCCATATGACAAATATTATGTTCTATGGATGCTTCCAACAGCATGCTTATAACATGATGATATGTTTTGTCAAAGCAAGCACGAAGTAACATGACATGAACAAAGTAAAAAAAAATATAAACAAGATTTTTTAATGGCGAAACGATATCGTAGCTAATGGTATTTTACGCGTTAGAGATGATTGTTTATAACTTTTTCAAATACGAAATTAAAAGTGCTTTACGCATGGAAGTTGTGTCAAAATTGTATATGCGGCTACCACAATGCATGGTAGGCAAGAGGGAAGGGAGCCCCTCTTGACAGGCAAAAGTTTACCTAATCGATCATGCTCATATATCGCCAAATGGCACGGATCAGTTCTAGCGATGTGAAACTTCTGTTTACAATTCCTAAAGGCTACATGTGACTGAAATCAATTTCCAATTAGAGGTATTTTGATGACACAACTACTAGTGTTTTCGGTAGGTAAAAGTTTATCTGCTCGATCAGATACCGCCTTCCAAACATGCCCTACGCTCAATTTCAACTACTTCTATTCAATTTCCCAACCTGCCGTGCTCTTACGGACCTATCAATGCTTTCTCTTCACATCTTTGGTTCTAGCAGAAAATTGCTGTCCACTCCTAGAGGTGCATACTGATAAGAATGATATTTCCAATTTTCAAACATATTTTCATAAGGTTTACCCATGAATTTCTCCATGGTATTTGGAAAAAACTTGAGTTTTTTTACAAGCTTGGTTGTAAAAAATCCATCTGGTTAACACAGCAAATAAATCATAACATAATCGAAGAAATATTACAGAGTATGCATATAAAAAAAATGATTATTATGAGTTTTGCTAATTTCTTGGTTCAGTGCCTACACCTAACTGATGGGACACGTCAAAAATATAATCACTCCGAGTCTTCTTTGTTGGATTCATCAATTATGTCCCGCATTATCACAAACCATTCCTGGACCATTTCCCTTATTGTTGACGACCGTTTTCCTTATTGTTACGACATTTACTCTTATAATTGACAACTATAAACTAACAATTCCCTATATAGTTTTAACAATATGTCAGATGGTAAAAGGCCAAATAACAATATGCTGAATAGGCGGTTAACCCAAGTAACACCACTTGTCATATTCATGTTAATAATACACGTTTAAGACCAAGGTCATGTTTTTTTTCTAACACCAATAACTTAATTTCATACACGCATATAACTGAAAAAGCGCAATAAATGTGGCATTTTTGAACATCTTTTAGGTCATACCAGATGTTTTGTAAAACATCTATATGACAAATATTATGTTCTATGGATGCTTCCAACAGCATACTTATAACATAATGATATGTTTTGTCAAAGCAAGCACGGTATGAACAAAGTAAAAAAAAACAAAAGTTCAACTCAGTGGACGCAGTGGTTCTACGCCCCAATTTAAAAAAAAAGGTAAAAAATATATAAACAAGATTTTTTAATGGCGAAACGATATCGTAGCTAATCGTATTTGACCCGTTGAAGATGATTGTTTATAACTTTTTCAAATAGAAAATTAAAAGTGCTTTACGCATTGAAGATGTATCAACATTGTATATGCGGCACAAGGTTAGCAGTGCAACTTTCCGTTTTACCTTCCCTAATTTCATGCGCCATCGATTGGATTAAAAAACATAGAAGGTACCCCGAATAAATTATTGAATTTTAGTGAGATTTCTTTATGGAATTCACAAAAACCAACATGGCGATTTTCCAATTCTACAGTCATACAGTACAAGTCTACAGTATGGGTAAAAACATTAGCAACACATTTGATTTTCAAATGTTCTTTTTTTCTTTTTGGCGTTTTTTGCTGTGAAATTGAACCGAGTAGTTTCAGTATGAATGAAAATACAAATTCAATTTTTCTATTATGTTGTGCGTAGCTACATCTCAAAAGACTCCCCAGCAAATTAAGCGTAACAATTTATAAAAAAATACTAAACAATCTCCCAAACTGTTGCTTTGTGTTACATTTGAATAAACCCCTATGCCCAATTTGGCTTCTATTTGAATCAGTGAGTGGCATCACAATCTTACATTTAGGTAGTGTTTTTTTTATTCCAGTATTTCAAATAAACATATTTTCAGCCGTCACTGTATTGGACTCACAATCTATTCTGAATAATTTCACTATTGCATGAGGATGTTAAAAACATGTTTAAAATTCATCTTGAATGCAAGCTATCAACATATGTACAAACATCTAGCATACACGCTATTTCCAAACAATCCAAAATGAAGTACGTTTGACTCAAATCAGTCAAAACTATGGATACTCAAAAGTGAGTAAAGATAGTTCCTAGTGGTAAGATGACAAACAGTCACCGATGTTTTCAAGAAGTAAAATTTAAGTTGATCGAACAAAAATAGAACAAAAATGTGTTCGCTGTTCTGGTACCACGTTTGAACCGAATATGTGTGGAAAAACATTCTCAAAACTTTTTCAAGACCAGACATGATTGGTATTTCATCCTCACGACTTTTTTTACAACAAACTTCTTATATTCTTGTCAAAGAAGATGTTTTTGGTGTTACTTGGAAAGTTAGGTTACCGTAAAAAAATGGCAATGTTCAAGAACAAAAATTTTGCTGTTCTCTATGCCAAAAAGTTGGTATATAATCCAGCCGGGTGCAGACAATAAAAAACCTTTCAATGAAAATATGGCATACATTAACAATAGGTGTTAATGAAGAGGTTGAATGGTGAAAATGATATTAAACTATTTGATAACAGTAACATAAAATGTGATAATATATTTTACATTCGAAATATAGTTTTGACTATTTAGCACATTTTTGTTCGTTATGCTGGGATTAAGTAAATGTTTAATCCTTGATTTAACTCAAACTTTATCCACTTTTGCTGACGAAACAGCGAAATAGTCCTACTTGCGTATCCCTTAACTTTCATGATGATTTTTCTATAGTTACGTGCTGTCATTTTTTAAAATGGATCATTTCGATGATTTTCAAACAAGTTTTTTAATGTTCAACAAACGTGGCAATGTCGATTTCAATGATCATAAGTGTTTACAACGCGTAGGATAGTTTTCAGTGTATCCATACGTCACTCCATGTATATGTAATTTCAGTGCCGGGGGAGCGAGCGCTCAACTTCCAAACGCTTCAACTTGTGCACTTGCAAAGCTCTTGAAGCGTTCGTTAAACGCGCACATCCAACCATTCATGTTTAGCTTTGCTAAAGACCAAACATACGAAGATCCATGGGAGTTGCTACGAATCGTCTGCTGGTCAACGTCCAAGCGTTCTTGGCTTGGAAGCAAACAAAAGAATTTATACATCGAACCACTTTTATGTTTGATTAAGTCCGGACGTCGAGTTTGATAAGCCGGGCCTGTAATGCAGTAGGTGCACCATAAGAGCCCCACTCTACTTACGGATTGTCCGTTATAAATACAATCGCATGGTTGGCGTCTCCATTGAACCGCGTGTTTGGTCTCTCCGTTGGATGATGCAGTACAAATCACCATCCGTTCTCCATCACGAACGAAAATGACGATGAAAGTGCGTGTGATATTTTTTAGCTTTTGGTTGTATCTTCTTTCACCATATGATTGACGGGTCGTTGACGCACCAAAACTGAGCGGAAAAGTTACATCACATCACATCAGCGGTGGATGAGTAAATTCGACATGATCACTGTGGAGGAGATGGTACCCCCGAAGAGCTTCATGCAATTTCAAGTGTTTGGCCTCCGAGCCTGATTTTCCCATTGAACGAGCTTAAATCCTTTTGAAGGATACTTTTCTGACGGGTGCTGTGTGTCGATGCATCAAGTGTGCATATGACCTCCTTGCAACGAGTGTGAGCTGGCAAAGATTATACCTCTTGCAAGTGCTTGTCCACCTGTGTCCCATATCATTCACAACCGTTGAAGCTCTCTATCATCCGCTCCGCATATAAGTGCATCAACCACACACTTCAAAGAGAAAAAGTGTGATTCTCTTCGGCTATAGATAGATCGCTTGTGCATGTACTCCTCTGCGCGTTAGCAGGATAGCAGGGATGAGCTTTCCCAGAGCAGTGATAACGCGGCGGCACTAACATCGAATCGCGCGCTAGCATAATCAGTTGTTCCCTCGCGCGGTGACGGAACAGAGGGGCCAATCTATCATCCACACAGTCATCGTCGTAATCGCCACCCACGGTAGTAGTAGCAGCTACAAACGGTAGCAATCCGTGAAACACATATAAAAAGGCACCTGTCGCGGGCTGTCCAGAGTTAGTGCGTCGGGAGCAAACGTCCAGGGTGGACATCCTTTGATAAAAAGGCACAAAAGCTGTAAAAGTCAACGAAAAATCACAAATAACAACGATTGATTTGGGCCAATTGGATTACTTGATTTGAACCAGTGATACGCACGCGTTCCAGTGTAAAGCGATAAAAAATACAAGCAGTTATTTTTAATCCAACAAAATCCGACAATGACGTCCAATTGGCTAATCATGTTGATTGGTGAGTGAATTTGAATTATTGGTGGCCCGAGTATCGGTGGGATTTACTTGAATGATAATTGATCGGAGTGATAAGGTGGCAATAAATGGGAACTTACAAGCAACTATACAGGAAGATTGTAAAAACGTTAAACTTCCGGACAGCGTCGAGGTGTGTTGTGACGCGCGGCCGATGGCTTATCAGAGTTTAAAGAAAAATGCATGTTAAGTGACGGAGCCGATTTTGATTGATCGGAGCATTGCACAGTACAGTGCTGTCCAAGTGGCTATTATGCTTTGTTAGGCTATCAAACTGATGATAGGTATTTTGCGACTAACGAGTGCGAAACGAGTGAACATTGATAAAATAATTCGATTTGTATTTGAATAATACAATGCTTAACAACGGAGTGACAAATAGGATTGCCCAAGGAACATTTGAGTAGCAGATTTCGTGTAACGCTTCGAGCTCTCGTTGCACTCTCTTGATAACATATCTGTTTTTGATGAGTTGTTATTATGCCATATGCTTAACCAAAGAATAGAAGAGGGAGGTTGATGTGGAAGAAAATTGAATAAAGTTTACAGAACCGAGTAGATGTTCAGAAAATTTTCGAATAGTCGAGCAAGTTTTGTAGAAGATTGGCCAATTTATTAGAAACAAGTGAGGAAATTTATTTGAAGCAAAATAAAGAAGGAATTGGTAAAATCTTGTAAAAAATAGTAAATATCTTGGAAATTCGGTAAATTATTTTGAAATTTAGATGCAACTCACCATTTTGTAGATTGGTAATGCTGTGGCAGGTTGTTGTTTTTCGCTCGATGCTGATATTGGCATATGAAAACTGAATTTATTTTTCGCTTTTCTGGTCGTTAGTTTGATATTGACTGATGTTTTGGATTCTTCGAGAATGTTCAATGCCGATCATTATTCTTCAAATCTTCTTAGCCTTGCGCCTTTCACACTACCACTATTTTTCTCTTTTCGTTGAAATGTGTGTGATACTGCTAGCTCAGTATACTGCCCGGAAAAAATCTAATTTTGATTTTCTATGTTCTTGGTGTAACTGCAGAAATTCTTGAACTGTTTTTTTTTTAAGGATTTCTTATTCTGATCACTTCGTTTTACAGCAGCTCATTTTGCCGCAACCGTTCCTTTTCTATTAGCCCCCAATCATTAAGAATTCTATTTTACGCAAGCGTTTTCCGCTGAACACATTTGCACTGCTTCAATTGCTCAAGCGATTCCTCCAGGCTAATCCCATTGGCATTTTTTCTTAGTAGCCTTCTTGAATCCTTTCAGCATTACGTTTGTGTACTCCAAGCACGTCCTCAAAACCTCTAATTACAGCTGCAGTTACACCAACACAACCGGAGCGCATCCAGATATCGCAGAAGTCACAATGGATCATATAATTTCCATGGTCCTCGCAAAGCTTTTAGATCGGAAAATCTTTTATCTGCCTTCAGCGTGGATTTGATACCCCTGCAATTTCAGAGTTGAATTTGAATTCGAATTATTCTTCAGGAATGTTTGGAATTGAGAAAACAACTTTCTCATAGTCGTCTTGCTTGGACAACCTAGACTTAGGCGTTAATATAATTTTAAACATAGTTTAGCATGAACTATCTTAGCTTTCTCTTACCCTTCTTTGTTAACAATGGGAAAATTTTCCAGCCGGGGAGTTATCTTCCGTTACTATTCTCCAAGATTGAAAGACTTTCTCTGATGTGAATAACGCGCCAGCAAAAGCATTTTCCATAGAATTTATTGTTCAATATACAAGTTAACAACGTCTTCACTCAACCTAAGCGGCAAACAGAGTCACACATTTATTTGTTTAGCGGTGATGCACCAAATAGATATTCGATCGACGAAGATAGGCCCTTTTCAAATGTTACGCGAGAAATACTCAGGATCGTTTATCTGTTGTAGAATAAGTAACATTACTTACCTTACCAAAGACCAAGGCCGGAGGGGCCTCTGATTTCTACAGAAGTTGTGTCAATTATATTCGGTCCATGGCTGCATTTCGCCAGTCTCGCAATCTACGTTCCACAGGTCGCCTTCTACTTGATCGATCCACCTTGCTCGTTGCACGCCTCTTCTTCTTGTGCCTGTCTGCTCGTTTTCAAGAATCATTTTAACTGGGTTGGCGTTCGGCATTCCTATGACATGCCCAGCCCACCGTAGTCGACCGATCTTAGCGGTGTAAACGATGGGCGGTTCTGCCAGCAACTGATGCAATTCGTTGTTCATTCGCATCCTCCACGTTCCGTCTTTCATTTGCACTCCACCGTAGATCGTACGCAGCACCTTCCGTTCAAAGACACCAAGGGCGCGTTGGTCCTCCACTAGCAATGTCCATGTTTCGTGGCCATTGCTAGTTTGAAAATGACAGGAGCGATCCCATTTAGTAGAATTTGACCGTTTTTATTTTAGCCTAAATTGGAAATCTAGGTCCAAGTCGGTTTGCCGATGCTTAGGCTTCACATTTTCCTGCTGAGTAGAACATTATCACATAAGAGTTACTTAAGATTTAAGATGTACCAATGTTTGGATAGTGGCGTGTGATCGATGTTTCGAAATCTTGATGCAACATCAACCATTACTAGCAACAATCAATAGGAAACTAGAGATTAAAAATTGGTTCACTGTTGTAGAACCCCTTGGTCTCAAGTACACCTTGAACCGTGTACCTTCCAACACACTATTGCGCTTCTCAGTACTAGAATCTTTGTTTTTATTTTGATTCGCTATGTTATTTTGACAGAATATTTTGAGAGCGTGTTTCCTGTGAGTTACTTTCTCAGGGTCGAATCATTAAGCTTGGGACCGATGTGCTGGTACTTCCTGAGCCAAAAATAATATCCATTTACTTCTTGACTATCCAGCCCCTGCTACTAGTGTCAAGAAAACTAATTTGAAGGATGTACAAGTCATCATGACACTCAAGGGTCACCCATAGCGCAAATGGGCCTTGAGCATGAGCATGAGCATGATTGACCGCCCGAGGTTGCTACCCCGCTGTTGCCAGATCAGCTGTTATTACACAGAGAACCAACAGATGACGCTTGGGACTAACATACATCTTCAATGTGTGAAAACTGGTGATCCCAAACTAAGGCAATACCGGCGCCGGCCCCGCCCTAATGCAGATCAAGTAAGGAAAGGGTAGGAATATGTTGACGTGATACTCGCTTTATTGGAAGCCGCGGAGTCCACTGCACTTCCACGAGAAATCACTTTGATTTTGGATAACAGGATTGGCTGGCAGCAGGATTCGTTTTGGTTAACGATAAGTCACAGACAAACAGACGTAACACTAAGAACAAATTTCCTTGCAATACATCGTCATAAATTTAAATTTAGATACGTTAAAACTAGCGCTATCTGACGGTCGCTCTGCCCATTTCAGTGTCAACCATGTTTGATTGTCTTGCCTGCCGCAACAGCTGCCAACGAGCGCGCCCATGAAACACACGCACACTACTTTAGGCTCACTTGACTGTCAATCGTTTGTTTTGAAGCAAGCGAAGCAGGTTCGTAGAAAAGTGAAAATTAGGTGACGCTTGCTCCTCCGTTACATCCTCAGTCAATTCATGATTGTACGGACTGGCAAGGAACTCGATTTCTTGGAATTCAATTTCCGTTTCGTGTGATGGTTCACCAGGAATCTCAGGAATAATGTGCGTAACGGCAGATTGCGACGGGATGCCATTGCCACATAACCTAAACAATAATTCTATGTTCATAATAGATAACAACAAAATTACTTTTTTGCTTACCCTTTCTCTGGCTTGTAACAGTTTTTATAAGCTGTCGAGTTGAAATGGTCGGAACATAGGTTCCGCTTTTCGACCGCCTTTTGTCCGCCTCCATCAAGCTCCACCACAAGCTCCCTTGACTGGCAAAATTTCACCCACTGCGCGCATCTACTTAATGTTAAAATTAAATTCTATTTAATAGTTATATTAATCTCAATAGATTTCATACCTTTCCACGTGACGGGGAAAACTAAAGAAGCATTTTCCGCAGTTTTTAACCTTCCCGATTAGAGCAAAATAAAAATTCACATTTGCATCCCATGTTTTGACGAAAAAAAAAACAAAACAAAACAAAACATTTCCGAAAACACTCACACTTGCAAGCGATGCTAGTGCAAGGAAATCACTCAGCAGGAAAATGTCATAATTGTCGATGCGAGAGCTGTGAGTGGTGGATTGGCCAACTATTTGTATTCAAATTAATCGTTTTTGAGGAGGACGATGGGCATCAATTAGAGTGTTACGTCTGTTTGTCTGTGGATAAGCTGTCAAGTGAAATTAGTACCGATTTCCGATTTGAACCGATTTAAATCAACAGTAAGGATGCTATTGGGGCCACTCACAAAGTGTGATTGTGGTTTTTCATTGGGAAAACAAAGTGATTTTTAATAATGCTGCAGAGCCGATTTGGACCGATTTGGACCGATTTAAACCAACAGTAAGGATGCTATTGGGGCCACTCACAAAATGTGATAATGGTTATTTATTGGGAAACAAGGAGATGTTTTATAATGCTGCAAAGCCGATTTGGACCGATTTAAACCAACAGTAGGGATGCTATTGGGGCCACTCACAGAGTGTGATAGTGTTATTTCATTAGGAAAACAAGGTAATTCATCTCAACGCTGGAAAGCCAACTTGAACCGATCTACACCAGAACGGACAGTGGTTTACTTGTTCCCAGATAGGGTGGCCCGACGAGCATGGCTAACGAATAATTTGGATCACAGTTAATTATGTACCTCACCACCGACAGCAACACGATCGTTCATCATTCCATCCTACACTCACTCATTGCTATCAATTTTCTATGAATCAGCAGTGCACGCTAATCCGAGTTCTCTCAATCTCTTTAATTTTATCAAAATTATTAATTGGCGTCGGATAACGAATAGCGTCATTGTAAATTTATGCTTCGGAAGTTTTAAAACCTAAGTAGATGGAAGCCGCTGTAGATGCGGAAACGTACCATAAGTAAAAAGGTGTGCCGTTTGATCTTTGGCAGGGGTTTGTAACATCTATGATCAAAATGGCTTTAATTAAAAGACTTTAATTAATTGTACATAGGTTTCCACTGCCACCTATTTTATTTATTACAGAAAATTCATCCCTGGTTATGTCGACTATTTGAAAAGGCACTTTCGAGAAAAACATAATTTGAATACAAGCCATAGGAAACAAATTCCGTTTATTTGCTCTGAATGTACAAGATTCGAACATCTGTATCAGTTTGCCATACTTATCAGGAGCTGCAGAATATCGAGTGCCGGTTCCGAAGAAAATAGTACTGAGACGAACCAAGGTCACTAAAATTACAAAATTTTCTGCATCTTCTGGGCTTTAATAGATTTTTATAGCATTTTTGTGGAGGCGAGTTAAAAAATAGTCATTTGCATAGTTTTAACTTTTTTTTAATTTTTATGAGCATGTTTAGCTCAAACTAAATAAATTTCAAGATAACTCAAAATAGAGCGGCAAGAGTCTTGTGGCAATGAAACTCAGTCTACCCGCTAAGAAAAAAGTACCCAACGGAGCAGTTAAGTGTGGGAAGCCAAAGTTGGGTATAAGCATGTTTACCTACCGTTGGGTACAAATAACTTACTTTTGGGTAAAATTCTACCTTAAAATAAGTTATTTGTACCCAACGGTAGGTAAACATTATTATACCCAACTTTAGCTTCCCACACTTAACTGCTCCGTTGGGTACTTTTTTCTTAACGGGTAGCGTACGTTCGGTTTAGACGATTTTAGCTAAAGCTACTCAAACCCGATTGAAACCGGATGAGCGTGTGTTCCATCAATTAAGAGTGAAGTGCTGCTAGAATTCCTTTTCACTTCCATTTTGAGTTCTGTTAGTGGCATTATAACTTACCGAGACGATGCTACTATGCACATCCATGGCATCTCCTTAAGGAAAAAGGACGTTGGACTTACCGAATCGATGATTGAAGTAAATAAACACCTACAGGTTATTTTGTCCCTACCATTCCTGACGCTAAAGTTGTCTGGAGCTGTTGGCAACCCGTCTGCCCTGCACCGGCTGGTCGTTCTGCTTACAACAGGTCGCAACAAAAAAAAACATCGCACCGAGGTTCGTCTTTCAAGCCTCCGCTTTGGAGAGAAAATAAACAGCTTCCAACACCAAAAATGCAAGCTCCGAAACTTCATTACCCCCGCAAAGGCCATCTAAAAGGCGAAACACTTCACGATATTTTGATTACAGCAGAGCTACAAATTCATTAAAAAACACTATTTCCACGCTCCGACAGAAAGTTTCGAGTCCGCACTTTACAGTGTTCCCAGTTCCACCCCGTAATTGAGACCAAATGAGCCTTCCATAAAAACTGTTATAAGCCAATTGTAAATCGTTAGCCTCTTATTGATGATTGGTTCCACCAACAATCAATAGAAAACTAGCGATTTAAGATTGGCTCACTGCCTAAGCACCGCATTGGTCCAAAGTACACCATAAAGCCTGGATGCCCGCATAAGCAATAACCAAAAGAAGTGCCTAACCACCAATTCGGGGTATCATCTCAACTGCAAGTGACCAGCTAGCGAAAACAGTTGGCAGTGTTGTTAGAAAAAACAGTCTAATGAGCCGTTCGTTTGGATAGTAATCAGTATTAGCTAAATAACTTTTTCCACAAGCGTTGAATCGCTTTGCGGTCTTCAAAGAAAAGTTTTCTTGGAAGATTTCCCAGAGATTGGTTAAATTGAATTATTTTTAGAGGAAAACGGGTCACTTCACCAGATTTTTCTTTGAAAATCGTATGGAAAATTAAAACCGCAAGCGCTAAAATATAGTTTCACCGATTGAGCTGAAATTTTGCACAGTCATTATATGACCCCAAAGGCTCCCAAAAATCAATGGGGAGCGGATTTTTCTTTTCTTTCATATGTCCGTGTCCCAGGCTTGGTCATACCAACAATCAATATGCAACTAGCGATTTGAAATTGGTTCACTGTTGTAGAACCCCTTGGTCCGAAGTGCACCTTGAAGCCAGCACCTAACTATACATATTTGCGCCTTTGTTTTGATTTGCTGTGTTATTTTGACAGAATATTTGAGAGTGTGTTCGTGTGAGTTCATTATTAGGGGCGTGTTATTAAGCTTGGGACCGAGCTTAGGACCGATGTGCTAGTACTGACTGAGCCAAGAAAAAAATCGTATTTGTTCGGGACCTACTGGTCTTAGAGTTAGTCTATGGTCATACCATCTATAATATCTTCCCTGTATGGTACATGTGTATTAGGGTGGTCAATAATAAAATGTATATATTTGTTGGCTCAGGCAGTACCAGCACATTGGTCCCAAGCTACATGAATCCCGCGTCTTAGAACTCCGAATGACTAACCCCTCATATATTCTATCAAAATAACACATCGAATCAAAACTAGAACAAAGATTCTAGTACCTCGAAGTGAAATAATAACAACAATCAATGTGCAACTAGCGATTTGAAATTGGTTCACTGTTGTAGAACCCCTTGTTCCGAAGTATACCTTGCAGTCTGCATCTTGCCATGCACTCTTGCGCTATTCAGTACCTTTTGGTACAAGTATCTTTTGTCGTTTTCGGTTTTAAACCTGGGTCAGGTCTGACTCTAACTCGCAATTACCGAACTAAAACGGATCCAGAGTCGAGTCAGTATGATGGTATTAGTGCAAAACATAAACAAAAACAAACATAAACATTTTATTTTGACAGTTATGTTTGTGAGTGTTGGTGAACCCAGGTTGGACCTCGAAAAAACTCATCGATGTTGGTTCGGATCCAGAGCGGATCCAAGTCCGACCCGATTGAATAAAAAAAAACGTTTTGACAGCTGTTAGGGCGGACCTAAGGCGAACCCAGTTCCGCACTGGCAATAACCGAAAACGACATTAGTTTTTGTTTTGATTCGCTATATGATTTTGACAGGATATTTGAGAGTGTATTGGTATGCGTTACAGTCTTAGGGGCGAATCATTAAGCTTGGGACCGAGCTAGGGACCGATGTGCAAGTACTTCCTGAGCCAAAAAAAAATTCGTTTTCTTCATGACTATCCACCCACTGATAATAAGCAGCGGGTGGATAGTCATGAAGAAAATGAATATATTTTTTGGCTCACGAAGAACTAGCACACCGGTCCCAAGCTTAATGATTCGCCCCTAACAACGTAGCTCACACCAACATACTATCAAATATTCTGTCAAAATAACGAAGCGAATCAAAACAAAAACAAACGAAAGGTACCGAAAAGCGCAAGAGTGTATGGCAAGGTGCAGATCGCAAGGTGCACTATAGACCTAGGGGTTCTACAACAGTGAACCAATTTCAAAACGCTACTTTCATATTGATTGTTGTAATAAGTGTACTTGGGACAAATGGGGATCTAAAGCAGTGAGCCAATTTAAAATTACTAGTTTCCTATTGGTTGTTGATACAGTACTCCATTCTTTGGTTTTGAGGTACTAGAATATTTGTTTTGATTCACTGTGTTATTCTGACAGAATATTTGGGGGATTTAGTCGACGGACGCTATTTTTTGAGGGCTGATTCATTTAGCATAAGACCAAGCTTAGGACCGATGAGCTGGTACTGCCTGGGACAAAAAATATATATATTTTCTTTTTGATCATCCAGCCTTTGGTTCCACGGAACTTATTTTGAATCGAATACGAACTTCTAAAGACTGAATTTTAAGTTGCTTGGGAAGGTAAATTTAGCCAGTTTCTGGGTGTCCAAAATCTATTTATTTTTCAATCTCAACTTTTTGAAACTACGCGTATCGTAATGAGCAAAAAACGCAACAAAGAAGAGAAAGAATACCAAAACAAACTACTGCCAAAGCAGTCCCAAGCTGACCACTAGGAGTGCTGCTATAAATTGAGAAGTACGTCCAGATACTGAGTGACTCAAGCTTTATATTTAAAAAGTACTATTTGCCATTCTAACTTGTCTGTAATGCCCTGTGCTTAAAACAAATGTTGAAATTGACCAAGTGGTGTCATTTCTCTTTAGACGGCAACAATGTAAACTAGCCAGAACCATTGGCGGAGCTAGACAATTAGTCTAGGGGGGGGCCTGCCCGGCGGATTTTTTTTCGTTTATAGGAATATTAAAAAGAGCGATGAGTTGGGGGCAGGTTATTTTTATTAATGAATCAAAACAGGTTTAATCGAATATTTAGGTCTATTCTGCGCCTCGGTGAGTCGAGATGCCTTAAGAGAATCCAGTGTGGTGAATATATACCGCGTATTATTCCTTGTGGATTAAATGGAGAATGGACTCACACGAGGTCACTGTAGTCACCTTACTTCTACTTCTACTTCGATTTTGAAAATAAGTGATATTTTCAAGCTTGAAGTTGCGCCTTGCAGAAAAGTCTGAAAATACCTGAGGTACGGTGTCCCCAATAACCCGTGGTCAGGGGTGCCAATATTTTTTTCAAAAATAACTATCAAAATGAACTAAAAAATAAATGGAAAAATCTGGAACCTGTTCCACGACTATGTTTTCTTGGAATAATCTCTGAAGCATTATGATGTACTACTGTGTTAAAAAAAATAAGGTGAGTTTTGTTATATTTCAAAAAATCTTTATTTAATCATCAAAATCTATTTCGTCCCCTTCAAAGTAGTCCCCCTCTGATGCAATGCACTTATGCCAGTGTTTTTTTTTTTTCAATCCGCGAAGCAGGCCATATAGTCGGCTTCCGGGATGCCCCTCAATGCGCGCAGCGATTCTCGTTGAATCTCTTCAATCGATACAAAACGGTGTCCTCGAAGTGGTCTTTTGAGTTTAGGGAATAGCCAGAAGTCACACGGAGCCAAATCAGGTGAATACGGTGGTTGTAGAGCGATATGAGTCGATTTTTTGGCAACTTTTGGCAAAAAAATTGAGCGATTTCGGCACCAAACGCGATTTGTCTCTTCTGAGGCCCAATTGATCCTTAAAAATCGATTGAATCGATCCAATTGAGATGCCAAGCATATCGGCAAGGTCTCTAATTGTTAATCGACGATTTTCAAACACTAACTCTTTGATTTTCTTCACGTGTTGCTCATCAGTTGACGTCGATGGCCGTCCTGGCCGTTGCAAGTCTTCAACGCGTTTTCGACCGTCTTTGAAGTCATTGTACCACTTATAAACATTTTTTTCGACATGGCTGACTCACCGAAGGCTTTCTGCACCATCCTCAACGTTTCAGCAGCATAAATATCGTTCCGCAAACAAAATTTAATGGCACTTCTTTGCTCAACAAATTCAGACATTGTAAAAATCGCCGAAAGCACTTTTGGTCGTTTAGAAAACACAAGCGTAAATAAACTAAAGATGGAGGGAATGTCATGAAATGCCAAATATATGTCACTAACAAGCCCACCAACGTAAAAAAAAAAATTTTGGACAATATCTCAAACGCGCAATTTTTAAATTAAAAAGTCACCTTATTTTTTTAACACAGTAGTACCATAGACTAACTCTAAGACCAGTAGGTCCCGAACAAATACGATTTTTTTCTTGGCTCAGTCAGTACTAGCACATCGGTCCCAAGCTTAATAATACGCCCCTAATAATGAACTCACACGAACACACTCTCAAATATTCTGTCAAAATAACACAGCATATCCAAACAAAGGCGCAAATGTGTATAGTTAGGTGCTGGCTTTAAGGTGTACTTCGGACCAAGGGGTTCTACAACAGTGAACCAATTTCAAATCGCTAGTTGCATATTGATTGTTGGTAGTACCTACCTATCTTTAAATTTTTCATTTTTCATTTTGTTCATTTGTCCAGATGGTCCAGATGGTATATCGAGCTAAATTTCTAAAGAGAGTTCAAAAAATTTGAAGAAGAATTCCGAGGATTATTCCATCAAAAACCCACTGAGAACTTCAAGGCAGTTCGAAAGAAACATCCATCGGTAATTTGAGGTTAAACTTTCGAATTTGATTGACATTGATAGTATTTCAGGGCATCGAAATTCGATGGAATTTTTCGAGATTTCTTGAAGGTATAGCAAAAGAATGTAAACAACTACAGTATCGGCGAAAATAACAAATACATCTACCGTTTTGAACTGTGTTGAATTTTAAAATTGTCAAGTACAGTCTTCAAAATGGCATCCGATTCGCCATGTTAGAAGGTTTGGCAAAAATGTAGTTTTTAAATAATTTAAAATTGAAAAGTTCTACAAGAATGAATTCTTCGGCAAAATTATTAATTCTTATGAAATAAACTATTTTGTAAAACGAAATTTATCAGAAGCAGATAATTTCCCATCAACATGAGAGGCTCTAGGAGTGGACAGTAATTTATTATTCCAGTCAAAAATAGAACCTTTTGATTGAAAATCAAATCCTTTAAAGAGATCTTAAGAATAAATGTAAAACAAGTGTTTTAAGAAATGCGAAGGGAATTTTGATAAAATTTCCAAGGAAATATTGAGAAGCGTTTTAAAAAAATAATCGGAACTCTGTCTCTACAAAGTGAATGCAGATGGGAACACACTGTTTTTACAAGCAGTATATTTCGGATATTTACCTTCGAATTTTATTCAAATGGTTTGATTTTTAAAAAATTACAAATATTTTTTTCGACGAGTATCATTGCGGATCACTATGAATTTTTTTTCTTGGGTGGAGCTGCATGACAGTTTGTTTGTCAAGGCTGGACCCTTTCTCAACATTTCCCATTTCTAGGACGAATTCCATGGTCACACTAGCATATACCGACCGCGTGAGCACCATTTGAAGTATTAGGTATTTTGTTTTCGTATTTTATAAAAGATGTAGAATTTCTCATGTCATAAGGAGTTTATCGAAAATAAGCTATCCACAAACTTTCTTTCAAATTATGTTGAAAACCGATATTTTATTCATACAAAAAAATGATCCTTTATTGTACGAGGTTAAACTTGAACATAATGAAGACCGGATGAAATTTAAGTTATTCCTTCACGAATTTTCGAACTTTGGATCGAATGCTCTTCATCAAGTTCCGGACAAGTGTTGCATCGCATTCTTTGGACGCTTGAGCCCAAATTTTTTTGAAGTCCTGCATGTTCCCAGCTGCCTTACCAGTCTTCTTGAAGACCCTCTTCACGGTTGCCCAGTAACGTTCGATGGGTCGAAGCTGAGGGCAATTTGGTGGATTGATATTTTTCTCAACGAAATCTATACCCTTTTCCGCAAGCCAATTGAGAGTGGTTTTGGCATAGTGAGCCGACGCTAAATCCGGCCAAAACAGTGGAGGTGTACTATGCTTCTTATATAAAGGCTACAATCTCTTCTGGAGACACTCAGATCGATAGATTTCCGCATTTATAGTTCCGGTAGTGTAAAAAATGGTTGACTTCAAACCACAGGAACATAATGCTTGCCATACCAGTACCTTTCGACCGAATTTCTCCACTTGTATCGACCTGTCCGCATCGCTCACATCCTTCCCAACGACGGCAGTAAAGTATTGTGGACCTGGAAGGGTTTTTGAGTCCTCCTTTACATAGGTCTCATCGTCCATCAAAACGCATGCATCCGGACGCTGCAAAAGACGCGAATACAATTTCCGGGCCCTTGTTGCTGCTCGCTTCTTCTGTTCTGCACTTTGGTTTCGAGATTTTCTGCTTCTTGTAGGTCTTCAGGTGGTTTCGCCTCTTGATACGCTGGATCATTCCGACACTCGTTCCTGCTGTTTTGGCCAAATCACGTATTGACATTGATTTGTTCTTCATGATTAGAGATATCTCTTTCTGCTCCAGTTTCGGGTTGGAAGAACCGGGTTTTCTGCCTCTTCCTGGTAGCTCATCCAAAGAATAGTGTTCCCCAAACTTATTAATGATGGTTTTAACACTCGCATGATGAATTCCAAACCGCTTCGCCAATTTTCGCATAGTAATACCCTTCTCACTTAGCCATGTGTCCAGAACCTTAATTTTCACTTCCTTTTCAATACGCGACATTTTGAAAACGCAGAATTTGAACCGCACAAACAAGTAAACAAAAGAAAGCTGACAGTCAAACGCACAGCATGCAGTGTTCAGAGCATAAAAAACCATCACAAATACATGCGTACAACGCAAATGTATGTGGATAGCTTATATTCGATACACTCATTAGTACCCATCCCTGCAATATTGCAACCCAACAACTTTGAATCAATTTCTAATTGAAGATGTCTAAGTAGACTATTATATAACTACTTCCAACACTTCCTGGAAGCGACGTATAGAAATCTGTCTATGTTGACAGTGCTGAAGTCTCCTCCAGAAAAGACTCTGAAAGTACTATATGCATTTCATAAATACTGTCTTGTGAATAGTTCAATAATTACAATTACTTCTTGGAGATGACATATGTACAGGCCCATTATGCAGTTTTTGTCGACAACTAGTGGTACTGAAGTCAACCCTAACAAATATTAAAATTTCAGAAATTTACCTGATTATATGTTTACCTTACTTCTAAAACTACATTTTCGAAAATATTATCGGTAATGAATAAACTTCTATCTCCAAATTTTGCCTATGAACGTTCGTTAGCTTCTGAACTTCTTATCAATCTGGGGAGTCTATACTTTACTAAATTTTTCGTCCAAGAGAAAATAATATCGAGAATTCTATTTTATGTATAAAAATCACTCACCTTCGGCAACTATATGAAGCTGTCAAAGAGATGGGTTATTTCAAAAATTACAATGTGAGTTAAAAGTACCCACCTTGAAACAGCTTCATGTTCTTCCAAAGGTGGGTGTTTTCACTCTTAAGGTCTGTATCCGCAATAATCCGGACACCTCAAAACATGAATAAAACATAAATTTCGCATTATATTTCCGTCGTAGCTGTTTATTTCAGATTCATGGGATGTGTTTTAACAATTCGTGAAGACAAAACATAGTTATTCGGTATTTGCATAAAATGTTCGAACTTTGAGCTTAACTCAGTCCATTGTGGTTTGTACAGACTCTTCAGAAATCGTAGAAGCCGTCTTTGTCCAAATTTGCTGGAAGTGTTTGATGTCTTTGATTTCTTGCTTCTTTCCAGAAAGCATCCGCTTCATCAGAGCCCAATATCTCTCGATTGGTCGTAGCTCTGGGCAATTTGGCGGGTTTGAAGTTTTTGGTACAATGTTCACTTGATTTGCTTGATACCACTCCATCACAGTTTTAGCACAGTGGCATGATGCCAAATCGGGCCAGAACAAAGGTTTTTCTTTGTGACTTTTGATGAAGGGTAGCAATCGGTTCTGCAGACACTCTTTCTGATAGATCTCCTTGTTGATTGTGCCTGTAGTGACGAAAGATTGACTTTTTTGCCACACGTGCAAATTGCTTGCCACACAAGGTATTTTTTGGAAAATTTCGATGCCTTCTTCGTTCTGAAATGCTCAGCTGTAGCATTTCTGGCCATAGCAGAATAAAAAACCAGCCCTGGAAGCTGCTTGAAATCCTCCAGGACATAAGTTTCATCGTCCATAACAACGCATGAAAACTTCGTCAAATATTCGCAGTACAAACGTCGAGCCCGTGATCTTGCTGCCAAGTTCTGTTTGTCGTTGCGATTTGGAACTGTTTTTACTTTATACGACTTAAGTCCCAAACGTTGTTTTGATTTTTGGACAAAACCAGGTGACATCCCTATTTTACGAGCCACCGTTCGAATGGAGGGATTTGGGTTTTTCGTTAATATCCTTTTCACCGTTCGGTCCATGACAGGATCAGCGTGTCCAATGTGTTGTCACTTCTCGGTTTCCTCTCCACCGTTCAACGTTCCGAAAATGATTTGAGCACATCGTGAACAGTGGATTTAGGCAAATCCAATGTTTTTGCTAGGTCCCGTATTGACAAGTCAGGATTTGCCGTTCGCCCGTACAAAATTCGCTTGCGCACTTGTTTTTCTTTCGTCGCCATCTTGAATACTAAACATGAAATGTAAACATCAATCATAGTCTTTTACATCATAGACTCTCAGCTATACCACAGTGAAATTTTTAATTCCTACGTGCGATGTTTCAAAAGTTACAATGATTTGAAGGTGTCCGGATTAATGTGGATACAGACCTTATTTGGTTGAAAATTTACTTCGTAAAAATTTGAAATCCTTCAAAGTTTGTCAGAAGAACAAGTATACAATTCTTATACCGTTGCACCTCGCTTTGGTGTTTAATTTTATTTTCAGCTCTGAATTGCAATCATGGATGTGCTAAGGGATAAACTGGAACCAGAATATTTCCGAAAGCTAGAAGGAAAGTGATTTTGAAAATGGTATAATCGACTTTGATTAGATGGGTACTTTTAACCCATCCAAAAATAATTCTGGCTTCGAGAAGCTGGGTGAGAAGTAAACATCAATTTTGACGTACAGACGTTGTTCCCACTTATGGGTAAAACAATTTGACCCGCCTTGTGGGTTAGTCCACTTATTTCCAAGGTGGGTGAGAAATCACCCTTTTCTGAGTACTTTGATTCCTCCGTGTGTATACGCAATTTACTCCTTCAGAAATAGTTACTCGTCCAAACTATTTCTGAGCAAAGTACAAAAACAACATACACTGAAAAAAAAATCCTTACAATTCCATAGAGATTATGAATAGTATTTCATTTCAAACTAGAAATATATATGGAAAAAATCCTGGGGGCCTACAGAATTCTGGAGGGGGCCTACCCCCCCCCCCAGGCACCCCCAGTAGTTACGCCAATGCCAAACACCTCCAGAGAGCAAACAGCAGCCACCATTTTCACACGGTTTTGGTGTTCAAAGAAAAAATCAATGCGTTCGAGTGACTGCTCCAGGAAGCGCAATTGCCACCCAGAAGTGATAAGTTGATGCTAATGTTTACTTAGATGTCACTTTTTAGCCCTTGAATGGCTATGACCTTGAATCCACCCTGTTTGAATGGAAATAGTTTGAATGTTTCCAGCACGAACAATCGATGTCGATGATGATGAGGTGTAAATCGCTCCCGAGATTAGATAGCGATTACTGTATTTGACTGACGCCTGGATTTGTCGCGTGGTCGTTCGGGCTTATCGAGTGCTCTGGATCGCTGATCAACAAAACAAAAAAGTGGGAATGAAACGTATAGAATGAGTAGCAGATTATTGAAAACGACTATGGAGACGCAGTACAGTGTCATGTGAGTCTACGGGTCTGTAGAAAAATCCCTCCGCATTATCTCTGTTATCATTGAAAAATTTACGACTACCTGTCCGGGATTTCAATGACCAATGTGTGCTACAGATGGACCGTTTTTGCAAAAGCAATTTGTTGAATACTCAAAGCTCAAACGAACATATTCTTGACCCAAATTGTTAGCTCTTCACCGCGGCTAAAAAGCGCATTCGCCAAAATAACCACCCAGACAATTTGTCGCTTGTTAGTTGTCACTACCAATTGAGTCGGTTCCGTCTGCCTCCATACGAATCCAGATTTGTTGCGATGCTCCAAAATTCACCTTGCAATATTAAATATAATTCCTGTCCCAATGGTTGCTCATTCTAAATAAAAAATTTCATCTCATTCCAGCTATGTTCGGCACTGCTGCAATCCGAGCAGATGAATGGCACTATCCAACGCCCGCACCCAATGGGGTAATTAACGGTAAGTTTTCGATGTTTATTTACCCACCGCACCGGAACAGGGACGAGCTTCTAAATACGAATCACAAGAACCAATCTAGTAGACGGTGAAGCCATGCAGGCCAATTGTGTCACACCGAAGTGGTAGGCAATGAGATAAATAGCGGATACGTTTCAAACGTTGATGATCTTGATTATCACAGAGGGCGGAGAATTGAATTTATTTGCATTTGCGTTTCTACCGTAGAATTTACTCTTTCTCCTGAGAACACACTGCAGATGATTTGTAGGTAGAGATTGCATGTTGTGTGAGAAACTAGATGAATCCTCTTCTTCGCACGAAAGTCGTAAATCATACAAAAGAATTCCCGGCGGTATCAAAGTGGCGTGTTGAACATCCCATTAATGATCCGAAGGAATTAATTTTCTGGACCTTTCGGGACGGGAGGTTATCGGAGTTTCGTCTGCAGGGCAGGAGCTTATAGATTATATAATTACCGAAACACAAACAATTTTAGCGCACTGCGTTTGCATTATCAGTAAAAGCATAGAACGGACATCGCTGGGAATGCAGTACCGATGATGTAGTAATTCATTCATTGCTTATGGTGGACTTATGGCGATGACGTGGAAATAGCGTAGGATTATCTGCGAAACCCTCCGGTGCGATATGGTGTCAGCCAAAATTTGCCGGGGCAATCGATACTGTTTAGGCACCCACTCGGCTCATTTCGCAGACGGTTGACGTTGGGGTGCTCCACATTGTGTGGTTTATAACCCAGACGCCGAAATTGGATGGTGCAATAAAACAATTTCGAGCCAATCTGGTTATCAGTGGCTATTTGTCTGGGCTGCCTGATGGTACATGAAGGTGCCGGAAGGTTGATGAAGTATATTTGGCAGATTGTAGAGTCAATTTAGGCTCTATTTTAAAACATTTGAACCAGCTGCTCGGAAAAGGCCAACGAATGTTTACAGATGATTACTTTCTGCAATAAATCAAAGCACAGGAGTCAGTTTACCTTATAAAAGTGATAATATTGACAGCCAAATGGCATTCACATACAGCGTCTTTCAAAATGCCTGGCTCATGAAGCACATGGTCCGCTTTCGAAAAATCATCTAGGAATGCTGAGAAAACATTGAAGGCAAAATAAATGACATTTGAGAATGTCATCTGCTGTCCACAGAGCTTACTTATTTCACGACAACTTATTCAAAACGACTTATCTGATTTTGTAAACAAAGAGGGGAAGAAAGATTCAAACGTTAAATTCTTGAAACCCTTAGCATTTTCACGCAAACTACCAACACATTTCCCTTAACACCAACACATTTCCCTGACATGATGGTGATGCTAGTTTCTATGGGGATGATAGAGTTTTGAGAAATTTACGTTTAAATCTGTGTTCCCCTCTTTGTTTACAAAATCAGATACGTCGTTTTGAATAAGTAATCGAGATTTACTTACTTATGCTGGTCCAACGTTTCCAATGTTTCGCAACGAAACTTGGTTGAGCGGTTCTTCGAGTGCCCCACACTCAAGATTTTACTAACGTTTGCATTAAAAAAAATGGACTTTTTTCGGATGGTGATAAAAAAAAGCTAAGACAGATAATTGCTTTTGATAAATTTCCCATGGAAGGTAATTATTTAAGCTTACTTGCAAAAACATTCTACGCCCTTGCGAGCGGCCTTCCGGCAGTTAACCGGAACATTCGCCATGGCGGACGAAAACATGCGTGTAGACATGTTTTTGAGTTCTTTCTTCGTTTTATTTATCAATTGATCCTCAGTTTTCGCGACAAAATTGTTGGAGTAGATCTTACGCTTCAGGTTGGCCAAAAATTCTCGATGGGACGCGTACCACATCAATATTCAACCGCTCGACCTCCTCCAACGATCGCTTCGAGTAGCGGGCCGACGCCAGATCCGGCCAGAACACCGCGTTTTCGCCCTTATGATATTTCTTGATGAACGACGCAACTTCTGGTAGGCATTTCGTACTATACATTTCCCCGTTCACGGCCAGTCCGGAGCGAAAGAAGAGCGGCTTTGACATCCCCTTCTCGCTGATTGTCAGCCACAGCAGCACCTTCTTGGGGAACTTGGTGTGTGAAATGAACTTCACCTCGGAGCTCACTTCCTTCGTGGGGCAAGTAAAATACGAAGTGCCCTGTCAGTCGTTGCCATCCAGGGTGAGATAGGTCTCGTCGTCCATCACCACCGCCACGTCGCGATTCGCCGGGAAAATCGAGTTGACCATCTTATTCAGCCACTGCCGCTGCGTCATTGCCTGCAGCTCCGAAACCAGTGGACGCAACTTCCGCTTCCTGACATGTATGTTCATGTTCGCCAGGTACTTATTCACTGTTTGTCCGGTTGAACCGACCTGTCGGACAAACGCACGCAGCGATGTAGCCACTTTTCCCTCGGTTTTCCTCTTCAGCATCCTTTGGAACTTCTTGTCGCTCAGGGTCGTCGGCCGTCCGGAACCGGGCTTTCTTTCGATGCTCTGATTGTTGTCTAATCGTGCCAAGATGTTGTAGATGCCGGAACGGGCGTATCCGGCGTCCACAAAGTGCCGCACGATGTCCGTTTTCGACGCGGCGGGTACCGTTCTTTGAAAGCGCGCACTTCTGAACGGAGTTGCTTCACTGTTTTTGCAATCACGGTTAGAGTTCGACTGATAGAGCTGTCAAACTTTGTCTGCTGACTCATGGGTTACTATGATTGATGCTGCATGGGTAGTTTTGTCAGTGCGGGTGAAGGTAAACCCATGAAAAATCGGCAATTTTTGTCCATTTTTTTAAATGCAAACGTTACACTTAGTCTACCCATCTACCTCGCTGATCATTAGTACCCCGCTGTATTTAAGCTCATTTCCTTTAAGAAAAAGCTCCTGTAGACTTACCGGAAGATTACATCGTCCCATAGTATCTGCCTGAAGAAAATGATATCGTAGTAGCAGTAGCTTTATTGAAGAAGTCATGAATGTATATTCCATAGCAATAGTGTACTTACCTTACCAATCAGACCAAGGCCGGTGGGGCCTGTGCTGTACACAGAAGTTGTCTCCATTGTAATCGGTCCATGGCTGTACCCTTCGCCAGCCTCGTTGTCTGCGGAGGGTCCGCAGGTCGTCTTCTACTTGATCGATCCACCTTGCTCGTTGCATGCCTCTTCTTCTTGTACCCGCCGGTTCGTTTTCGAGAACCATTTTCACAGGGCTGTCGTCCGACATTCTTACGACATGCCCAGCCCATCGTAGTCGACCGATTTTGGCGATGTGTACGATGGGAGGTTCTCCCAGCAACTGATGCAATTCGTGGTTCATTCGCCTCCTCCCTGTTCCGTCTTCCATCTGCACTACACGGTAGATCGTACGCAGCACCTTCCGTTCAAAGACACCAAGGGCGCGTTGGTCCTCCACTAGCAATGTCCGTGTTTCGTGGCCGTAAAGAACTACCGGTCTAATAAATGTCTTGTGGATGGTCAACTTTGAAGTTCGGCGAACTTTGTGCGCCAGCCATAATGCGCCTTTATGTCGTTATTGGCGGTCACCAATGAGCCCAGATAAACGAATTCGACTGCTACCTCGATTTCATCACCGTCGATCTGAACTCGTGGTAGGAGGCTAACATTGTCTTCTCGTGAGCCTCTTCCTTTCATGTATTTTGTTTTCAACGCATTAATCACAAGCCCAATCCTACCAGCTTCAGCCTTAAGTCTGATGTACGTTTCCGCCATCGTCTCAAAGTTACGTGCTACGATATCAACGTCGTCGGCGAAGCCAAATAGTTGAACAGACTTCCTGAAGATCGTGCCACTTGTGTCTTTTCCAGCTCTTCGAATCACACCCTCCAATGCAATGTTAAAAAACAAACACGACGATCCATTACCTTGCCGTAACCCTCTCCGAGATTCGAAGGGACTCGAGAGTGTCCCTGATACTCGGACGACACATATCACTCGATCCATCCAATTCTCCGGTAAACATTCCTCCTCCCAAATCTTGGTAATTACCCAGTGCAGCGCTATTTTAATAGCTCGCTTGGAAGTTGGTCAAAACCCTCAGCTTTTGTGTTTTTCAACTGACCAATTTCCTCCTCAACTTCCTGAAGGGTTGGGGTCGGGGTCCTGTCATCTTCTGCGCGTGTTCCTAGATTTATGACCGTGCCACTTTCGTTCGCTGTAACATTACCGTTCAGGTGCTCGTCGAAGTACTGCTTCCACCTTTCAATCACCTCACACTCTCCTGTGAGAATGTTACCATGCAGGTCTCTGCACATACCGCTTGTGGTACGTGGCCTTTGCGCGAGCTGTTCAACTTCTTGTAGAATTTGCGTGTGTCGTTAGCACGGTACAGTGATTCCATTTCTTCGTGCTCTCGATCTTCCTTCTGGCGAAGAATAGAATTTTGCCTGTTCCGTGCCTGTCTATACCGTTCCACACTCGCTCTCGTACGGTGTTGCAGCATTCTCGCCCGTACTGCATTCTTCTTCTCTACTAACTGCTTGCATTCGCCATTAAACCAGTCATTTTTTCGATTCGGTGCAGAAGTACCTGGTGTCACTATTGCAGTGCTACCAATGGCAATAGTGTATTAGTCTTAAATAAACCTTCGTTCAAGCACAGAGAACAGACATTGATGCCCATATACCTTTTCTTGAAAAACGTGTGTAAAAATGTAAGGGTGGGCAGCCGGTATAAGAAGCAAGTGCAGAGAAAAACAAACAAAACTTTTCAGGTTATATTCTGGGCTTTTTATTGATAAACATTGACATGACAGTTATCGCACAACTGCAGCGCCGCCTACCAGGAGTATAACGACATACATTTGAAATGTCGGTTTAAAGTTTTACACAAGTAGCAGACCGAAGATGAACGTCTGTTCTCTGTGGATCAAGCAACAATCTTCAACAGGTTATGGGCCTAGCTGCAAAACTGGAAAAGAGATATCAAATAAAAAGCTGTTTGAAATTTGAAGCGCTTGGAGAATTGACAGAAGCCGGAAAATTTTCTCACCGAAGCAAGATGGATGACCACCAGTGCGAAAAAGGCTGGAATCCACCGGATGATCCACCGTCTAGGACTAGGCCGAGTAATCCGAATTAACGGTTTCAGGAAAACTTCCGTCGACGGGGAAGTTCTCTGTCGGGGTAGACTAGGGCCACCGCCGGGGGCTAGTTCGAGTAGATCGCCAATTAGAATCTAGAAAAGGTCGTCAGCGCGCCTGTGTACCGTAAGTTTCCAGTTTCCACTGGAATCGCTGGACCGACCTCAGCACCTGCACGGTTAGCATCTGTACCGGAAGATCTTCCACTGGCGGGGAACTCTTCGTCGGAGTACGACAGATCCACCGCCGGGGGTTGCTCCGAGTAGTTCGTAGCAAAATACCGGCTTGTTTCATCGAGGCGCCAGTGAACCGGAAGCAATCCTCCACCCGAAATCTCTGGACCGACCACTACACTCTACCGGCCAAGATCGGAGTTAGAACAATGCGTAAAGTTATAGGTTTCGAGAGATAATCTTTCCTCGGGGAACTGTTCGCCTGAGTAGGCTAGTTCCACCGCCGGAGACTATGCCGAGTAGTATTGACCGTGACAAACCGCCGGATTTGGGTCGTTGGGGCGCCTGCGAGCCGGAAGACATTATCCAAGCACAGGAGCATGAACTAAACGAAAAAAAATCCGTTTCCGGATTCATGAACGGCTGTCATGAATTTGTGAACAAGCAAAATTACAAAGTGAACTGAATGGCGTAATCGGGAACTTAACGTTTTTAGATAAAAATCCTGAAAACGTGAACCAACGCAGGGTCCGTTTTCATTTTTGAGAACGTTTTTGTTTCTGTGCAGTATAAGTAGTGCGGGTCCCTTCGTGACACCAACCCCCCCCCCCTCCCCACTAGAATGTGTCAGTCCGAGAGATGTCAAAAGTTCTTAAAGGCACTAACAAACCTCTCCCTCTAAAGGTAATATCATTAGGAGGGAGGGGGGAGGGGGGTTTCTTCTATCCGGCTTGAAATCGAATACCGAACCAAGGTGATATGGTACAGAGTTGTTTTTTCCTTTTTTCTCTTTTATCACACCTACGAGGTCGAAGCAGCCCGGAGAATGAGAACCACAGAGCCTAAACCCCATTTGCACTTAAAAAGCTGGGGTACGTGAAATTTTCTAGCTTCTCCTAGAAGTGCGATAAATCACAAAAAGAAGAAGAAGAAAACACACACACACGCAACAGGTGATTGACAGGCACTGACCCGACATATTTCCTCGACATGGGTCAACTAGCATTACTAATTGATCTCTGCACAGGAAATGCCACGCGAAGTAATCACATCCTGTTCTCCGCAATTGCCATAGAAACTGAGGATTATCAATCGCTATACATATTCGCTGTAAAAATAGCGCATCACTGATAATGGGTCATCTGGCCTGAACCTGGATGCCACTCTTCCTGGTTAGATCAGTACATCGAACCCTCGGTATCTAGGTCTGCATATGAACTCGACTTTGTCAACAATTAGTAAGTGGGTACAAGTGTTTATCTGCCCCACCTGCATACCCTTGAGCCGTTGACGCTTGGGCTCAAATCAATCCATCTAATAGAGAGTAGTGCGGTAGTGCTCAGTAGCAGTCTACCTACTTAACTGACTAATGTTCCGTATGGGGCATCTGGAGGGTAATGAAACAATTAGTAGCGCGTAAATAAACCACTGATAATGAAACTCGACGGACGACTCGGGAGGTAGCAAAAGTTTACCGACTTCGTCATCAATCATAGCGTCAAGCATCCGACGGTTATCAGTGGTTGAACAGTAGTAGGCGTGCGGGGTGATCGCAGATGTCAACAATACATTCAAGTCTACTGGGATCAGATCACTGCTTGTAAACTTCAACCCATGCGAGATATTGCACAATCGTGAACGGTGATTGTTTGCAAACAGGAAAAATGCTCTGACAAATTGATCATCCGCTGTAAAGTGGTAACCTTTGGCAGTTATGATACGACGTGCGTTTGTCGCGTCTATCAAGTCTAAACTTGGCATCGCATTATGCGTGCGTGAAAGGAATTGCGACGACCGCAGAGCCGATTTAATTCAATTATTAAAGATGCCGCACTGGAACTATTATTAGCTTTGAAAGAGATAAATCTGTCCTTCACTTCTAGAGCAATAACATAATTGACAAACGTAAATCAAACCAAACGATAGGAAGCACCACTCACGCAAGTAACTATAGCGGGGTGAGCCACCTCCTGATAATGAAAAAGGTGAAAATATCTCCACTGAACGAATGCATTCTTTTTGCCAGTCTTCAAGCTTGCCGACATACATCGTTTGTGCAACCAAAATAAACGCGTTCAGCTTGTTTTCGCATACCAAGAAACGACAAAACGTCAATCACGCATTTATCCGCGATGAAATAGAAAACATGTGGGCATGCCTACTTTTCTTTTTTTTTTCCAACAATACGCAAATATACCGATGGTTTTCTCCCTACCACAGAAAAATTAGCAAATTCATATTATTTTAAGCGCTCATCCCAAAACATGTTTCTCATTGCCAGCATGCCATTATGGTTTTCTTCTAACATGCGCTTTCATTCTTTTCCATTTCTTTGTTTCCCCTGACAGATCCAGAGCATTGGGGTGGGCAATGTGATACCGGTCGGCGCCAATCACCGATCGACCTGACGTACCAAGCCGCCGTCAAGGGCGACTTTTCCCCATTCCTGTTCTCCAACTACATGAACCCGATTCGGAATGCCCAGCTGACCAATACCGGTCACTCCGGTAAGTTATCATAATTTCGCACTTGTCATACAACTCCCAGTAACCTGTAACTCTCTTCCCCTCAACAACAACAGTCCAAATCGACAACGCGGACCCCTCGGTAACGCTGTACGGCGGAGGCCTCCCGGGTAAATTCGTCCTGGACCAGATGCACTTCCACTGGGGATCGGAGCACACCATCAACAGTGTCCGCTACGGTCTTGAACTTCACCTGGTTCACCACGATTCCCGATATGGCAGCCTCACGGAAGCCGCCGCCGTTAAGAACGCAGTGGCCGTCATTGGAGTTCTGTTCCACGTATCCAACCAGGATAACACCCATCTGGACGTACTGCTGGAAACCTCGAACGACATCCGGGATGCCGCCGGAAAAAGCGCACCCCTTAAGGGCAAGCTTTCGCCCCATAATTTGCTACCGAAAAATCGCACATCATACTTCCGTTACGAGGGATCGCTCACCACGCCAACTTGCGCCGAGTCCGTCATCTGGACCGTATTCACCGAAAGCGTTCCCGTTTCGTTGGATCAGGTCGAGCTGTTCAAAACCATCCACGATCCGACCGGACACGAACTGGTCATCAACTACCGCTCACTGCAGCCGCTGAACGCCCGCGCATTGGTCTACACTACCGACATGGATTACTCCGGAAGTGGTTCTGCCCAGATGCTTCCGGTTACGCTAGGCACTCTGCTCGTTACAGCAATTGCCGCGTTGCTCGCTTTATAAGCGGTCATAACATCGATTGCCAAAGAAATTGTGAAGTGATTATGAATTAGAAGGTGCTTCATCGGTGGAATTTACCAATTTGTTGCCAATTTAGGAAACGGAGGTCCGAGAAAGGAGTTTGTGATAGTCTGTGTTCGGTAGCATAGCTACGAGGATGATGAGAAAAGCATTTCGCTTGAGTTTGTTAGTTGTAGACAGGATTTGATTTTGTGACATTAGCTCTAAGCATCTCAAATTATTGTCCCAAGTTAACTCTTAATAGTCCTTAAGAGTTGGAGATTTAATGAAGATTATAATATATTATTATAATTATTCATAAGAATTTTAACTAGCGTTAGCAGTTAAACGGTGTTGTAGAACAATAAAAATATATTTTAGTTGAATGTAGTGTTGCATTTTATTGACAACCCAAATCATTGAAAAAAAAATACTAGGGACTAATGGGCTAATGGGGTTGTACGCAAAGGTTTTCAAAGAACCTGTATTAGAAAAGAGGCAACATTGATCGATTGGAACCAGCGATTATCTGTCAAAGCCTTGCAAAAAGCCATTCCAATCGAGCTGGAGACCTGTCAAATGGATGAGATGTCGGCTCTTTCCTAATAGGTACATGTTGTTTAATTATTCTGTACTGGAAAATTTACTCTTTTCTTGAAATCGAAAAATAAATTGTAAATTTTCTATTTGACATGCTAGTCTTGCCGTAAGCTTACTTTATATTTGCGCTTCAGAACAATAAAGACCGTTTAGATTTCCGAGTCGTGTTAGATATTGTACACAACAGTTAGGGTGTGCGACGAAGGAAACCCTGAAACTATTTTAGCCATCGCTGGCTGCCAATTGACAAGAATTCGGAACGGTATGCTAGATAAATTCCAATCAAAATAACTCTTTAGCTGCGAACATCGAATTGGTCGTCCAAAAAAGGACGGATTTTCAATGCTCCATGTTTGATCGGTCTTATTGGAACTGTCGTATGGCCTTCACATCTTTGCTCATATTGTGCGACAATGCATTAGCCTGCAATAAAAGCGTCATCTGCTAATGATTGATAACTGGAATGATCGCAGCAAGCCGTGCTTGGAAACTGACGTGTTTTGTTTCTGTTGCGTCCTTTTCGCAAAAAATAAAATCAAAAATATATTCGTAATTCAACCTAAACGAACAGTGAAATCATTAAATCTCCACGTGTTGTGTGTAAGATGTACACAGCTACTCATTTTTTAGTCAAACAACATTCAGCCCAGCCAAAAAGGCACTTACCCAGAAATGGGTAAACAGGCTTTTACTCAAATTTGTGTAAACGTGCCTGTGGATGAACCGGCAAACCGAGTAAAATATACTCAGATAGTGACATTTGTTAAATGGGTAAACTTTACTCATTTTGAATGAAAGAAATACGGTAGTGTGCGTATAAGGAGTGTATCGAATATAAGCTATCCACATACATTTGCGTTGTACGCATGTATTTGTGATGGTTTTTTATGCTCTGAACACTGCATGCTGTGCGTTTGACTGTCAGCTTTCTTTTGTTTACTTGTTTGTGCGGTTCAAATTCTGCGTTTTCAAAATGTCGCGTATTGAAAAGGAAGTGAAAATTAAGGTTCTGGACACATGGCTAAGTGAGAAAGGTATTACTATGCGAAAATTGGCGAAGCGGTTTGGAATTCATCATGCGAGTTTAATAAGTTTGGGGAACACTATTCTTTGGATGAGCTACCAGGAAGAGGCAGAAAACCCGGTTCTTCCAACCCGAAACTGGAGCAGAAAGTGGTATCTCTAATCATGAAGAACAAATCAATGTCAATACGTGATTTGGCCAAAAAAGCAGGAACGAGTGTCGGAATGATCCAGCGTATCAAGAGGCGAAACCACCTGAAGGCCTACAAGAAGCAGAAAATCTCGAAACAAAGTGCAGAACAGAAAAAGCGAGCAGCAACAAGGGCCCGGAAATTGTATTCGCGTCTTTTGCAGCGTCCGGATGCATGCGTTTTGATGGACGATGAGACCTATGTAAAGGAGGGCTCAAAAACCCTTCCAGGTCCACAATACTTTACTGCCGTCGTTGGGGAGGATGTGAGCGATGCGGACAGGTCGATTCAAGTGGAGAAATTCGGTCGAAAGGTACTGGTATGGCAAGCAATATGTCCCTGTGGTTTGAAGTCAACCATTTTTTACACTACCGGAACTATAAATGCGGAAATCTTTCGATCTGAGTGTCTCCAGAAGAGATTGTTGCCTTTATATAAGAAGCATAGTATACCTCCACTGTTTTGGCCGGATTTAGCGTCGGCTCACTATGCCAAAACCACTCTCAATTGGCTTGCGGAAAAGGGTATAGATTTCGTTGAGAAAAATATCAATCCACCAAATTGCCCTCAGCTTCGACCCATCGAACGTTACTGGGCAATCGTGAAGAGGGTCTTCAAGAAGACTGGTAAGGCAGCTGGGAACATGCAGGAGTTCATGTTCATGTTGGGCTCAAGCGTCCAAAAAATGCGATGCAACACTTGTCCGGAACTTGATGGAGAGCATTCGATCCAAAGTTCGAAAATTCGTGAAGGAATAACTTAAATTTCATCCGGTCTTCATTATGTTCAAGTTTAACCTCGTACAATAAAGGATCAATTTTTTGTATGAATAACATATCGGTTTTCAACATAATTTGAAAGAAAGTCTGTGGATAGCTTATTTTCGATACACTCCGTACGATATGAATAACTTGTTCCGGAAGTGCGGTTACATGAAAGGTGGTAAGTTTGATCCTACTGTTAACGATCCATCTGATCCTTCAAGGCTTGAATTTGAGGAAAATAGTTCCAAGAGGGTTTCAATTTAAACTATTTCATAAAACACTACAGATTTGATAGAATAAAAATCATTTATTTTCGGATAATGCCACACAAGTTGTTTTCATTTCACATCCTCCGCCGTAAAAGTAGAATCTTACATCATGTGATCAACATCTTCGGCATCTTCTACTTTGGATGAAATCGATGTGGAAAACTCACTTTCCTTAACGTTTAAAGCTGACTCAGCAGAGCTTATGAATGATTCCCCCAGTTGGCTCCTCAGCATCAAGTTTTCTAGAAGTCTTTCCAAAGCTGATATTCTCAATGTTTGTTCTTGATGGATATCTTTGATCGCTGTGAATGCGTCCATAATTTTCTTAACATCAGCATGATAGCCATCGTTCACGTTGTGGGCAACACGATATTTGCGACGATCCTCCGAATGTGTTCGCCTTCATTTATTGAAAACAAATCCAAGCAGCTAGCGGGAGGAGTCGAATCATTCTTTAATGACTCGTGCTGATGAGCCGGTGCAGTTGAAATCGTATTTTCCTAAATGCTCCACGCAATCTCATGCCCATTCCAGATATGGCCATGCTTAAGACGCAACTCGTTCGCCAGCTCCTGAGCGTATTCCGTTGTAGCAGCTCCTCCTCGGTTTTTTTGGGATTGGGTCGATCTTTTTTTTCTCCTTTTTTTTCCCAACGGCCTTGGGGTTAACCGGCGGGGGGTTTTGGGGAGTAACCACTCAACGGGAGACTTGGGTCGGCTATTTTGGAGGATATTTGATGTTTTTTTTTCCATCTATATTGTTCGGTGTTTTTGTTTGTTGTAAAATAGAGCAAAATAAAATAGATGGGCCTGGTAATTCGCCTCGTTTGTGTTTTGTTTGTGTGTATATTTTTTATATAAAAAAAAAATAAGGGGGGGGGGGGGGGTGTTGTCTTTTCAATGCGGGGAAAAATTTTTTGGCTGGGAAACCAGGGGCCTCATTGCGCATTTCAAATCGAGCTTCTCGAAACGATTGTTTTAAAAGTCGACTCGAAAATGTTTCGGCATTATGTATGCATTTCGACCGGTCGATAAATTATCTTTCTTTGTAGTAGTAGATTTCGACTAACCGTTGTAGATTTCCGAGCACCTGCTGTCAAACAAGACATAAACAAATTAATTTAGCGCCGGCAATCCAAATCGTTTTTTTTTATCAGTGAAAAATAAAGTTATTCTTTTAAGTAAGTATCAAATGAATGTGTTTTGCTTTATACGGGAAATAATGGTGTGATTCTTTTAACGCACAGCAGATTATGCTTTTCGATACAGATAGTGACGATGATGAGGAGGAGGAAGCAAGCAACCTTAGAATTTCAAGGCGCCAGCTTCGAGATCATAATAACCCATTAAGCTTGAATGAATTGGAGTAAGTAAACATTTAGTAAACATAAATTTTTTTATTGTTGTTGCAGTAACATACTCTTGAGGATGTATTCGAATAGTTTATGGTATCTTTGAATCGGCATATTGAAGTGAAAAACCAATCGGCAATTTGGAAGACGAAAAGTTTAATAGGATTTTCATTCGATTTCTGTTCACCTGGTAACGAATACACCGAGTATAGAACGCACAAAGGTTTGTTGTCCCGATAGTTATTGAGCAGATAGTTTGCTGTTATGCTGTTACCAGTTATACATTTTCTTAGATAAGCTCAATAAGACGACAAATGTTTTGGACCACGAAAAGTTAAAACACTTATAGCGAATTCGTTTTTGATCCACTTGCAAACTGGATCGGGTATCAAAATTGGGTCGGCTTGTGAAAAATGTCAGTGTGTTTGGTTTTATCTGTAACTCGTATCGGATTGGGGTTTGCACTGACAATAAGTTCGGGTATCGCTAGGTTCAATAACGAATTCGATATTACTTCTTGAAGACGAGAACATCCGACGGATATGGATGGAATGTCGGGCTATAAGAACCGTATTGGGTCTATTTGTGGATGCAACCTTGTCTCATCATTGAAGTTTCTTGTTAAACAAATCATGCTTATGTGTGTTATTATTATTTTTCCAGACATTTTATTTAAAGCTATGTTCGCTTTACTAAAATCTTCAGAACCTTTTAAAACTAAACTTCTTTAAAACACTTCAACAGTTTGACATATCCACATTGAAAACACTATAACTCTTACTGTATAGATTTTGTTGCTTCACACTTGGCAGTATGGACCAACTAAGGTCCCGCCACCAATAGGAGAAGAAGAAGAAGATTTTGTTGTTTAAGTTTGGTTTGGTTATGCCAGATCAAAAAGGTACAACTAAATTTCCATACATTTACATTGAAAATAATATCAATGTCAAATTGTTACTGTGTAATAAATACATTAGTCCATGGTTGGGAACATAGAAAATCATGATCATTTCATAATCATAATCATTTAAATTTTAAAAATTTGACTAATTATGTGTGCACATTTTAAGTTTATGCATCACAATTACATATTATTATGTTCCATTGCGCTGAACTGGCCGGCTTGTCGTGCCGCAAGGGCTCAGTAGGGATTCTTGGTCAAGACCCGAAGCTAAGAGTCAGTTCCATTGTGGAAATATCACATCAAGTAGTTTTTCCACCTGCTACAGAGCATTGTGTGCCTGGAGCTCACATTGAGAATTTTACTATTGACATTAGGTTCGTAGTTGCAGCGCGCTTAGGGATCATCCTTGCCTTAGAACATGGAAAGACATTACGGGAAATAGAGGCAAAATACATTTTTTATCTTTTTTTGTTGTTATGATATGATAGTATATTATTGCATATAAATTGGTTTCAGGTTATCGAAATTTGGGATGTACCGTGAAGGTACCATATTCTGCGCACGGTGTGCTGCTCCATAAAACTACACAACGCCTCTACTTGCTGTGGATTGATGCCTAATGAGTTTTTGGAGTTCACAGAGGTCCTACGAATAAAAAACACATGTTTTTGTAATTACGACCAAGAAATATGTTACAAAAAATAAAATACTTACATGACAATAGTTAATTACCGCCAATTTATAAAAAACAATATAACACTAATAATAAAACTTAAATCACTCGATTCAAAGACGTCACGATACGAATGGCGGTCGATAGGATAATAGTATTCATCTGTTTTGTTTCGTTTCGACCGCCTATTTTGTTTCGAGTGTATGGTTACATAATGTCAATAAAGCTAGAAAATCTAGTACCTCGTCGAATTTAAATCGTTCTCGAGCTCGATTCGAAATCCATAATGCCAAACAAGCTCGAGTCGACAGAACTTTATTCGTTTCGACTTGCTCCAGGGGCCGTCATTGCGCATTTCGAATCGAGCTTCTCGAAACGATTGTTTTGAAAGTCGAATCGAAAATGTTTCGGCATTATGTATGCATTTCGACCGGTCGATAAATTATCTTTCTTTGTAGTAGTAGATTTCGACTAACCGTAGTAGATTTTCGAGCACCTGCTGTCAAACAAGACATAAACAAATTAATTTAGCGCCGGCAATCCAAATCGTTTTTTTTTTTATCAGTGAAAAATAAAGTTATTCTTTTAAGTAAGTATCAAATGAATGTGTTTTGCTTTATACGAGAAATAATGGTGTGATTCTTTTAGCGCACAGCAGATGATGCTTTTCGATACAGATAGTGATGATGATGAGGAGGAGGAAGCAAGCAACCTAAGAATTTCAAGGCGCCAGCTTCGTGATCATAATAACCCATTAAGCTTGAATGAATTGGAGTAAGTAAACATTTAGTAAACATTTATTTTTTTATTGTTGTTGCAGTCACATACTCTTGGAGGATGTATTCGAATAGTTTATGGTATCTTTGAGTCGGCATATTGAAGTGAAAAACCAATCGGCAATTTGGAAGACGAAAAGTTTAATTGGATTTTCATTCGATTTCTGTATTTCTGTTCACCTGGTGACGAATACACCGAGTATAGAACGCACAAAGGTTTGTTGTCCCGATAGTTATTGAGCAGATAGTTTGCTGTTATGCTGTTACCAGTTATACATTTTCTTAGATAAGCTCAATAAGACGACAAATGTTTTGAACGACGAAAAGTTAAAACACTTATAGCGAATTCGTTTTTGATCCACTTGCAAACTGGATCGGGTATCAAAATTGGGTCGGCTTGTGAAAAATGTCAGTGTGTTTGGTTTTATCTGTAACTCGTATCGGATTGGGGTTTGCACTGACAATAAGTTCGGGTATCGCTAGGTTCAATAACGAATTCGATATTACTTGTTGAAGACGAGAACATCCGACGGATATGGATGGAATGTCGGGCTATAAGAATCGTATTGGGTCTATTTGTGGATGGAACCTTGTCTCATCATTGAAGTTTCTTGTTAAACAAATCATCCTTATGTGTGTTATTATTATTTTTCCAGACATTTTATTTAAAGCTATGTTCGCTTGACTAAAATCTTCAAAACATTTTAAAACTAAACTTCTTTAAAACACTTCAACAGTTTGACATATCCACATTGAAAACACTATAACTCTTACTGTATAGATTTTGTTGCTTCACACTTGGCAGTATGGACCAATCAAGGTCCCGCCACCAATAGGAGAAGAAGAAGAAGAAGATTTTGTTGCTTAATTTTGGTTTGGTTATGCCAGATCAAAAATGTACAACTAAATTTCCATACATTTACATTGAAAATAATATCAATGTCAAATTGTTACTGTGTAATAAATACATTAGACCATGGTTGGGAACATAGAAAATCATAATCATTTCATAATCATAATCATTTAAATGTAAAAAATTTGACTAATTATGTATGCACATTTTAAGTTTATGCATCACAATTACATATTATTATGTTCCCTTGCGCTGAACTGGCCGGCTTGTCGTGCTGTAAGGGCTCAGTAGGGATTCTTGGTCAAAACCCGAAGCTAAGAGTCAGTTCCATTGTGGAAATATCACATGAAGTAGTTTTTCCACCTGCTACAGAGCATTGTGTGCCTGGAGCTCACATTGAGAATTTTACAATTGACATTAGATTCGTAGTTGCAGCGCGCTTAGGGATCATCCTTGCCTTAGAACATGGAAAGACATTACGGGAAATAGAGGCAAAATACATTTTTTATCTTTTTTTGTTGTTATGATATGATAGTATATTATTGCATATAAATTGGTTTCAGGTTATCGAAATTTGGGATGTACCGTGAAGGTACCATATTCTGCGCACGGTGTGCTGCTCCATAAAACTACACAACGCCTCTTCTTGCTGTGGATTGATGCCTAATGAGTTTTTGGAATTCACAGAGGTCCTACGAATAAAAAACACATGTTTTTGTAATTACGACCAAGAAATATGTTACAAAAAATAAAATACTTACATGACAATAGTTAATTACCGCCAATTTATTAAAAACAATATAACACTAATTATTAAACTTAAATCACTCGATTCAAACACGTCACGATACGAATGGCGGTCGATAGGATAATAGTATTCGTCTGTTTTGTTTCGTTTCGACCGCCTATTTTGTTTCGAGTGTATGGTTACATAATGTCAATAAAACTCGAAAATCTAGTACCTCGTCGAATTTACATCGTTCTCGAGCTCGATTCGAAATCCATAATGCCAAACAAGCTCGAGTCGACAGAACTTTATTCGTTTCGACTTGCGAAATGTGGCTCCAGGTTTTGTAGTTTTTACTAATTTAGCCTGTGTTGCATTATTTCTGCTGTATTGTAAACGTTAATTTTGAGCAAACACATTGCCTATTTTTTTTTTTTTAATCATTACATGTGATTTTAACCTAGTATTTCAATCGTAGAAAAAAAAACACCAACCATCCCATTCCTGGTGAATGCTGGATGACTCCAGTTACGTAATGAGCCATTCATTAGCCACAGTTAAATACGGGTTTGAACAATCACACCAACTCGGATGTAATTCCCGTGCCGCGCACGTAAGCAATTCCCTCGTTCCGTGCTTTTTTGCGGCTCTTTTCATTCGTCAACCAAATAGACACAACCCCGGCCGGATTCAGCCGAGTGCCATAGGCATTTCGGGCGAAATAAATTGCACAGTAGATTGGTACCCAACGCGCGCCACCACGCCTGCAAACTCTTCTCAAATGCAATCCGATTGCAGCAAACATACATAAAGCTAGCTCATTTCACTGCATTACGGTTCCTTTTTGTTCCCAGTCCGGAGCACAACCGGGAAGCCTGGGAGAGGCGGCGTACGTGCGCATTATATGCGTTATTATGCTTCATTAAGATTTGCATTTGTTTAAATGAATGAATTGACGGTCGTGCTCTCTTTCAGCCCGAGGCAACCTCAGTGAATGGCCTATCCGGATTAATTCCAGTTGGACGTCCCACCCTGTCAGAACAACCGCAACTCGTACTCCCAGCCCGACACTGTTTGCACCGTATTTTTGTCACTTTGTTGCTCGCACGCTTTTCCGACGAAGTGAGCGTTTGTGTTGACAATAGAGACGTAATGTGATCTGGACTGGCTGGAGAGTTGATTTATTGCGCACATAGGTGCTCGTGCGGATCTTGGTAAGGTTTTCCATTGTTGGGTGAGGAACCGAAAGTGTTGTGCAACTGAAATACATCACCGGAATAGACTGAGCGATTACCGTAACCGATGGGTTCGTGTTCTGTTAGATGAAATCTCGACAGAAGAATGGGAAATGGTTGTTAATAAAACCAGATGAAAACGTTAAATTTTTGCTTTTCAGCTTCCATTTGCAAAATGATTTGAAAATTAAACAATCCAAACTAACAAAATAAGGATTCAGGCAAAAAGAGCATGTGTGTGCGTGTGTTTTTTTTTCGAAAACTGCTTAGTTACAAAGGACCATTAACAATAAGGAATATAAGTGTTTTGTAAACCATACTTTAGATTTAGACTGTCATTCCCATTAATCTCGAAACAACCACGAGCAATCGGTTACAGAGTTTTGAGAAATTTGATGTACACTACCAGTCAAAGAAAAGTATTGCTGCACACACTTGAATATTTCATCAGCCAAAAAGTATCGACTCACCTAAAACGAGAGAAAATTCATACTATTATATATCTAACTTCTAATGACCTAGAAAGCTCAAACCTGTAGGTGGAGAGTGTGGTTCGGAATTCTGGCGCTAGTGGGCTTGTAAAAGTGAGTATTTTTGAAATTTTTTAAATAATCATTCTGACAACCTAGAAACTTCGAATCATTAAAAATATTTTTTTATAAAGTCAAGACTTTTGGAAGGTGGAGAGTGTTGCTCAGAATTTTGTCACTACGTGGCGCTACACATATAAAAAAAAACTTTGAATGTTCTGCGTTATCGAATGCACATAAAGAGAATGCTATATTTAGCAGAAATGTTTAATGTTTTGTTTATGTCTTCGATTAAAAATAAAACGCACAGATACTGACTTAAAAACTATCCCTTTAATAGTTAATAATCTTTAATTTAAAAGTATTCTTGCTAACAATAAAATCATACTGGTGGTAAACATCATTGAACAATGCACAACAAACATCGAAAGGGTTATTCTGCCCGTACTGTGTACGATGAGCAGAGCGTCGAAGAAATTGCGTTGTCCGAATAGATCTTGAAGGAGCGTTGAAATTGAGCTTTGCCAAGAGTTCGGAGCAGTCAATGTTATTTTCAAGCAGGTCAAACACGAAAAGTTGTTGTAGATTTATCCGCCTACTTCGTAGAGTTGGTAGATTGATGAGTGCGCAGCGATGTTCATAAGGCAGCAGTAGGACTCGATTTTGCCAAGGAAGCCTTCGGAGTGCATATCTAATGAAGCTTTTTTGTACTCGTTCTATGCAATCAATCTGAACGGCATGATACGGGGCCCAAACTGTAACCCCATATTCTAGTAAGCTACGAACAAGCTACACGTCGGTGAATTTGCTGGTGCTACGTTTGATAAGTCCTAGTACTGCGAAGGCTTTTGCTATAGATGATGAGATGTGTTCAGGAAAACACAACTTGGAATCAAGCGTAATTCCTAAGTCCTTGATTAACGTGACTCGTTCTACCGTGGCAGTGTGCATTGAGTATTCGAAGAGTGTTGGAGTGCGTATCCGAGTGAACGAGATTACATTGCATTTCTTAACGTTCACCTCCATTCTATTTCTAGCGCACGAATCCAGGACATTGTCAACGTCCACCTGCAATGCACAGCAATCCACCAGGGATGTTATGCCCCGAAAAATTTTTAGGTCATCTGCGTACATTATTTTGAAGGACTTCAATTCATTGCAGAGATCATTCACAAACAGCACGAAGAGAAGTGGCCCGAGATGGCTACCCTGAGGAACGCCTGATGTGATAACAAATGGAACCGAAAGTGTCGCACCTAGTCGCACAGATGCACTACGGTTCGTCAGGTACGAGAAGATCCAATTAGTCAACCAAACTGGAAAACCAATTCGTCTAAGTTTTTCCACTACCAGATTATGCGGGACTCTGTCAAATGCTTTCGAAAATTCTATGTACACCGCATCGATCTGCTGACGTTTTTCAAATATGTCGATCAGCTTTGAAACAAGGCTCGTTAAATTCGTAGTGGTTGATCGCTTTCTGACAAATCCTTGCTGATCAACAGTGATAATATGCTGGATTGCAGGGTAAAGAACATCTAACAGCATGCTTTCAAAAACCTTCGGAAGGCAGCTCAGAATGGAAATTCCTCTGTAATTTTTGACATCGTGCACGTTGCCCGATTTGTGGATTAGCGTTATCAGAGCCTATTTCCATTTCACAGGAAACACACTTTCAGCAGTGGAACGATTGAAGAGCAGAGAAGCTGGTTGAGCCAATGAAGCAGAGCACTTCTTAATGAAAATCGGCTGGAGTCCGTCTAATCCTGGTCCCTTAGAACTGTCGATACCACGCTGTTTTGTGTACACATCATGTTGCGTGAATGAAGTCGTAGGCAGATTTAGGTCGAACGAATGCAAACTACTCAAGTACGATTCTGACAATGATGCTGGTCTATTGCTACGCACACTTTGGAATAATGAAGAGAAAAGATTTGCAGAGTCAATCGGTGTCGTTGAGATGTTATCTTCGTAGCTAACAAGCGGGGGAATTCCTCGAGATGACGTTTGATTACGTAGATAAGTCCAGAACTGCTTTGGGTCGTCCTTCATGTTGCTCTCAAGCCGGTGAATGTATGATTGAAAACATGACGTGTTCAGAGCGTGGAATTGGGATTCCAAACCACGCACTAAAGCTTTATGCTCTTCAATTTTAATCCGAAAATACCGTCTACGAGCTTTTCGTAGCCTATTACGAAGATTTCGCAGTTCCCCGTTCCACCATGGCTGTTTGTTGTCGGGCCGACGTGTACGCTTCCTCAATGGTACGCATTGTTCAAAAATTGCTTCCAGTTCAAGATAAAATCGGTTCACAGCATCGTCTAAGGAGCCTAATGTTAAAATACTGTGCCAATCGATTTGTGAGATTTCAGCGTCAAGTTCATCATAATCGCATTGGTTAAAGTCGTAGAAGATCTCAACGGTGTTATTGCCCGATGAGATGTGTAAAGCATCAATTGACAAAATAAATGGCTTATGATGGCGGTTCACTTTCATTAAAAGCAAGGGCGGTTCTAGTATTTCACAAACACTGGAGTTACTCACAAACGCTAGATCAAGCAACCTCTCATTCTCGTTCAGCAAGTGATTAATTTGCGCCAATCCGGAAGCAATAATGTTTTCAACTAGCGATAACTCTTGTTCCAACGAAGCATTGGTTAGTATAAAGCATCCCACGTCGCCATCGAAACTCCAGCGAATGTGTGGTAAGTTGTAGTCGCCAACAACTACAACACTATCCCTGGTAGTTGCCTGTGTGTACAACTCATTACCACACGCTGCATGCTGTTCATACAGAGCAGGTTCACTGTTAGGAGGCAGATAGATGGCACACACAAAAAGCGAAGCTACGCCGTCGGTAACACGAACCATTAACTGCTCAAGTCGACGGGCTTCACTAACATCCACAATATTGCTCTGAAGGGCCTTTTTGATACCTATTAAAACACCCCCACCGCGGTGGAGGTGACTAGAGGACGGATTGCGATCACAACGATGGATCACGTATTCGTCGGTTGGCTCAGCATTTAGCACATTGACGTTTAGCCATGTTTCAGTGAAAACCACAATGTAATCACAAGCAGAAAGAGCCGCAAAAAGTTCGTTCGTTTTGGTATGCAGACCTCTTACGTTCTGGTAATAAACCGTAAGCGAGGATTTAGGTTGATGGCACTTTCCATCTATGGCACAATTAATGGGATATTTCATGTAAATTTAAGCAGATAATGCCTGAATCAAGCCTGTTGTGTAAAAGATTGCAAACATTGTTGTATGGCGCATGAAAGATTGCAAACAATTTAATTGTTTGAGCCTCCTTTGGCTTGGAATTAAACGAGGGGAAATTTTATGCGCTTGTTAATTTTTTTTTTTCGCTCGGGTCGCTTGCCGTGGAGTAATGGCGCGTAGGGTTTATGAATCTTGTAAAGTGGAGAGTATAGTTCGAAATTCAGTCAACATTTGGCACTAGTGGGCTTGAAAAAGAGATTTCTTTTGATCGAGTTTATATAATGATCCTGATCACCTAGAAAGTTCAAATATTAAGCAAAGTTGTTCAGAAAATCAAGGAATTTCGGGAAGTGGAGAGAGTGGTTCAGAATTCCGTCACTCCGTGACGCTAGTGGGCGTGGAAAAGAGACATTTTGGTAGCGAGCTCATACAGTGATCTTGACTACCTAGAAATTTTGAACAAAGTTGTTCAGAAGGTCAAGGACTAGTGAATTCAGTCACTTAGTGACACTAGTGAATTTCCGTCTCGAATAACGGATGCGACAAATGACGCATAAAACGTCTACAGTAGACGTACAGTTTAAAGAGACGTTAATAAAATGAATCACTCGTAAATATATAAAGGAGACCGTTGTTGAATCAGTTTATATCGTGATCTCGATCAACTTGAAACTACAAACTTTCAGCGAAATTGTTCAGAAGGTCAAGAATTTTCGAAAAGTGTATTTAAAGGGTCAGAATTTTGTCACTATGCGTCATAAAAAATGTAAAACATGTTGTGATATTGTGATCACGACCAACTAGAAAGTTCAAACGTTTAGTACAATTTTTAAAAGTTCCATGTCAGCCGAAAGGAGTTTGATTCGGAAGTGTTTTCACTAAGTATCGCAAGTGGGTGTGTAAAATTGACTACTTTTTACTGATTTTATACAGGTATCGCTACAGGAAAAAAAGTATACGAGAAAGACATTCATTAACTTTAGAAATAAATGAAAACTCATTTAAAATGCTTTCTTCCTTTCATTCATTTTCAACTCATAAGTGGAGAATTTTGTAATATGTATACAATTATCAGCATCAAGTATAATAAAAAAAATTTGGATGCTCTAGTTCGTTGGCATTCAAATTTTATATTCCTCAAAATACCTGCCGTTGACTTTTATGACAGCTCTACAAATTTTTGGCATCCGTTCGATCAGCTTTCTCAAAGTATCATCCGACAAGACTCTTCCAACAAGTTTAAAAGCATTCTCACAGGTGATTGTGATTCTGAGGACGCATGTTCCTTGTGTTATTGGTCCAGGTCATCCCAAAGTAATTCAATGGGATTCTGATCTGACTATTATGCTGGCCAAATCAAATCAGATTACGTTTCTTTGTGTTTCAGGTCTGTCACGAACCCCCAGCACATTTATGAGGAATGCTTTGGAATTTTCTTGGCCCAACCTCCAAAGATATAAAAATGTTCGAAAATGTGCTGTTTCAGAAGCCTGCTAGCGGTACGTTAAAAGATTATTCCGAGTTTTCGCAAATCCATTACGATCTGGACAACTTTTCTGAAGGTTCAAACTATCGAGGTGGTCTGGATCCCTATATAAATTCGTTGACAAATGCTCTCCTTTACATGTCTACTAGCAAAACGTACTGACCGAATTCCGAACCATACTCCCTACTTTCTGGAAGCTCATAACCTTCTGAACAACTTTGTTGAACGTTCAAGCTTAGGGTTGCGATATAAACTCGTTAAAAAATGTACTATCTGAATCCCTAGGTACTCCAAACTATCCTTTAGTGCAGATTTTGATGTTCTACATGATCAACAAGCCGATTTACGATGTCCCCATTGCACGTTTGGATGAGAAAAACTACATGAGATATCATAATACCATTTTCGACATATG